>JAKSZT010054540.1:12159075-12298644 GCA_026826555.1 Tolypeutes matacus | reverse complement strand
GTTTGCTCTGTTCACACAAGGTCCAAGGGGCGCCAGGCAGCCAGCTCCCCAGAAAATAAAACTTTTTCGCCCCTCCCGCGGCTCCAAATGGCCGTTTTATTTTTTATTTCCGTAACCGTGGGGCTCAGCCGCCTGTGCCAACCTCCACCGGCAGCCTCAAAACTCACGAATCTCCACCGTTCAGTCCACGCCGCCGATCCGCGCAGATAGATGTCCCAAGCTTCTCACTCCACACGTGCACAGCACAGACCCCCGGGCAGGACCCCGTCCCCAATCCGCCTTGCTCTGGGAGCTTGCAGTGTGCGCCCTCCTACACCAACGCCATCTTGCCCCTCTCTCACAGTGTCTTCACTGCAAAATTTCCCTCCAGCTGCCCCTTGCTCCCACCTCTGTATCTGCATTTGCTTTCCTCCTTGCCCTGAGTGCTGTGGTTGCCTTTTGGACTGACTTTGTCTTCCCTTGTTTTGAATCATATTATTCTCTAGGCAAGGTTTGCAGTCACCCTCTGACTTTTCCTTTATTTGCTGTTCCAGGACTTGGTTCCATTCCATTAGGGCCCAATCCATAAGCTCATGCTTTCTGCTAATAATTTACAAAATTTCCTTCTTGGATGGTCAAATTCTCTTATAGCCATATGTGGCAGTTTGATATTATTTATGAATTCCAAAAAGAGATATTATCTTTGCAAACTGGTTGGTTCCTCTGGGCATGATACCCTTTGATTGTATTAAATTCAAAGGTTATGTTTATTTGATTAAGTTAAGATTGGGGCTTTGATTTGGCCATGTCAGTAGGGCATTGAGTCCCTGCCCCCTTGGTAGGTGGACATTTCACACAGAGAAGTAAGAATACAGAGGAAGAGACAGCTCATTGGACATAGCAGAGGCCCCGGGAAGAGAGATGAGGCTGATAGTCTACAGCTGACCTTGTGAAGAGACCAGAGCAGCTGAACCTGGAAAGAAATGAGCCCTGGGGAGAGAGATGAACCTTTTGCCAGCCTACAGCCAAGATGGAGAAGAAGCTGGGATCACGGAGCCTTAAGAGGAAGAAAGAAGGCTGAACCCTTGCAGACATCACCTGCCATCTTGCTTCAATGTGTGGCCAATGACTTTGGGTGAGAAAGTATCTTTTATGGTACCTTGAGTTGGACCCTTCAAGGCTTTGTGACTGTAAACTTCAACCCCAAATAAATACCCTTTATAAAAGCCAACAGAGTTCTGGTACTTTGCATCAGCACCCCTTTGGCTGACTCATACACCCATGTATTCACTCTCTTTCTTCTTTCCCACTTCCTCTCATTTCTCCTTTCTCTTTAACTTACCATCTCCTAATGACACTTGTAAACAAATTGAAAATACCTCAGTCACAAACAAGAAACATTTGCTTGGGAATTTATGCATCTTATATCAAAGCAAAGGAGAGATGTGCTTCTTGAAGGGAAATTGA
This sequence comes from Tolypeutes matacus, assembly GCA_026826555.1. NCBI lineage: Eukaryota > Metazoa > Chordata > Mammalia > Cingulata > Chlamyphoridae > Tolypeutes > Tolypeutes matacus. The sequence continues at coordinate 12,297,198 of JAKSZT010054540.1, read as the reverse complement.
ATATAATAAAGAGTTAAAAGGATCAATTTACATACTTATAGTGGAACTGCAAAATTCCAGAGACAGGAGACATTTTGCAGCCATTTGGCTATGTTTTTTTTTCAATCATTTTTAATTACATTTTTTGTTTTTTCACCAAATTCCCCTAATACAGTCTATACTTTAGGAAATAATGGCAGAATATTTCAATTTGATAATATACAGGTCATAAAAGACTAAAAGTCCAGAAGTTGGAAAATCCCATCATTGATGTACATTTTCTTTTCTCATAGAAATGGTGTCTGCTAATCCTTAACATGTGTCCAAACAAAAGTTTTAGAAAGTGATATTGTGGCAACAGAAAATATTTCTAGACTCTAATGTATATTATTTATTTGCTTATAATTTGAAAAAATTATTCCAAAATATATTTTTTTTGTTTGATATCCTAGAAACTTTCTAGTGTTGCCTTTCTTGATCTTCACTAGAACCCTCAGAGAAGAACATGCTATTTTCTTGCAGCTAAAAAGATACTCATAGGTTAAATTAGTGATGGCAGTAGGAATTTGAAGCATTTGCCTAACATCAAAACTCATTTTCTTTTTGGTATAATATGTAACAGTATACTTATAACACTTTATTTTAGTGTCCAAATAAATGTGAAATATAGGCACATATACATAAATTCATTTTATATCAAAAACACATCCTTTGTCATTTATGTGCCTGGTTTTGGGTTTGGCATTGCCATTTCATTGCTATATATCTAGAATCTTTCTATCTCTCATAGTGCCTTGTTCATCATCGCCAATTAATAATTTGTTTTGTTACTGATTGGTAGAGAAGAGATGTATAACTTAATAAGTTCTGACTAATTCATTTATATCCTATTTGTTCCCTATGGAACATACACAATTCTTAGTATAGAGAAGCTTGTGGAGAGATCAAATCTAATTGGAAGACTTTAAAAAGTCTGTAGATGAGAGGAAAAAAATAGTTATTTGGGCATAGTTGCTCTAGGTGGGAGGAAATGAGATGCAAATTGGGAGAGAGACAAGAACAATTCAAATTTTAAGAAACTGCTTAGGTTTAAGAGATGTTCAAGTGAATCTTAATGCATTTGGGTAGGATCTTAAAGTTTCATTTGCAGATCCATTTTGCAGGGTACCAAAATTTTACTTTTAATTATTTAGCATAAACTGTTCTTATTTTTAAAATATATTTTTAAATTTATTTTGTAAAGATACATAAAAAAATATAAGGGATTCCCATATGCCCCATTCCCCACACCTCCCACTTTTCCCCACATTAACAACTTCTTTCATTATGTGGTACCTTCGTTGCAAATGATGAACACATTTTGGAGCATTGCCACTAAGCATGGATTACAGTTTACATTGTAGTTTACACTCTCTCCCACTCAATTCTGTAGGTAATGGCAAGATATATAATAGCCTGTATCAGTCATTGCAATATCACTCAGTGCAATTCCAAGTCCTGAAAATGCCCCTATATTGCACCTCTTTTTCCCTCTCCCTGACTACAGCACCTCCAGTGGCCACTGTCTCCACATCAATGACATAATTTCTTTCACTGCTAGAATCACAGTAAGTCTATAGTAGAATACTAGTAAGTCTACTCTAGTTCAATAAACTATTCTTTAATGCTAATGTCATGGTGACCTTTTCCTGAGCCTTCATAACTTATTTGGTAATACTTCAAATTTCTTCTTTACTTATTAATTAATATTATCTTGCCTTTCTTGCTGTATATTTTGAACATGATGATAGTAGATATTCTACTATATTATGATAGGTCAAATACTGATAAAGGTATTATAATATTATTTTTTCAGAATTAATGTTTTATTAAAAAATGTTTTTGGAAGTTTGGTATTGTTTATGAATCCCAAAAACATTGGATTGAGTTTGTAAACTGGTCTCTTCCTCTGGGCATATTAGATTGTATTAGATTCAGAGGTTTTACTTTTACTTTATTAAATCAAGATTAGGGCTTTTATTTGACTATGTCATTAGGACGACTTGGTTTGAGTCCCTGCACACCTAACCCCCGCCGCCGCCCTTGTGGGATGGATGCTCAATCAAAGACAGGTAAGTTAATACACAGAGAAGGACAACACAGAGAGTTGAGTTTTGTTGCTGGAGCCCTGGGGAGGGAGTCGAGCCATTCGCCTGATAATTTACAGCTGGCCTTGTGGAGAGAGCAGAGCAGCTGAGCCCAGAAATAGACAAGCCCTGGGAAGAGAGATGAGCTTTATGCCAGCCTGCAGGTGAGATCAGAAGAAGGTGGGACCATGGAGCCTAAAGAGGAAGAGTAAGGCTGAACCCTCACAAAGAATGGCAGCCATCTTGCTCCAACACCTGGCAACAGACTTTGGTGAGGGCAGTAACTAACTCTTTATGGCCTTGTGACTGTAAGTTTCTACCCCAAATAAATACCCTTTATAAAAGCCAACAGATTTCTGGTATTTTGCATCAGCCCCTCTTTGGCGGACTAACACAATGTTTAATATGTAACATTCCATGGGAAAAGAAAGGGGTGTGCCTATCAAAGTATGTCATAATCACATTTAATTTGCAGCCTATTCTCTAATCCAAACTAATGTTTTTCTCTCTCTTTCCATCTGCCTCATAGAGACTTTTTCTTTCTTTCTGCTCTGGTATTCTTATTATGCTAACTTTTATCTTCATGTTTGTTAACCAGTGGTTGCATGATGGCTTTTATAACCCCAGGGTATCAATTCTGCATTCCAGACAGAGTAGAAGAAAAGCTTTTCTTCAGGCTCTACTTAGGAGACCACTTAGATTGCATTGACCAGATCTAGGCCCTGTGGCCCCTACTAGACCTATCACTAGACAGCAGGAAATAAATTACCAGTGCTGATTTGGGGACCACTTGGTTATTAAGGAAATTCAAATTTATTTAGGACATTCTGACTTTTTAAATATTTGCTATGGTCACAATATCCTATCTCTTAATGGGAAATCTAGAAATACTAGGCCTCTTAAAAGACTAATCAGCAGCTTCTTAGATAATGAATAGAATAATTATCTTCTGAAGGAGTCAAGCTTTGAAACTAGAAAGAGCACATGAGTAGTATGCATTCAATAAATATATATGTTAATGATGGTGATTATCATATGGCAGATCTATAATACTTGTATTGAAAGTTTAAATGATTTCTTCTTTTATGTTTTGAAATACAGACAATTTTTCAGTATTACCCTCTTTATGCCTTTTTCACATTGCCAGGTAATGGCATCAAAAGCTTATGAAATATCTAGGACATCTATCTAAGATCCCTCATTGGGAAGCCACAGACAAGTTATTTTATTTTTTAGTTGCTCCTTGTTCCAAACATCTCTTGCTATTGGTATATAAGAAAATCCAAACATGCTGGCACAATTAAAACATATAAATTGGAGGGAATTTGGATAGCTGAAGACAATGACAGTCTCCTAGCTACACATCTCCCAATATTTTCTACAAAACCTAAACTGAACAGCAAGAAGGAAAATAAAACAAACCCTCAACAAAACTTGAAGACATGAAATGCTTAAATTTCACAATGATTATGAGTTCAAAGAGAAAAATCACCAACTCCCATCCCACCACTGTCCTATGGTAAGGTAATATGTTACACAAAAGCACAAGGAGAAAAACTGTGAAGAAGACAGAAGAGGGAGACTAGCTAAGTTGGATAAACCCTTTCCAGGAAAACTAAGTTCACCTTAAGTATGAGCATCCTCTACATGGAAGAAACTTAAAAGTATCTAAGATTTTTTAAAAAGAAGCTTTAGATTACTTTAATGTTACATTGAAAATATAGGGGACTCCCATATTCCTTACCCCATCCTCCTCCCACACTTTTCTCCATTAACAGCATCTTTCATAATTGTGGTACATTTATTACAAGTGATGAACAAATATTGAAGCATTGCTACTGACCATGGTCTATAGTTTACATTATGGTTCACACTTTGCACTGCACAATTTAAAAAGTTTTGACAAAATGTATGATGGCCTGTTACTATCATTGCAGTATCATGCAGAACAATTCTAATGTCCCCAAAATGCCCTATGTTACACTTACTCTTCACTCTCCCTCCCCTCAGAAACTCTGGTGACCACTGTCTCTATATCAGTGTTACACATGTTTTTTCATTACTAGAATAATAACAAGTATATTTTAGTCCATAGTTGCATTGCCCCCTTATGTTTGTTCATTGCTCAATCTTGAGGATTTTGGGATGATTAATGCCCACTCTGCTTTCGACTGAGAGAAGCTTAGATCCCATGGAACAGATAAATGGAACTGTCTTGCTTGAAGTTGTAGATAGTCTTTGTTTTTTGGGATAGGCATTGTCCATCATCATTCTTTTGTTAGTTTTCCTGGGATATTTGGATGAACTGGAAAACAGATGTTGGCTGCAGTATCTAAGATTTTAAGGATCAGTCTTTGAAATACCTCTGGAGGAGAACAAAAGGCAAAAAAGGAGGGGAAAAGTGCCCATTAGAAACATTATAGTAATGGGAAAATAAACAAAGGAGAAATTTTAGGGTCCCGAAAGACCAAAAAGAATCATAAAATTGGAGGACTCACATTCTTCCCCCTATCTCCAAAAAATGAAGCAAATAAGGATCTACTAATTATAGTAAAGAACTGTGACAGTTTGAAGCTGAGTGGACCCTAGAAGATAATATTTTTAGAGATAATCTATTCCTGTGGGTATAAACCTATTGTAGGTGGGACCTTTTGATTAACTTTTTTCAATTAAGGGCCTTTGATCAGATTACTTCAGTAAGGTGTGACCCAGGGTGGATCTCAATCCTTTTACAGGAGTCCTTTATAAATGGGGTGGATATGGAGAGGCAGAACAGAGAGAAAATACCCAGGAGCTCAGAGGGGAACCCACAGAAGCTGGGAGAGAAAGCCACAAGAGCAAGAAGTTGAAATCAATGGAACCCAGGAGAGAGAAAGCCACAGAAGCAGAAACCAGAAGCTGAAAGCAACAGAGCCCAGAGGAGAAGGCAGAGACCAGCAGATACCACCATGTGCCTGATACCCTCAGGTGCAGCTCAGGGAGAAAGCATCTCCTGATAATGCCTTGATTTGGACACTTTCATGGCCTTAGAACTGCAAGCTTATAAGTTAATACATCTCCATTGTAAAAGCCAACCTTTTTCTTGTTTATTGCCTTGGCAGCCTTTAACAAACTAAAATAAGAATCCTGTAAAAAATAAAAATAAAAGAATAACCAATACCCCCAAAAGAACAAAAATGAGTGAAAGGATGATTAACAGATGTATAGAGTACTATTGCAAAACATCAGAAAACAAAATACAATACATATCAACTGAGGAAAATGTCCTGTTTCCCCGGGAAAACAGCCCTGAAGCAGAAAAAAATAACCTGTAAGATTACACTAGAAAGACAAATATATATACTCAAACAAGCATTTGAGGTTATTAAAAAAATCTCCTTGAACCAGAAATCTAAAAAGTGAAAACAGAAATGGACAGACAACAGGGAAAAATGAAAAGAAAACTAATGGAACTCAGGAAAGAAATATCTCTTAAATAAAAAAAATAAATAAACTGTGAGGAACCCAAATGAAAACAGACACAAATTAAAATTTAATAAGAGATATCGAAGAAAGACACGATAACAACATTTATATGATAAAGAAGAATTTAAAAAGGTCAGAGAAAACTTAGTTTAAATGGAGTTTTACAAAGAAGTAATAGCACCCATATTTTTTGCATCCCTGAAAATGAAAACCAAATTAATATAACAAAACTAATATTTAAAACTATAATCCAAGAAAATGTTTAAGAAATAAGAAAAAACTCAATTGAATATAAACATTGAAAGGTCACACCAGGTACTTGGGGAAATTAATAAAAAATAATCAAAGCAAAACACATTAAAAAAAAAAAAAGATTTCAAGGATAAAGAAAAAATCCTCAAGGCATCCAGATTTAAAAAAAATCAAACTAGAAAGCAGATGAAATATAAGATAGATTTTAGAAGTCTGAATTTTGCTATTTATCAGATGTATGACCTTGGGCAAGTGACTTATTTTTAATCTTTACTTTCATCATCTGTGAAATTACATTAAATTGTCTTGCACTGATAAAACAGAAAAACCAATAAACAGAAAAAAAACAACAACAACTCACAAAAACCAAGACATGTAAAATCACACTATACGTATCTTATCATAAAGCTAGACTTTCCATAGAAAACGATTCTGGCTAAAGATGAACTCTTACTTCAGGGGACAGCATCCCATATAAAAAAGAGCTAGTAGGCATCACAAAAGGAAATTCCTTCAGCTATAAACTAAAGATAACAGAACAATAGTAAAAAGTATTTAAAATAATTTAATGCAGGTAGGAAAATAAACCATGAGGCAAGAAGTTAGTACATAAAAGAATGGGTTGATTTGAAAAGACCCACAAATAGAATTTATAGAGATGTAAAACATAATTCTTTAAAAATTTTGCTGGGATTGGGTAAATAATATACTCGATAAGTTAAGGGGAAAATGAATGAATTTTGTGATAAATGTAACGACATCTCCCAGAATAAAGTAAAAAGAGATGAAGACATGGAAAATATGAATGAGAAGTTGTGAAACTTGAAGGATAGAGCAAGAAGTTCAAATATATGTCTAATAAATGTTCCCAGAAAGAGAAAATCATGATTGCTATGTGGCAATAATTAAACAAATAATGGCTATTTATTTTTCAGGACTGAATTCTAATCATTCTAAGGATTTTATATTGTTAGAAAGGAAAATTCAACTATATCAAAAAAATATAAGTTTCATTTAGAAAAGTAGTAAAATATATGACTTCCAAAAATGTCAAAAATTTTAAAAAATGAATAAACTTGATGAATCAAAATGTTAGCATAAATATGGAAAGTGTGAAGCAAATAAAACTATACTAATAGAAAAATAAATAAAATGCATCCAAATATATCAATAACCACATCAGTAAGAGAAATTCTAGAAAATTCCAAAGCTTGTTAATATATTCTCTAATCACATTGCCTTCCTCCCTGCCAAAAAAAAAGAAACTCATAATAAGACTGTAAAGAACAAAAAATCAAGTAGTGAAAAAATGAAAAGAAAACAATTATCCCACTGAATTAGTTATTTATTCCTGTTCAACAGGTTATCTCAAAACTTAGCAACTTAAAACAATAAATTTATTTATCTCAGTTTCTGTGCTTTAGGAATCCCAGTATCTATGACTCAAGGTACTTCATGGGTGTGCAGTTGAATCATGTGCCAAAGTTGAAGTCTCATCTCAAGCCTCAGCTATAGGAGGTTCTACTTCCAATCTCAAGTGGAAGTAGGCAGGAAGTTGACAACATTCAATTTCTTAAGGGCTGTATTGCAAGCCTCAGTTTCTTGGTGGCTGTTGAATGGAGGCTTCCTTCAGTTTCTTGCCACATGGGTCTCTCCAAAAGGAAGTTCAAAACCTGGTAGCTATCATCTCTCAGAGAAAGTGAGCAACATAGCAAGAGAGAGAGAGCAAATGTCCATGATAGAAGCCAGTCTTTTGAAACTTAATGTTGGAATTGACATCTAATCATTCTCGTTGCACTGCCATTGTTAGAAGGGAGTTACTAGGTCCAGCTCTCCTCACATATACAGGATAGAAGAATAATTGGGAGGCATTTTAGAGGCTGTCTACTACCCTCTACTGTCTGACCCCAAATGACTAACATCTTTTCTATATGCAAAGTATGCACACCACCTCACAAGGTCCGCCAAAGGTCTCACCACATTACAGCATCAGCTCCAAGTCAGAACTTATTTATCTAAATCAGGCACATCCAGTCATGAAGGAGGCTTTTAGCTGTACTTGCTTATGCACAGCACCTCAGTTGCGGCTTCTTTTAACTTGTAGACCTGTGAAGCTAAAAGGACAAGTTATCCCCCCCACACCACACCCCACCCCACATATGTACACCTAAAATACAATAGTAGAACAGGAATATGGTCATCACAAAATATGTTCACTTTTATGTAATTTTTATTCAAACTTTATATCAAATTCAAAATTAAAATAACAGACAAAAGGCAGCTCAACAAGTTATGGAAGCATTACTCCTAAAACGTTCTGTCCAACAATTACCTCATCTAATTCCAACAATAAACTCAATTGTTCCTCCAGTGTTCAGAAAGATACACAGATGAACACAGATTAGTTAAATGACACAGTCAAGGTCTCCTTAATAATGAAAAACAGAAGAAAAAATGCTTAATTGTATTCATATCTCACAACCAAATCTCACATTATTTTTTTTAACTTTTAGCATTAATATAATGCATTCTCTGCTTTTTCTACAAAAATATTACAATGCTGTTGTTAACTATAGACAATAAATTACATTAGTTATATTTTTCCCATGTATCACTACATTCTTAAGACCTTGTAGAAAAATATTCCTATATTAATATCATTAATTACAATCCTCCTATACCGCCAAAAATACGGTTATACATTCCCTATATTTTCCTTCAGTTTTCCTCCAACTAATAGTCACCTCCCTAGACTACTCATTTTAGCCACAATCACATCCATAAATCAAGTGTTTGTTATACTCATTATAATGTGTTACGATCATGTTCATCCATTATCACATATTTACAATTGACCTTATTAAACGTTCTCCATGCATCCAACATCATCTCCTCCTTCTCAACCCACATTTTATCTCCCTCCAACTTACATGTCACAGACCAACTCCATAAGTTTACACATACTTCCCCAAATGATTCCTTCTTACACCTGGGTAGTATTCCATTGTATGTATATATCACATCTGGTTATCCATTCATTGGTTGATGGACACTTAGGTTGTTTCCATCTTTTAACAATAGTGAATAATGCTGCTATAAGCATCAGTGTCCAAAGGATGCTCATTTTCAAAAAGGGGTGAAATGGGAGGTATGAAGATGGCACCAGTACATAGTGATTCTGAAATACAGCCAGGTAAGTTTTGAAAGTTCCTTGATTAGAACTCAAGTCCTCAGAATAAAGCTCCATGTCTCTTGGCTTTGTCTTCTGGACTTTTGGATCCACTTTCTTTTCAAGCAGCAGGTGTTTGCAGCTGGGTAGTTTTCTTAACTCACTTCCTGCCAGTAGAATTTTGGGACTCCAGAGTCCCAAAATATCTTTTCATTTTGTATATTCTCTGTCCCTTTTCAGTACAAGATGGCAGTGTTTCTGCTGATATAATTTTCTCTCAAAATTTAGTAGGCCTTCTGTGAATTTCATTGGGATTCACTTTTAGACAAAAGTAGAATCCAAAAAATCTCTTTGAGATAAGCACAGCTTACCTTGGATTCCTGCTTAAAGGGTTGACTGGACATCACCGTTAACTGACATCTTGAAGCCCTATTGTTTGAGAAGATCTATGAGGTATGTCCTTTATTTCTTAAAAGGCCAATTATAAGACTTAGTGATATTTTCAGGCATTACCTTTGTTTTAGCTGAAAACTCAATAACAGTTTTATAATCATATTCTTAGTTTCATGTACAGACTGCATTTTCCTGACAGTGGCAAAAATTTTGTCTTTTCTTCGATACCATTTCTTAATGTTAGCATTCTTAACCATCTGGGACAGCTACAAAAGTTTAAAACCTTTAACTCCTCATTGATTTTTTTTTAAAAACAGTCTTTCCCTCAATTTGTCTCTCTACCCCTGCATTTTACTAAAAGTAGCAAGAAGAACCAGGCAGCACCTTCAACACTTGGATTGGAAATCTCCTTAGCTTAATGAACAGTTCACTCATCACATTTTCTACTTTCCAAATTTCTGTCACTATTTAACTGGAAGCTTGTTTCCTCTTGTTTTCGATAATATTTTCCTCACATTTTGGCAAGTCCTCACTTGCTGTGTCCTCAAAGGCCCCAAATCTAAGTATAGTATGTTCTAAGCACTTTAAGCTTTCACTAACATTCTCCTCTAAGAGTACTGCTTGGTTCCAAAACAAGTCCCACATTTGAGGTTTTTGTTATTGTAGCACTGTATTTTCCCAAATCAAAATCTGTATTAGTCACGCATTACTGTGTATATAAAAAATTGCAATAAAATTTGATATGGCAGTTTGAGATTATTTATGAATCCAAAAAAAGAGAAAGATTATGTTTGTAAACTAAGCTATTCTGGGCTGATACCCTTTGATTATATTGGATTCAGTTAAGGGGCCCTTGATTAAATTACTTGTTAAGATTAGGGCTTTGATTCAATCAAACCAGTAAGGCATAACTCAGGTTGAGTCCCTGCCCCCTTGATAGGCTGATATAAACGGACACTCACTCAAGAAGACACATGGGAAGAGAGAGAGCTCTGTCATGTTTGATCCTGGGGCCCTGTGGAGAAATGAGCCATTTACCTGATACTCTGCAGTAGAATAGAACAGAGCAGCTGAGCCCCTGAAAAGGCCTGGAAAGAAATGAGCCCTATGCCAGAGACTGATATAGGAAGCCCTGGGAGATCAGGCAGAGATCACTCGACAAGCTGCTTCAACATGTGCCACCTGACTTTGGTGAGAAAGTAACTTTTATGGGACCTTGAACTGGACTTTCCGTGGTCTTGGGGCTGTAAATTTTTACCCCAAATAGATACCTTTTATAAAAGCCAACAGATTTCTGGTATTTTGCATCAGTACCACTTTGGCAGACTAATACACTTGGTGCTAAAAACAGACATTTATTATCTCACAGTTTCTGTGATTAGGAATCTGGGAACATTTTTGCTGGGTCCCTCAGGCTCAAGTTTTCTCATGAGGCTGTAGTCAAACTATTGGGACTGCTGTTACCTCAAGGCTTGACTAGGGAAGGATCCTCTTTCAACCTCACTCATATGGAGTTGGATGAGCGCAATTCCTTGTAGGTTGTTGGCTAGAATCCTCCTTCAGTTCCTTGCCATGTGGACCTCGTCTTAGGGCAGCTGGCTTCCCTCAGAGTGAGTGAGCAAGAGAACATTGAGAGAGTGAGCACTCAAGACAGAAGCCAGTCTTGTTGTGACTTAGCCTTGGACGTGACAGCCTATCACTCTTGCCACAATCTGTTTATTAGAGGAGAGTTACCAGGTCCAGTCACCTTCACAAGGAAGGGATTACTAAGGTATGAATACCAGGAAGTGGGGTCATTAAAGGTCCTCTTGGGAGCTGCCTGCCATAAACACTAATGTTTCAAACATAAAACCCATGTCAATGATTCATGATTTACAGAAGAAATCATCACAGAAATTACTGAGCTATCTAGCACCAAAAAACAAACTAAGCAACAATAATATTTCAAGTAATAAAGCTTGTAAATGGAGCTCTAAGGGCATTTTAGAGAGAAATTTGAATGCTAAATTCTTATATTAGAAAACTAGAAAGGCTAAAAATGAATGAGCTAATTAATGCAACTCAAGAATTTCTTATATCCAGAATAAAATTATTAAAAATAGAAGGAAAGGAGAAATGAAAAAAAAAAAAAATGCAAAAAAAAGAAAAGATGGGATTAAAAAAAGAGACAATAGGATTCCTAAAGTCATCAAGCCCAGATGGTTTTATAGGTAAGTTTTACCAAAGCTTTAAGGAGAAATTTAATCTCTATATTTGTGATACTTCTATGCTAAATAAGAAGAAAAGCTGTCCAAATCATTTTATAAAGTCAGTATAATATTGCTATTAAATATAGGCAAGGTTAGCGAAAGAAAGAAAAAAATATGGATTAATTAAATAACAAGCATAAAGGTAAAAATATTACGCAAAATATTAACAAATAAAATTTAACAATGCATTAAGATAATCTATTACAACAGCATAGACCACTAGGATGGCCATTATTTTTTTAAAAAAGGAGAAAATAAGTTTTGGTGAAGATGTGAAACAATTGGAACCTTCATGCATTGCTGGTGGGAATTTAAAATGGTGCAGCTGCTGTGGAAAACAGCTTAAACATTCTCAAAAAGTTAAACATAGAATGATCAAATGACCTGTCAATCTCACACTTAGGTGTATACACAAAGGGGTTTAAAACAGGGACTCAGACACTTGTACACCAATGTTCACAGCAACATTATTTACAATAGCCAAGGGGTGGAAACAACCCAAGTGTCCATCAACAGATGAATTAATAAATAACATGTGGTCTATACATACAACAGGATATTATTTAGCTATAAAAGCAGTGAAATTCTGATAAATGCTACAACATGGATGAACCATGAAGACATTATGCTAAGTGAAATAGGCCAGACACAAAAGGACAAATATTGTCTGATTACACTTATTTGTAATATCTGGAATAAGCAAATTCATAGAGGCAGAAACTAGATTAGAGGTTACCAAGGGCTTTGGGGGAATAGTTATTGCTTACTGGGGACAGAGTTTGTGTTTTACGTGTTGATAAGTTTTGGTAATGCCTGGTGGTGATGGTAGCACCACAGTGCACAGGTAATTAATGCCAATATATTTGTACACTTTAAAATGGTTCAAATGGCAAACTTTATGTTATACATGTATTATTACAATAAAAATAAATTTTTAAAAATTGTATAGTATATATCACAAATAGGGTTTAACTCAGATAAAAGAATGGTACAATATGAGAGTATTTATTGATGTGATTACTACATTGCCAGAAAAAGGAAAAATATAATCTCAGTACATAGAGGAAAACATCATTAGATAAAATTTAACATGATTTATGATGAAATATTTAGTCCACTATGAAGAGAAAGGAATTTCCTTACCTGGTTAAATAGTTTCTACCAATACAACAAAACAAATAAAACATTTAAGAGTCATTGTATTTAAGTCAGGATCAAGACTACACCTGCAATCACTACTACTGTTCATCATTGCATTGTAGGTTCCAGATAATGCATAATATTGGTAGAAGAAATAAGTATAAGTATTGGAAATGAAAGACATTATTCATAGATAATGTGATTTTCTACAAGGAAATGAAATACAATCTAGGCAAATTATTAGGACAAATAAGGAAATTCAACAAGTTTGCTAGATATAAGACTATCATAAATATCATGTAAAACCCAAAAAGTATTTCTATATACCCAGAATAATCACTGAGTTACTTATAACTAAATTTTATAAAGGAAAATTCTAAATAAAGATAAATTAATATATTTCAAATCAAAAGATTTGGCAGTGTAAATAAATGAATCTTAACCAATTAGATTTATATTATATAAATTAAATATTCAGTCACAATCCTCAAAGGATTTTTTAAAAAATGGACTTGATAAGTTCATTTTAAAATTCTGAAATTGATAAACTGACAATAGATATCCCAGTAGCATATATATATGTGATATATATGAACCTAATATGTGACATATTTAGCATTATCTGCACTAATATTTAGCATAAATTAGTGCAGAAATGATGGGCTGTGACATATATGGGACTGGGACCACTGGGTGGCCAAATGGGAAAAGTAAATACACACAATAATACTTTCAGATGTTTACAGATGCAACTATGAAAAATAAAACCTTAAAACTGTTAGAAAATAGAGATTACTCTAAATATAATCCTTGCATATGAAATATTTTCTTAAATAAGACATAAAAACACATGATAAATAAAGATTGGGATTAATTTGAAAGTTGAAAGGCAAGCAGCATGTTGGTAAAAAATAATTGTCATACAAAAAAACAAGTGAATGGTCAGTGGTTAGGTTACCTGTAGAATATCTAGCATTAAACAAGAACAAAAACAGTAAAAATATGCAGAGGGTATGAACAGATTGCATACTGAAGAAGAAATCCAAATGGCTAATGATGATATGTTAAAGTGCTTGACCTCAACAGAAAACAGGGAATGAAAAAGTAGATATGCTTTGGAGAAACTCTTCCCAGTAGGCATCTAGATAGAATTACAAGGATGTCCACAGAGCAATGTTTGTAATTGGATCAACCTGGACCTAACCTAAATATCTCTAATAATGGATAGGAAAATACCCAGCAATCAAAACAGGTAGACAGTCATGCATGTATCAACACTCATACAAAATTTAGTGTTAACTGGGAATGCCAAACTGCAGAATGAAAAATACTATGTGGTAAAATTATAAAAATTAAAATGCAAAAAGCAATATTGTTTGTGTACCCAGACGCATCGAAGTACGAAAACCCGGCATGGGCATGATAAACACTACGTTACTTTTGGGTTGAAGTGAGGAGACTGGGAAGAGTGGGGGCTTCCACTGTTCTTTGAATTTGATAGAGGTGATGACGGTGAAGGCCTTGTCCAATTGTTGGTGTCAATGGCTCAGCCTGGGCACATCTCTGCATGGTTTTTCATTTCATTTTCATCTCACAGCAGAGACTACAGGCAGTCTTGGGGCATCAGCTCAGATGGGAGCACTCAGATGGTAGCATCCCCAATTCACTAATTTATCACTGGAGAACTTCATTCTAGATGGCTGTGCATGAAGCTGCCCTTGACCCAGCTCGTCCAACTCTTACACACATCATAAATCGAGGATGAAACAACTCACCAGAATTTGCTGAGCTTCCCTTGTGAGGCCCTCATCTCTTCTGGAACCAAACTGCTTCCTGCCCAAGGCCTCCATTGCCAATCTATTTATTTACTTCTCATGGTTGTTTCCATAATTAAAAAATATATTTTATATTTTCTTTTCAGGGACTGTCTTTAAAATTCCTATTGTTAGTCTAAGTGGGAGATTCCAGGAAAGCTTTTCTGAGAGATCATCTATATATTATCACATATTTGAAATCTATCTAAATATTTAACTTCCCATTGAGTTTTAGAAGAGGAAGGTTGAATGGGTCAGTAAGTGGGTTGGAGGGAATTACTGGCATGCACGTGCTTGATTATCAATAAAGAGTTGGTAGAGGAAGAAAATCCCAAGGTTAGGTCATATGGGAATTGCCTCCCCAAAACACATTTTCTGTGTCAACCCCATATGATTTTGGCTAAGACCCTGGTATGCCACTTCCGCTCTGATAAGGGTTGAATTTCACCTTCCAAAAAGATATATTCAAGTCTTAACCCACAGTTCTGTGAATGTGACTGTATTTGGAAATAGAGTCTTTGATGATGTGATTAGTTAAAATGAGGCCAAACTGGATTAGGGTAGACCCTAATCCAATATGATTGGTACCTTTATAAGAAGGGGGAAATTTGGACAGAGGGACAGACAGACATAGGAGAGAAAGCCATGTGATGGCAGAGGCAGAGTTTGAAGTGATGTAGCTCTAAACCAAGGAATGCCAAGGATTTCTGGAAAACCCCCAGAAGGTAAGAAGAGGCGAAGAAGGATTCTCCTTAAGGGTTTCAGAGAGAGGGCAGCCCTGCCGACACCTTGATTTTGGACTTCCAGCCTCCAGCACTGAAAGGCAATACATTTCTTTTCTTTTTTTTTTTTTTTTTTAAAGATTTTATTTATTTATTCATTTATCCCCCCCTTGCTGCTTATGCTCGCTGGGTCAGCCAACCACGCCACGCGGGCGGGCCTGCCCTCACCAGGAGGCCCCGGGAACCGAACCCGGGGAGCCCCACTGATTGAGCCACAGCCGCTTCCCGTATACATTTCTGTTGTTTTAGGCCACCTCGTCTGTGGTCCTTTGCTATAGCAGCCATAGGAATAGAAGACATACTCCAAGGGCAATGTTTGAGGTTTGCCGTTGTGGAGGTAGGCATGGGAAGGTGATGGTGTAGGTAAGGGGTTGTAAACTTTTTCTGTGAAGGGCCAGGTAGTAAATAATTTGGTTTTGTGGGCCACACAGCCCCGTTGGCAACCACTCAACTTTGCCACTTAAATATGAAAGAAGCCATAGACAAAATGTAAACAAATGGGCTTAGCTGTGCTTCCATAAAATCTTATGTACAAAAATAGCCTGTGGCCAGATTTGGACTATGGGCTCTGGTTTTCTGACCTCTGGGGTAAGTGATAGATGGAACTAATTGGAGGAAGTATCCAACATCCTTGAGTCCTGGGCTCAGCCCTCCTAAGTGAAATATAAGAGAAGATGGGAGGTGGAGCAGATGTGGCTCAGGCGGTTGGGCACTCACCTCCCACATGGGAGGTCCGGGCTTGGGTTCCTTTGCTTCCTAAAGAAGACAAGCCAACAGACAAGGGAGCATGGGGTGTGGGGTGGGGGAGGGGGGAAGATTAAAAAAAAAGAGAGGATGGGAGGAAAAGTAGTCAAGTAAGGGACGTCAGGAAGACAAATTTATCTGAGTTAAGGAATGCAAAAATATGGTTTGTAAGAGTTCTTTATATACTCTGGAAATGAGTCCTTTGTCAGACACAAGAATTGCCAATATTTTCTTATAGTCTGCAGCCTGCTTGATCATTTTCATAATGGCCTTTTTGATGGCTGGGAGCTTTTAACGTTGATAAAGTCCAGTGGTAGTACACACTGTTGGTGCCCAATCCATGTCTCTTTTCTTGACTGGTATACTCATTCCTCAGCTAATGTGAATGCTGATTGCTAAAAGCTTACAGCTTTCAGGAGAATTGTTCTTAGCCAGTGGGAACATTTCACCTAGAAACACCTGGGAGGTCATGCCTTCTCCTGGAACATCTTAAACAAATGCCTGGATGATATGAAGAATAAAAGGCCTGAATAGCATGGAACAACTCTGAGGATTCATTTGTGCCCCACAGCACCCTGTGAGATCAGGAAGAGGCTGGACATGAGGTGACCACACTTCTTTGCTTAACTTCTTCATCTGCCCTCTCCTGCTTTCCTCACTTTCTTGCCAATGTCTCTGCAAACACTAAATCAATAAAAGACCTAAGATGAGAATCCACATCTCAGGCTCTGCTTCTAAGGAACTTAATCTAAGTTTCTATTTGATCAGTTTGTCTTTCATGCTTAGTTATTTTTGTATCCTAAGAGATCTTTGTTTATCCCAAGTCATGAAGCAATTCTTCTATGCTTGCTTTTAGGGGCTTTATATTTTAGCATTTATAGTTAAGTCTGTGATCTATTTCAAATTAATTTTTGTGCATGGTATAAAGTAAGAGTCATTTTATTTTTCCATAAAAATATCTAGGTGTTCCAGCACCTTTTCTTTTTCCAAATGAACTGTCAAACATCATTATTCTAAAAATCAATTGACAATATATGTATGCAGCGTTTATTTTAAATTTTGGCTTAAACTGGTTTATGAGGGTTTCTGTTTCTTGGAACAGCATGGCCCTGGCTACTGTAGGATGCTTTGTTTGGCTTTAAATCAAGAGTTGCCATATTTAGTACATAAAGAGCAAGTTGCCAATGTACAGTTATGTGTGACTTTGAGATATACAATGAATACTTTTAGATATAAATATGTCCTGTGCAATATTTGTAACATACTTATACTAAGAGATTATCTGTGCATATCTGAGGTCCTCTAGAATGAGGGTCTCTTTCTGATCAATCTAGCTAGATCTTTCCTGAGCTCCAGATCTCCATATTGAATTGCCTACTGTGGTGGGAATTATTATCCCAAAAAACTCACATTCTTAATTTTGATCCCTGTCCCTGTGGGTGTGAACGCATTATAAATAGGAACTTTTGAAGATGTTATTTTTAGTTCAGCTGTGATGAACTGAACCAGGGTGGGCTTTATGCTGAATTACTGGAAGCCTTATAAAGAGAAAGCCACACGAGTGGTCAGAAGCTGGCAGTTGGCAGAAAACTGGAAGAGCAGGGAGAAAGGAGAGGGCATCATCATGTGACAGGATGCAGAAAGACAAGCCAAGGAGCCTAAAGGATTGCCAGCAGCCGGCACCAGCATGCTACAGAATTTGGGGAGAAAGCAAGCACTGGTAAGATCTTGATTTTGAACTTCTTTTAGCTTCATTTAGTGAACCAATTAATTCCCGATGTTTGAACCAACTCATGGTGTGGTATTTGTCATAGCAACCTTGGCAGACTAACACATGCAGTAAACATGTACACTTTGATGATAAATTCAGCATGCCCCAAATGAGAACCATTATGCAATACAACTAATTTCTTTCCCTGATTTTTCTGATCCCAGTAAGTTGTAGAATTATCTGTTCACATGAACATCCAAGCCAGAAATCCAGGAAACACTCTAGATAGCTTACTCTTTCTTTCTTCTTTCCGTCCCAGTGACTACTTCCATGGTTAAGGCTCTAACCATTTCTCCCCTGGATTTTCACAACAGCTATCAATTGACTTCTCTGTGTGCCGTCTTTCACATTTGTCGTCTCTGTCTTGTCTGCCTCTTCGGGTTTGTTTTTGATATTGTGGCTAGGGTAACTCTAGGAGTTTAGTAACAAATCTGATCACCTCATTTCCCTGCTGAGAATTCTTCAGTGGTTCCCTCATTGTTTTAAAGAAGACAATCCACACTCTTTAGCATGCTACTAAAGATTAGGGACTCTTGCTCATATCAAGCTCCTCACATGCTCAGGCTCAGTCCCATATCTTTGCAGCACCTTTTTATTTCTGCCTGGAAGGTCCTAAGACGCTTCATCTGGCCAATAGCAATTCATCCTCAAAGGGCTAGACCCTGAACCCTGCCCCTGGGAATCCTTTCCTCTCTCTTCCAGTCCAGGCTGCTTGAGGGCATTTTTCACATCAGAATTGCCTGTATTCTTGTCTTTTTTCTGAAAGTCTGGGGAGGTGACTTAGTTCCTGGCACAGTGTCTCACAGAATATGTGTTCAGTAAATATCTGGTATACGACAATAAGAATGGATGCATTCTCTTGGCCAGTGGTTTCCAAACTGTTCTCAAATGTTCCCTAGAACACTGCAGTGATGTCTCAAATAATATGATATCTTCTTTTAAACAATACAATTTTAAATCACCTGAAGAAACCATTAATTTCCTTTTGTTTATTTCCTCTCCATTTAGCAATTCCTTTGCGATTTTATTTGCCAAAAGTTAAACCCTACAAAAATGTTTCTTCGAGCAATTAAGATATATTTTTTGAGCTAGGGACCAGTCTAATGGTAATGTTATTTTAGCAAGAGTCCCTTTGAATATTGAACAGAATACATTGGAAAGAAGCAAAGAATGGATGTAGTCAGAAATAAAGATTAACAAAATGCTTTTTGTTTACTTTTTAAGTCCAATATAAGGTTCAATTTACCTTTTTAACACTTTTCCTTGGTTCTACCACAGGGCTTTGGAATAAGGGGTTTTAAGCTACACAGCAAGTACTTTTGTTGAGTTCCCTATCTTGGGCTCACACGGTGAAGTTGACAATGACACAAATTCAGTATTTCCAAAACTCACCGCAGAATCCTGGCAAGAGGAGAAAACTCTCTCTGAATGTGTTCTAAAACTGTAATTTGTACCTTGACAATATTGAGCACTCACCTGTGTTTTGATGTCTCATCCAATAAAAGTTTCGAAAAAGTGGACAGACTTTGAGTTTTGAATAAAATGCCATTGACATTTCACATTTGTTACTTCTGAAGTATGCAAAACATGGAATGGTTTTCCCCAGAATGGAAGCTTTCTCTTTCATTTATGTGTTCAGAAATAAACAAAAATTCCCAATTGGACAATCATCTCAAAAGTCCCAGTCTATAGAAAATATATACCTTGACTTTTAAATGTCGACCAGCCTTGGAAATCTATATGACATAAACTTTTGCCAAAAAAAAAAAATCAATCTTGAGTTATGATTTGATTAGCAGAAAATTGCTATCACATTTGTTTCTACATTTGTCTACCTCATGTCCTTTTCATTCATAGGCTGGCTGATTCAAACCTTCTTTAAAAACTCCCCGAGAAAGTCTGTGACATTAAAATGTCCTTTGATGCTCTTTCAGTAAGCAGTGAATATTAACAGTTATGGTGACCCTGTTCCCTAATGTGTCTCTGCAGGATCAATAGCAGTTAAGCACCACTGTTTTACAATTAAAAAGGGGATCATTTTAAATTTAAAAGCTCATAGCTAATTTTCTTCTTGGCACTTAATGGCATAATTCATTTTTGAAAAACCTCATTGGGAGAACATAGACTTTTTTTTTTTTTTTTTTGGTGGCAGCATTGGAAGCGGCCAGTTTGTTGCCTTTGAGATAATTTGTAGCATGGCTTCATTATGCTGTCAGCAAGGCAACCAGAGAATTTTCTCCAAAACAGAGGTCCCTGATGCTGAACCTGGGCAACCATCACAATTCTCTGCCAAACTACTCAGCAGCCACTTTAGTTGGGACTTTCTTCTTGAGTGCTGTTGCTTTCAGCCAATCTTGCCTGTGCACTCACATTTTTTTCCCCCTGATTTTTGCTTTTGTTTTTAGCGACTTCCTCCTGTTCCCCATTAGGAACCCGGGCATATGACAGGTGCCTCAGAGTCGTGCATACATATTTCCAACATCTAATTGGCTAACATTATACTGGAAATGTCACTCTGATCCTACCTCATTGACACTGCAGAGTGCCTCAGCTCTATTTCTACACAACGATGCTTTCCTGCTTCCCAATTATGACAGTAACAGACGCATCAAGTTACGTATACAGTATATCCCTGGGGATTAGCACTCGATATAGATCCACTTTGGGGTAAGTCTCATGTCTGCTTACGGAATTTACATTATCTTGAGGCAAATGAGAGATACTGCCATTTATATTTGTTGCTTGAAGACGAGCAGATTACAGTAATGCATTTGGTATGTTTTTTTTGTTTTTGTTTTTGTTTTTTTTTTTGTTTTTTTTTTTCATTTGTCTCTTTAAAAAGCAGAAGATAGCTATCAGTTTCTCCTTAAATACTAATACTGTTTCTACTAATTTACAAAACAAAAAACAATAGAATGTTCACTATATGCAAGGTAATTTATACATCTGTTATCTAATCCTCAATTTAACCTTGCAAACTGGACATTATTGTTCATAATTTACGGATGAAGATACTGGATCTCAGAGATGTTAAGTAATATGCTCCAGGTCACACAGCTTATAAATATAATTTATGGATGGTGGGCTTGAACTGTTTCACTCCTCAGATCCTGATATTTTAACCTCCATGGAGGCTGCTTTAGATTTAACTATAAATCTTGAACCTAAAACAAAAAATAAATTCACCAGATTTTGTGGGCTTCTCAAAAAAAGATTTCCAGGATACTATGGGCTAGAAAATTAAGATCAGTCAAAATATATTGCATAATTTGTTCTTGTAAAATTTGATCTATATTTTTATTATTTTAACTCTTGTTATTTTATTACTGTATGTCTATCACAGTCCACGACCTGTTACTAATTAAAGATTAGATGAACTATCTCCTTTCATTTGCTTTCCTTCCAAATCTAATAATTGCTTCTGTAAATATAAATTTTTGACTGAGCTCTAATTTTCCAGTAAGTCACCCTGAATAAGCAGGAACACATGCATATTATATTAGAGATTGGAAGAAAAGGAATATCAGGCATGCAAGGGCCAATATTCCCTGAGAATATAATTAATATTTACTGAGGAAGTTTGTCTTTATTTTCCCATGTCTACGTGTAAAAATAACAATGTGGGGGCATTTATGGATATTACTATGTCTTAGAGAAAACAGAGACTGACTTTAAAATGGGTCAAATCTTTCTGTATGCAAAAACTCATTTCTTGCCTGTTTGCTTCTTTTCCTTTGCTATGTTTCTGTCCTCCCCCCCCCCTTTTTTTCCTTCTTTCTTCCCTCCCATCCTCCCACTCTCCTTCCCTTACTTTCTAATTCTTTTTTTTTTTTTTAAACATACTAAATTCTAGTATACTCCTGATTTCAGGTTCCCTCTTCCAACCAGACCTTGCTGCCTAGTGGCAAAATGACTGGCCACAGCCCTGCAGGAGCACGAGAAAGGAACGTCGTCTGCGCACACGTTCAGTTTAAGGCAACACAAGACCTGGGGGATGGTGCAGCGACTGGTCCAACCTGTAACCCAAGTCCGAATCAGAGGACGTGGCGCCTGTAAGTGCCCCGGGTCCGGTTCTCACCAAGGGCGCGGACCTGACATGCCAGCTTACAACACAATTAGCCGCCGGCACCAGGTGCTGCCTGGTTCCTGCCACGTTACACTTCTCACATTTCATGTAATGGTGTTTGTAAAGTGCTCCCCCTTTTCAATTAGCCAGTCCTGCCTCTTCCACTCCCCCATTCATCTGCAGTTACAGTGGACTCCGGGGAGAGGCCGGGAGGCTGCGGCTGGCAAAGGCAGCCCTGCTAAGCCCAGTCTCCGCGCCCAGTGGTGCCACAGCGCCTGAAAACCTGACATGAAATAATTTTTTCCATATGCTTCTGATGAAGACAATCAGGGCTATGACTTCTCTTTTGTTTTTGTTTAAATAAGAGAAGAGGGAAAGCTTCTATAAATAAGCTCCGGAGACCTCTTTGTTGGGTGTGTCCATTTGCTACTGATGTGCCCTGGCGTGGAGGGTTTGAAGTGACTTTACCTTGAATTTCAGTGTCCCTCAATAGCTGCCCACTGTCACGCTACTTTGCATATTCAAAACCCCACTTCTCCTCATCCGTGCTCCATATTCCCCGCCCCCCCCCCCCGTAGTAATTATCCTTTTATATTTACGTAAAAGGGCTGCCTTCAAATGGGCATAAATGTTGACCACCACAGAGTTACGGAATGCCTGCCTGGATTTCATTAGCGCTAATTACACAGAGGTGCCCCCATGCTTCTGGTCTTCTTAACTAAAGTACACTGTGTAATTTTAAAATTACATTGTGTCAGTTACACGGGGGTTATGACACATCCAAATGTATTTTGACATTATGCTTTAATTGTTTTTGTTTTTTTTCCCTCTAATGGTGCTTGCAGGAAGATGGGTGGCAGCAGGTGTGGCAAGACTGCTAGGATTGAGGGGCAGCAGATTCAGGTCCTGCCAGTCTTACTCCTTAAGAAACTGTGCAAATTACTCAACCTCCTGAGAAATTTAGTGACCCTTTCTCCACTGACCTTTGCAATGTAGGTTTTGCATTCTGCCAGTTCTGGAGAGAGGTAACTTGTGTTCATCTAATGCTAGTTAGGTGATTTGCATTCATTTCTATAGCAACCCTATGAACTGGGCTACATTGTACTCTTTTCACCAAAGGGAAAATGGTACTCAGCTCCATCATGCAAAACCACTGAAGAGCATTTCCTAAGAGAAGTCACATGAGGCTTGAATGTCAGGCTGGTCTCTGTGTCTCTAAAACCTGTGTGTGCACCCCTGCATCACAGGATTTGAGGATATGGTGGAAAATCCAATGAGTATTTGTCTTTTCACCTTTTCCTTCCTCCTTCCTTCCCTTTGTCCCTCCTTCCTTCCTCCCACCCTCTCTCCATCCCTTCTTCCTTTCCCTCCCCTCTCCTCCCCTCCCCTCCCCTTCCCTCTTTCTCTTTCCAACCATTGGTGTACAGTAGTTTGGGAGGAAGAGATTACTTGTGTTAGATGTATGTTCACTGAAATGATTTTTAATTAACCGAGCCTCACAAACGACCTACACAGTGGGCTAGCTATGTTCATTCTTTGCCACTGAGGGTCATTCAATAGATTAGGGCTGAACCAGCACTTTCAACCATAGTCTCCCAATTGGTCCTTTGTCTAACAAAGCATACATTATCTTTAAGTCAACTTGGATTTATTTAATTCTATTCTGCAAACTTTATCATTGAACAGTGGTCTGAACTTGCTATTTCATTAGATGCTTTGAGTCCTCTAGAACATGAAGTCTCCTCTGGGAGTATGGTTTGAGGGCATCAAGAATGGGGTGCAGAGCTTTCTCTGTGCTCATGCCACTTCAGGGGTTTAACTTCTGCTCATGAACAAAGTTGGTCTCTGCTCCTCTGAGAGAATCCCTCTCAGAAAGCATTTGGCAATAACCAGGGAAATTTTTCAGTCTCATGTGAAGACTCTCTGAAGTTAAAGTGGTTCAATGAAAGGATTATCCATTTTCATAATTATTCTGATAGTTCTGAGATGAAGCTGCCATATTTTGAGCAAATCAATGAACAGAAGGTCATAGTGAAGGAAAGTTGAAACCCAATTTTGGTATTCACTAGCTTCAAGGACATAATTAAGTTATCGATTTCTGTGAGCCTCAGTTTTCTCTTCTGGAAAGTCGAGATGATAAGTGTCAACTTTCTGGAATTTGTGAGGTAGTTTTCAAATAGCAATTTAATTCTTGTTACATAACAGAAATTCCAGGCAAAGACTCTGCCTTTTGCCTCTTCCGTCTCCTTCTTCCTCCTCTTCATTATTTTCTTCCTTCCTTACACATTCTTTTTCTTAGATTTTACCACCACATTACAAGGAAAATGGAAATTCTTTATCTCCTTTTCTTGAAACCCTGTGAATTAGCCTGCTACCATCTACTTTCTATTCTGCCTTTCCAAAGTTGTTCACATTTACATCATCTTGTCCCTTCCCAATGCCTGCATGATTTCTCATTTCTCCGGTACCAGTTTTCTGTCCCATCAAACCATCTTTCCTAATGCTGCCAGAGCCAGCCTTTTGAAACTCAGGTCAGGCATGCCACTCTGTCTTTATATCTTCAATACTAACTTATTCAAACCTTCAAAAGTTTAAAAACCTGCTTTTTTCCCCTTTAAACTGATTTTTGTTCATGTATATTTGACCATAGAACAACTATTAACATTTCATGGGACACTAGATTTACAAGAACAGCAATCTGGGAATCACTCTTTAAGCTATATAAAGCTACTCTTAGCTTGGTGGAAGTTTTTCCTCTCCAATTTATTATTAATTCATTAATATCAATAAAGAGAATCATATGCCCAGCTCATTGTTGATAGGTTCATTTTAATTTATTTTTGCTCATTGTCTGTTTTTTTTTTTTTTCCTTTTTTCTTTAGGAGGCACCAGGAACTGAACCCGGGACCTCCCACGTGGGAGGCAGGCGCTCAACTTCTTGAGTCAACCTGCTCCCCTATAGATTCATTTTTCGAGATAATCTTACCACGCTTATTCCATGTCAGGCACTTTGCTAGGCAGTTGCCATGCATCAACTTACTTAATCCACCTCAAATCCTAGTAGGAAACAACTATAATTTTCCAGAGTGAAAAAGCTGTTAGGTAATCCTCCTAAGTCATTTAGCTAGAATAGTGGAGCTGAGATGTAAACAGAAATTGGGTTGATGCCATTTTTAAGCAGTCAGGTCTATTATGGTGTTTCATTTACACCCAAGGCCTGTTAGTTAAATGGCACACAGCTTGGCATTTGCCAATCGAAGGGTGTTCTAGGGTGCACCTGTTGTGCTATAACTAGGGAAAGGTCTCGAACACTCACCATCAGAAATACTCGGGAGGTGTTTAAACCAAATATAATAAAACACTATATTTGTTCTAACTCTCTGTCTTCTTTTAGGCCCACATGGGTCACCTGCCATGTTGTAAATTAAAACAATTATTTTCGCTGCTGTCTGAATTCCAGCCATGAGCTAAAATTTTGACCCCTTTTCTCTTAACAAGGGAAATAAGTTAAACTAATTCATCTCCTTTTGTTTAATAACAGGTGGCTGGAATTGCTATCCTGATGTTGGTAAGAAAGTGAAACATGTTTAATAGCAAGAGGTTGGGGAAAGAGGTCCAAAACTTATATTTGCATGTGAGGAAAATTTGTCCACACACAGATCCGGGCACCCTGCTACAGGGTGCTACTTCCCTGCTGGGCTCATAACAGAGGGTACATTTCTACCCTGACCCCGCAGCTAAGGGCTTCCTATACAGGGCACATGACTAATCACCCTCAGAATGCTCTTGTATTTCTATACAACCAATCTAAACGTTATAAGTCGTGGGACCTTGGGCAAGTCACTTCATTGATCTAGATTTCAGATTTAAAAAGTTTCTTCTTTCCCACATTAACAACATCTTTCATTAGTGTGGTACATATCTTACAATTAGCAAACACATATTGAAGCATTGCTGCTAACCATGGACTATTGTTTACACTATAGTTTATACTTTACCACACACAATTTTATGGGTTTTGACAAAATGTATAATGGCCTATATTCGTCATTGCAATGTCATGCAGGACAATTCCAATGTCCCCCAAATGCCCCCGTGTTACATCTATTCTTCCCCCTCCCTCAGAACCTCTGGTGACCACTGCCTTTATATCAATGATACAATGACATTCAGATGGAACTGTCTTGCTTGTAGTTGTAGATACTCTGTTTATTGGGATGGGCATTGACCATTATCATCCTTTTGTTAGTTGTTCTGGGTGAGTCCAGTGAAATGGAGAGTAGGTATTGCAGCTCTGCTGAGGTTCAAGGCTCTACCAGCATATGAACAGACCGAAGATTTAAGTCTCTGGGATGTATATTCAACAAGTATAGTGCTAATTATAGCATGGGAAAGTGTGGGAGAGGGAAGGAGTGGGGTATATGGGAATCCCCTATATTTTTAATGTAATATTTATTTAATGCATCCTTAAAAATAAAAAGTTTCTTCTTTAATATTTGATAGAATTTAGTATTGAAGTCATCTAGGCTTTTCAATTATTTTGAATTGAATTAGGTTGCAATCCTAATTATTTGAATTTAATTAGGTTGCAATCCTAATCCCCAGTACTTCTGAATGTGACCTTATTTGGAAATACAGTCTTTGCAAAGGTAATCAAGCTAAAATAAGATAAGACTGAATTATGGTGGTTCCTAAATCCAATGACTGGTGTCCATTTAATAAAATGGGAATCTGGATACAGATACACAGAGACAGACAAAAACAGAACGAGAAGGCCACGTTGAAGATGGAGGCAAAGGTTGGAATTATGCTGCCACAAGCCAAGGAATGCCAAGGATGACTGGTAACCACCAGAAACTAGAAGAGGCAAGGAAGTTTTCTTCCCTAGAGACTTTAGAGGGAGCATTACCTTGTCGACCCCTTCAAACTTCTAACCCCAAGGATTGTGGGAGAATAAATTTCTGTTGTTTTAAGCCATGTAGTGTGTGGTAATTTGTTATGGAAACTCTGAGAAACTAAGACACCCTTCTTTCAGTACTTATTTGAGTAATGTCTCCCTTTTTCCCTTCCTTCCTTCATTCCTTCCTTGCTTCCTTCCTTCCATCCAGAAGTATCTATTGAGCACATAAATAACATAACTGTGCTGGAAACTTGGCATACAGATTTAAATAAATTACCAATCCTGTTCTCCAAGAGTTTATAGAAATGTAGAATATTCATATTATTACATAAAAGACATATATTCAAGGATCATATTTTCCAATCTGTTACTTTCTTGAGAAGTAAAACATTTCTTAATTACTGCTGTTAGAATTTGGAACAGTATTTCCTAAACGGCACTATTTTCATGTAATCCCTTTATCTGCTCATCTACTCAGGTTTTTGGCACTCTCCAGGCTGTTGGAGGGCTAATGACCAAACCCTTAATTATAACCTTTTAATTTTTAGTTCATTTCTTCCAGTGCCTCATTAAGTAACCTCCAAAACATAATTGACCAGACTCCAATATTGCACTTGTGCATGGATGTCCAGTGTACAATAGAGGAGGAGATGATGGCCTTGCTTTGTGTAATGAGCTTTCTTTCCTTGTCCACGTGTTTTTACCTGACAGAGATATTCAAAGTGGTTTTTCCATTTAAAACATACCTAAGGAGAAATATTTGTTTGTACAAATAAAAACAAATAACAAAAAACAGGTAAAGATAAGGATTCTCCCAATGACAATATTACTGTACTAATTGTCTTGGAAAATACAGTAAGATATGACTTTTGTAATAGAAGACACCAATTTATCATTTTAATACAATGATGTAATCTGATAGTATATATATATAAAACACAAAATCATCAAATTAATAAGAGTTCAAAAATTATTAAATAACAAAAAATATTTAAAAAATCAACTTCTCTATAAGCAATGATTACATTTAAAGTTATCTACAAAAATTAGTCTATCACAACAGTTGTAAAATATAAAATTAGCATAATTTTAAATAAGAAATGTATGAAGCACTATTGAAATTTTACTTCGAGATTACATAAAGAAAATTAGACTGGATGGAGAACACGTTATGTTCTTTGAACATATTTTTATATTTTATTATAAATAAAATACATTTCTTTATGTAATTTTAATACTTAATGCTAATCTAAACAAAATCTTAAAGGGAATTTTGGGGAAAATTAACAAAATGATTTAGAAAAAAGACTTGAAAACTTGATCTAAAAAGATTTGAGAAAGCTAGGTCTAAAATTGACCACCAATTTATAATATAAAAAAGAAAAACAGAAAATTTAAACCAAAACACAGTACAAATACGAGACAGTTGTCTAATGAGCTATAACAAATATACAATAGTAATACATAGTGTTAATAATAGGGGGTGTATGGAAAAACTATACCAAGTGTATGATATGGACCATAGTTAGTGGTAAGAGTCTGATCATGTTCTTTCATAATCTGTAACAAATGTTCCAGAACAATGTAAGGTGTTGGTGGAAGGGTGACATATCGGAATTCTGCTCATTATGCATGATTGTTTTGTAAGCTCACAACTTCTCTAATTAAAAAAAATATTAAAAATTTTAAAATGAAGATTTATGGATGGCTATCTAGCTTTAGATGGGGAAGAACTAGTTAATAGTTTTATTTTAATTCAGTAAATTTCAAATGTAAAAAAAAAAGTATGATAAACCCCTGTATATCCATTCCTAGCTTCATCAGTTATTAATTCATGGCCAATCTTGTTTCAGCTTTTCCTCCAGCCACTCATCACATATTATTTTGAAACAAATCTCACACATTAAATCATTTGATCCATTAATATTTCAGAATTCATTCAGGTAAGGATAATAAAGGTCCATTATCATACCTGAAATCAATAATTCTTTAACATTCTTAAATATCCTATTCCAATTTTTTGAGCTTATTTTGAGTTTGACTTGTGTACAAATATGTTCCATAATTTGCAACTTTTTGATATGTCCTTTACATCTCTTTCAAGAGGTTATGATCCCCTCCTTTTATTCCTTGTAAATTAATTTGTTGAAGAAAACAAATTGCCTATGTAGTAGAGTTTCCCACTTTCTGTATTTTGTTGATTGCCTCTCTATGGTGCCATTTATCATGTTCTATGACCAGTGTATTTCCTGTAAACTGATAGGTAGATCAAGGCTTGATCAGATTCAGGTTTGACTTTTTATTTAAATTTTGAAGAATTCTTCATAGAAATTATTGTGTAGTTTCCTTGGGTACATAGAATGTGTTATTATCCCTTTATATATGTTGTTATACCTGATATACGATTGTAAATTATTTTCTCCCATTCTGTAGGGTGTCACTTAAATTCTTGATAATTTCCTTCAATGCATAAAAGTTTTTAATTTTGATGAGACCAAATTTAATTATTTTTTGTTGTTGTTCATGCCTTTGGCATATCTAAAAATCCAGGTTTTTTTTAAAAATTGTTTTTGCTTTTACACATAATACTTAAGTAACCTTGATTTGGCCATTATGTGTTTGGGATAGATTTCTAATAATGGGATTGCTGTATCAAAGGGTAATTTAGATAGATATGGCCCAATTTTCAACACTGGAACTTGCGCCATTTCTATTCTCACTAGCGGTGTTTTCAAACATTAGGATTTTTGCAGTCTGATGGGTGCGAAATTGTACTTCAGGGTAGTTTTAATTTATATTTCTCCCTTTTTTTTAGTGAGTTTGACATCTTTTCATGCATTTAAGGGTCACTTGGTTTTCTATTTTTGTGAACTTTTAAATAATATCTCAAGCAAAATTTAATCAGCTCTTGTATATTTTTTGTTCCTGTTATAATAGGTCTTTGTATACTAAAGATGTAAGTCTTTCATCTGTGATATAAATTGCAAATTTTTCCCCAAGTTTGACATTTATTTTTTTACATTACTTTTGTTGTTTTTCTTTTACTGTGGTAAGTTTTCATCAATATAATCAATTTTACAATTCTTTCCCTATTATTATTACTGATTGATTTTAAACTGTGTTAGAATAATTTTCTCCTTCTGAAGTTAGAAAGGAATTCATCCACTTCTTTTCAAAATCTCTGATCCATTTGGAATGTTGTAAAGTGTGAGAAACTGATCCAATTTTATCTCATTCCATATGGTGATCCACAATCCTAACATCTTTTAGTAAAATGTTTGCTTTTTTCCCACTGATATTTGGGATTTCACTTTTGCATATGCCAAATATCCATTTGGAATTGGGACTTTTTATGAATTTTATATTTTGTGCCATTTGTCTGTTAATTTATGCATGCCCCAAAGCACTGTTTCATTTATAGGTAATTTATAATATATGAATACTTGATAAGACATCTTCTCCTTTACTGCTGTGGAAGAATATTTTCAATTTTTGAGATATAATTTACATGCAATAAACTTCCTCCACATATAGTGTACAATTCAATATATATTTTACATATATGTTGTATATATCTTCCTATGAAACCACTACAATCAGGATCACAATAATTTCCAACACTGGTAAAAGTTTCTTTGTGCCCCTTTGCAGTCCATTCCTTCCTCTGCCCATAGGAAACCATTGATCTGCTTATTGTCTATGTACATTAATTTGAAATTTTTAGAATTTAATGTAAATGGAAACATGCTTTATTTTGTCTCTTAGGTATCACTTGTTTTACTCAGCATAATTATTTTGAGAGGCACCTATATTGTTTTGTGTGTGTCAGTACCTTGTTCTTTCATATTGTTAAGTAGAATTTCATAGTGTAATACTCACATTTTGTTTAACCATTCAACTGTTGATGGGCATTTGGCTGGTTCCATTTCACTTTTTTGGCTATTTCAAATAACATTATTGTGGACTTTCACACACAATTGTCTGTGTGGACATGTGCTTTTAATTATCTTGGGTAAATACTTAATGTAGAGTGCTGGTTAATATGGCAGATATTTGTGAAAGTTTTTAAGAAATTGCAACTTGGTGGTGAAGGTCTTTTTAATTTTGATCATTTAAATGGTACCTCATGGTGATTTTAATTTGTGTCTCCTTCTGACTAATGATGTAGAACATCTTTTCATATGCTTGTTCTATGTATATATCTTCTTTTGTGATGGGTCTGTTCAAATTTTTGCCTGTTGTATTCTTAATTGGGTTTCTTGTTTTTTTTCTGATTGAATTGTGTGAGTTTTTCATATATTCTGGGATAAAAGTTCTTTATCAGATATACACATTGAAAACATTTTAAAAATCCCTTTTGGCTTGTCTTTATTTTCTTAAATAAAAGCAAAGTTTTATCATTTTTCAATGATTTGTACATGTCCAAGCTAAGAAAACTTTGAATACCCCAAGGTTGCAAAGATTTCTCCCCATTTCTTGAACTTTTATACTTTTGCCTTTGACATTACATCTATGGTCAATTTCTAGTAAAAGATGTATATTGTATGATGTGAAGGTCACTTTTTTCTATGTGGATATGAAGTTATTTCAGCATATTTGGTTGTAAAGTCTTCCGACTCTCCATTCTCAAAAATCAATTGGTACTCAACAATGAGAGAAAAATCAATTGGCCCTATAGTGTTGATCTTTTCTGGTTCTCTACTCTGTTCTATTGGCCTGTGTGTCTAATCTTTCACCAATACCACCAAGTCTTGGAATTTTCCTACTTGATTTTTTTAAAATGACTTTGCAATGACAGATACAGGCTTTATACATCTTGTCATAACTTACAAAATTGTGCGGGAGAGAGTTTAAACTTTAATGTAAACTAAAATCCACGCTTAGTAGCAGTGATCCAATATGTGCTCATCAATTGTAACAAATGCACCACACTAATGAAGGATGTTTTTCATGTGGAAAAGTGTGGGAGGGATAGCGAGTGGGGCAAATGGGAATCCCCTACCTTTTAATGTAAAATTTATGTAATCTAAATATCTTTTTAAAAAAATAAAATAAAAAAAAAAAGCAAATCTTCAGGCTGTTTGAACTTCCATATACATTTAAAAATGAACTTGTCCAATTTTTCCTACAGAAATTCTGGTAGAATTTTGATTAGGATTGCATTGAACATTTAGATCAACTTGAAGAGAAACACTGAGTTTTCAATGCAGGAAAATGATATAGCTCTCTATTCATTTAGATCATCTTTAATTACCCTCAGCAATATTTTTAGCTTTCCTTGTAAATGTCTTACAGATCTCTTCATTTTTTCTAAGTATTTTGTTTTCTGATGCTATTGCAAACTTTTTTTAAAATTTTCAGTTAATAATTGTGGCTAGTGTACCAAAATACATTTGATTTTTGCCTATTTACCTTGGCTCCTGAGACCATTCTAGGATCACTTTATTAGTTACAGTAGTTCTCTTACAGATTTCTTGGTATTCTCAATGTAAAGAATCATGCCATTTGCACATAGAGAGACTTTTGTTTCTTCTTTCCAATCTTTATGCCTTTTATTTATTTTTCTTGTCTTATTATATTAGGTAGGACCTGTAATATAATGTTCAATAAAATGGTAGGTAAGTGTGGGAATCCTAATCTTATTCTTGATCTTAGAGGAAAAACATTTAATAATTCACCATTAAATATGATGTTAGTTGTAGGTTGTTTGCAGATGTCTTTTATCAGGTTGAGGAAGATCTCTTTTAATCATGATTTGTAAAAGTTTTCATCATGAATTGGTGTTGAGTTCCATCAAATGCTTTTTCTATATCTATTTAATTATCATATATTTTTCTCTTTTATTCTGTTACTATGGTAAATTATTGCATTAATTGCAGACTCAAACAGTTTATATTCATGGAACAGCTTTTGTTTTGACGTAGTTAAGTTGGATTTTAAATTTGTGTCTTGGTGTGGAGGTCAGGTACGACACACCTTGAAACGGAGGCCGTATGAATGAACACATGAGAAAAGGTAGTTTATTAATCCTGGTCCCAGAGGGGGGTGGGGGCATCAGGGATTGACAGGAAATGTGATCAGTTGGATGGCTCAATCATCAGGTCCAGAGCAAGAGGGTCCCATGGGCTGGTGCTTTTACTGTGGCCCATGGGCGGGAGTTAGTAGATTTCCCACGGGATTCAAGGATTGGTCAGTTTAAAGCAAACACACACGAAAAGCTAAAGGAACTGGGGGTTCAAAAGCATTGGGGATAGTGAATTTATGACTTAGGACAAGCAATGAGTTTGGGGTGAGGTGAGTGGGTGGTGTGGGTGGTGACCACAGACGTGGGTTTGGGGTCTTAACTAGGCCACAGGTCAGTGTGGAGGCCAGTGGCTTAGTGTAAATCAGATAGATGGTGAGGCAGCACACAAAAATATTGGATAGTTATGACAACTTTATTACAGACAAAAGATAATGTACACCAACAGCAAGAGAATAAATATTGAAAGGGGTCCACGAATCTAAGGCACAGGCTTCATTTTTCTCCCACTGCAGGGTCTCACCAGACCACTTTGTCTCTAGGTCTAAAACCACTACTGGTGGGCATGTGAAGCACTTCAGTGCCAGAAAGTCCCAAAGTCTGCTATGGGAGGGGTTCTTTATAAGTGGGCTTGTCACATAGGCATGTTCTAGCTATGTGACCAGCCTTAACCACTGACCCTCCTCACCCACCCCATCTCAGCCAGGCTCTACTGAAAACATGTGCAACTTACAAGTCTAATTATTAATAAACAATTTTGATAACCCAACACATTCTGTTCTGAAACAACTCACCGATGCAGGGTTACAAAGTGTCATTTATCTTTAATTAGTAAGTTCCATAGCATTGACCAAGGATCAATAACTTTGGAGATAAGCACATGGTCAATCTATACTAAGTGAATTTAACCAATGCTATGTAATTACATTGATTAATTTCCAAATGTTAAAAAAACTTTACATTCCTGGATAAATCCTACCTTGTCGTGCTGTAATATCCATTATATATATTTTTGGATTGAGATTTCTAATAGTTTACTGCCATTTTGCAACCATGTTCATTAGGGGTATTATTCCATTTTTGGTCATATATTTGCTTTAGTTGTTTAAAACACATTGGAAAGTATTCCTTTGTTTTCTGAAAGCTTATATTTAATATAGATAATATCTTCCTTCAATGTTTGTTGGAATTCACCATTAAAATCATAAGGGTCTTGATTTTTCTTAGTGGGAAAGGTTTTGATAAATTTAATTTCTTTAATAATAGGTATTGGGATATTCAGATTTTGTGTTTCAACTTGTGTTAGTTTTGTCAAAAAAAATTTTTTTTTTTTTTTGGAATTTTTCCAGTTCACTTAAAGTGTCAAGTCAGTTGGGATGATGTTGTCATTATATTATCTTATTATACTTTAAATGTCTGTGGCTTATTTAGTGATAACTCCTTTTTCCCTCCTGATATTAATATGTGTTCTATTTTTTCTTGGTGAATCTAGCTAATTTAACGATCAAATTATTTATTTAAAGATCAATTTATTGATCTTTTCAGGAACCAACTTTTGCATTTGTTAATTTTCCATATTATTTTGTTTTCAGTTTCATTGATTTTGGTTCTTATATTTAACATATCCTATTATTTCCTACTTTGGAAGTACATCCCTTCCTAATTGTAAAGCAGAATCTTAGGTAATTCATTTTAGATCTTACTTCTCTAATGTAAATTTTAAAGCTGTAAATTAACACTATAATTGTCATTTGCTTTTTATTTATTACTTTTTACATTTTTTAAAAATTAGTTCCTCTAGGGATTCGAGTAAACATTCATACTTTACAGTTTACCTAGAGTTAATAATATATCACTTTACAGAGATTGTAGAAACTTTTGACTTTATAGGACAAATGATTAACCCTCAATATCAATTATGCTATAGCTTTCATATAAATTCATCAACATAATAATGTACCTCACAAGACAAAAAGAAACGTTTTGCTTTAAACAGATACATTTTAAAGAAATGAAGTAGAAATATAAGTCATTTATATTCGCCTAGATATTTATGATTTCTGATGCTTTTCATTCCTTCCAGAAGATCTGATTTTCACTCTGGTATCATTTCCCTTCAGCCTAAAGGATTTTCTTTCACTTTTCTTTTAGTGAAGGTCTGCTGGTAACAAGTTATTTTAGTTTGCTTTTATCTAAGTATCCATCTTGAAGGATATTTTCATTACATATAGAATCCTGGATTAAGATTTTCTCTTTTAGCATCTTAAATATAATTCTGCTGCTTTTTCAAGCCCATTGTTTCTGAGAAGACCGTGCTATTGAAATTATTGTGCACCTGTCATATAATGTCATTTTTTTCTGGCTGTTTTCAAGATTTTATCTTAATCTTTGATGTTCAAGAGGCACTTCATATTTGTCCTTTACGGGATTTACTGAGGTTCGTAAGTCTGTACGTTTATGCCACTTACTTAAAGTTGAGAAACTTTTGGCAATTATTTGTTCAAATATCTTATTGCTCCTTTCTCTCTGTCTCTTTCTGGGTTTCTCTCTCTTCTCTACATGGGCTCCAATTATATGCGTTTTAGATAGATTAATCTTGATCCATATGGCTCTGAGGCTCGGGTTATTACTTTTTCAACAATTTCTCTTTCTTCTTCAGATAGAATAATTTCTATTGATTTATCATTAGGTTGATTGACTTTCTTCTCCATTATTTCCACTTTGCTAATAAGCCCATTCAAGTGATTTTTAAATTTTAGATACTGTATCTTTTAGTCTCAGAATTTCCACTTGCTTCCTTAAATATATTCTATTTTTCGGCTAAGATGTCCTAACATTTTATTATTAGAGTGTATTTTCTTTTATCTCATTGAGCATGGTAACAATAGCTGTTCTAAGCTGTTTTTTTGTCTGACAATTCTAACATTTGGGTCATATCATGATTGGCCTCTGTCTTTGTGTCTTTTAAAAAATTGAAAATGGATCGCATATTCCTGGCACTCCAAATGCCGAGTAGTTTTCTTTGTTTTCTGGAAATTGCGAACGTCATGTGGAGACTTTTCTAAAAAATATTTCTCTCAAGAGTTTTTCTGCTTTTGTTTTAGCATGCAATTAACTTGGTTAGACTCAGAGTGCTAATTTTTGTCTCATCTGCAGTTGGCAATATCTCAGATCTCAGTTTATTTCTTTTAGCCTCAGCTGTGCTACTTATAGACCACCCCACACATGTATTGTTCAGGGGTCATCCAGAGACTTGGGCAGTTTACTCTTACTGAACATGGGGATCTCCTTCTCGTCCTCTTTTCTTACCAAGACATCCCCCTCAGTTTGCAGTAGCTGTGGCTTCCCTGGCTTCTGTCTTCTTCAGACCAGAAAGAAGGCAGGGTTTCTTTTGGAGCTTCAGCAGTCCTGCACCATACAGTGACCGTAGCTTTCCTTTAGACCAAAGCCACAGAGGCAGAGAACTCACCCCGTACTGTCCTTTCTTCCATGTTTCATCTCCCTTCCCAAAGTTACGTTTTCATGTTTTTACCTGAATTTATATTTCATTTGTTGGAGGTTTGGTCTGCTGGGAATATATTCTGCGAACACAAACGCAGAACCCTCTGGCAGGTTTTTAAAACACCTTTAAAATTCTGTTAAAATATAACTTAGGTCCATTATATATGAAAATAGAAAACACAATGATATGGGAATAAAAATAATGTATGACTCCCCACCCATACTTCTAAATAGTTCTATCTATTTTACTAGATTTTTAAATTTATATATATATATATATATATTTATGAACATCTTTTTAAACAAATATGGGATTTTATTATATATATTTGCAATCTTCTAAAAATGGTTTGGCCATCTTTCCAGGTAAATAAATATAGCTATACTACCATAATATACAGAGCCCTTCACTGATTATTGATCACTCAGTTTGTTTTCAATTTTTTCCAATTATAAATTATATATAGAAGTAAACATTTTTAAGTGGGAAAATTAACAAAGTTTAAAAGCAACTAAAAATAACTTATTCTTAACTCAAAAAATGTGAATATATTTCAGGGGCAAGTAACAGAATTGGGAAAATAAATCCGTCACCAAAATTATAAAGGGTTAATATATTTGGTCTTCAAATCATTTACTCAATATGAACATATCTAAAGCCTAATAACAAGCCAGAGAATGTGAACACAGACAAGTAAGTGCATATTGATAACAAAGACAATAGTTAAGTATTCAGTCTCAGAGTAAAGAAATATGAATTAAACTGATTATGTGCTGATTAACTTGGTAATTAAAATGAAAGTCCTCAAAATTTGAAAGTGAGTAATGAGGCAGGTATAAAACTAATGAAAATGTTCAGGATCTAGATGTGAAATAAATGTTTAAAATATTAGTAAATATATAAATAAATGGAGAGATATCCCCTTTTTGGAAAGATGTGTTTATTAATTTATGGAAGTTGCTTTCTTAAACTTCTTATTTTGAAATAATTTCAAACTTATAGGACAGTTGCAAAAATAATACAAACCCTATACAGAGAACTCCAACATATCCCTGCTGCCCCCAGATATCCAGATCCACCAATTTTAATATTTTTCACCTTTGCCATATCATGTTTTAAGAGAAGTTGTAGGTTAAACAGAAAAATCATGCATAAAATACAAAGTTTCCATATACCCACCACCACATATTTGAATGTGGTTAAAAGGGAAAATTTTAGGTAGTATATATGTTACTAGAAGAAAAAATTAAAACAACAACCATAGGACTGTATAACACAGTGAATCCTAATATAAACTATGGACTATATTAATAGTACAATTATAATAATAGTCTTTTATCAATTATAACAAAGTTACCACACTCATGCAAAGGGTTAATAACAGGGAAAATTGTATCCCATGTTTTTTGATGTGAAAACATGTAGTCATATAAATAAATATAATAATAGTTAATTATGTACTAGATGCTCTTAATTACTTCTTTTATTTTCATATTATATGAATGAGGCATGTACAATTACAGTCACAATTTAATAGATATGCTTAGTGAGAGAAACTTTTATAGTCTAAGCAATTCACCGCTAAGGTCCATACTTTTTACTCAAATTCCTAATAGAATACTTTGCAGGATTTTGGTTTAACTTTAAACTAAAATTTATCTTAAATAAAAATTGTACAAATACATATATGGCTATTTTGAAGCAAAAGGAAATCAAAAATACAAAGCAAAAACAAACAGGCCAAAGTCATTCAAACAAGTGATATTGAACAGAAAGAAATAATTTTGTTAATGAAAGAAAATAGAAAATTTATTCTATGGTGCCATCTCAAAAGTGTAGGGAAAGATGGACTATTCACTGATGATTTTGTGACAGTTTTTATCTCTACAAAGATCATTCGACCTATACCACATAATGTACAGAAAACAAATTCCAGATAGATCAAAGAACTAAACATGAAAAAATAATTAAAATGAAATAAGGAAAATGGTTCTATATTTTATTAATAAGTCTTGTAAAGTAGGACATAAAACCTAGAAGCCCCTAAAAGAAGACTGCCATATTTGACTAAATACAACTGAAAAATTCCATAATGAAAAAGATAACTTCAAGTTCAAAATTAAGGAGGAGAAAAGAAAAATTTGATATCCATTAATTTGATAACTAATACCTGAATATCCTAAACTTGCCCACCTATCAATAAGGAAAAACTGAGAGAAAAATGGAGAAAAAAAGGAAATGAAAAGCAATTCTCAGAGGAAGAAATACTAATGGATAAAGAACAAATGGCAATCAGGAAAATACAAGGAATACAGCTTCATTAGATATCTCTGCCTTCTTGCTTCTCCACCTGAATAAGAAAGGACAGACACAGTGAAGGAAGAAAGATTCAATTGTTAATTATGTGGGGAAGTTGCCCATTGGATTATAACTAATTATCTTGAAGACAGTTTAACAATATCTATTTTATATATATATTCTTGTGCTAACCAATTCTACCTTGAGGAAATTTTCCTTGATAAATACATCCATATAACTTTGTTTATAAAACAGAATGTACAAACGGCCTAAAAAGTAATAACAGTAGAATTGTTCAATAAGTTATCATATATCACTACCAGGAAATACTCTGCAGCTGCTAAAAGACATGAAAATAAGCCTAGGCAAAAATTTAAAAATGTATATTAGCAGCCCATTTAAACAAAAAATAAAAACTGAACTTACTGCATATTACGCTTGTAAATTTGGTTGCACTCTTTTACCTAGACGAGTACTGTGGAACGTTGCCATGCTTAGCCTCCTCTGTCAGCCCCAGAAAAATCAGCTCAGTCTTCAAATTAGCCATCCCCACTCAAGAAAACAGAAAACTCTGTGGTTAATCAAGTAATAAAACTACTTGGAAATGGAAAATATTACATTTATTTTGGTTCCAAATATTTCTTTTGCATTATTTGACTTTTTGATAAACAGAACAGTTTTGTAGTATATGTCACATTTACTTTGGAAGTATGCCCTTTTTTTCTTGGCTCCAGAAAAAGACTACAAAGCTATATTAAGGATTAATTCAGGAGCAATGGGAATATTATAATTCTAAGCATTTTGCCGGATGGATGACCCTCTCTTTCCAATGATTCATTCATATTTTAGAGAACCAATTGCTTCAGCCTTAAAAAATATATATATTATTTTGAGGGAAATTCATCATTATTTACAAATATTTCTTTTCCTTTTTAAAACAGTTTAGAATAGTAACGACCACTTAAAAATAAGTGTTTCCGTCTTTGTCTTTGTTCACCCATTTATGAGATATTGAAAAATACACCTGGGTGAATTTACATATCTTACATCCAGGTTCTTCTTGTCTTTTAGTTCCTTGACCTCAAACATTATGTTTTAGTTTCTTAGGCTGCTTTTGCTGCTGTGGCTTTCTCCCTCCCTCTGTATTCATTCTGTATATAAAGGACTCCAGTTATAGGACGACGACCCATCCTGAATGAAGTGGGTCACCCCTTAACTGAGGTAACCTCATCAAGGGTCCTCCTTACAATGGTTTAGAGCCACAGGAATGAATTAGATTTAAGAACATGTTTCTCTGGGGTACACACAGCTTCAAACCACCACAATGGTGGGTCCCACTTTCTGGACCCCAAAACACATGTTCTTTCCATATGCAAAATAGATCCATTCCATCACAATATCCCCAAAGCCTTAAATCATTTCAGAAATGATGCTTAATACAAAGTCTAATCAAAATCAGTGATAAGTGTGGTATGTCCTGGGACACAATTCCCCTCTGTCTGTGGACCTGTAAAACTTAGAGAACAAGTTATCTACTTCTAATACACAAAGAAAGGACAGGGATAGGATAAGCATTCCCATTCCCATAGGGATTAATTGTAAGGGAAACAAGGGCCATGGATCCCAAACAATTCCAAAACCTTGCAGGGCACAGTCCATTAGACTTCAAGGTCTGAGAGTCATCTATGGAA
The DNA here is from genome assembly GCA_026826555.1 of Tolypeutes matacus. Lineage (NCBI taxonomy): Eukaryota > Metazoa > Chordata > Mammalia > Cingulata > Chlamyphoridae > Tolypeutes > Tolypeutes matacus. The sequence goes on along the minus strand of JAKSZT010054540.1, from coordinate 12,256,835 downwards.
TGGTTTTTGTCCTCCTGGCCTGGTGGAGGGGCAGCCCCATCATTTCCAAGTGCTTGTGCAGTTCTACCCTTTCCCATGCTCTCCCCAACACTGGAGTGAAGACTCCACACACTTCAAGCCTTGGGGCAGGCTCTCCACAATCCCAGGGGAATGAGCTCCACCATGAGAAAACTGGGGTGGCAGTCAGACTCTCCACAATCCCCAGGGCACATGTTCCATGCTCTCTGAAGACTGGGGTGGCAGCACTCTTCCTGAACAATGGGCCAGAAAGCCTGCTCTCTCCTAGCATTGGGATAGAGTCTCTTTCCACATACATTGGCCCTAGAAGATGTCTTTGGTCTAGACCTGAACTTCCAGGGTTCTGCCCTTGAAAAGATTTTTCCTTCAATCTGTTCCTTTTCTGTCCCTTTTAGTCCAGGCTGGCAGTGTTTCATACAGCTCTCCCAAAAAACCTGTCAGTTTTGCATGTAGTACACAGAAGTTCAAAGCATCACACAGTAGGACCTTCTACAGGTCCTTCCTGGGATAACTGCACCTCCAATCCTGACTTGCACTGAAATGGCTGACTGGTTCCATTTTCAGTTAAACACTCACATGGAACATTTTTTTCTGGAGACTCACTTTCTGGAAGCTCAGAATTTTCCAAACCATCAATGTATGGTTTCTCTGTGCCCAAGAGTTCTGTTTTCAGCTTATCCTTTCCTCTCACGCTTTACTAGAAGCTGCAAGAAGAAATCAGGGTGCACTTTCCAAATTTAACTTGGAAATCTCAACTAAATATCCAGGTTTGTTACTTTCAAATTCTGCCTTCCATCTAATCTCAGAACTCAATATTGCCAAGTTCTCTGCCACTTTAAAACAAGGATCACCTTTCCTCCAGTTTCCAATAACACATTCATCATTTCTGTCTAAGACCTCATTGGAAGTACCTTTAGCATCTATATTTCTACTAACAGACTTGATAGAAATCTAGGCCTTTTCTAGCAAGCATCTCACAATTCATCCAGCCTCTACCCATTACCCAATTCCTAAGCCATTTCCACAGTTTTTGGTATTTGAAATGGCAGCACCCTACTCTTCTGGCACCAATTCTATTTTAGATTCTTAGGCTGCTTCAAGCAAAATACCATGAAATGATTTGCCTTAAGGGATAGGAATTTATTGGCTTACAGTTTTGAGGCTATGAAAATGTCCAAATCAAGGCATTATCCAGGAATGTTTTCTTCCCAAAGATCAGCTGCTGGTGATCCTTGGCTCCACTGCCACGTTGCTGGTCTTTCCTTTCTCTTCTGGGTTTCATTGCTTTCAGCTACTTGTTTCCATGGGTTTCTCCCTCTCTCTGTATTCATTGTTTATAAAGGATTCCAGTAATAGCATTAAGACCCATTCTGAATAAGGTGGTCACACCTCAACTGAAGCAGCCTCATCAAAAGGTCCTGCTTCCAATGGGTTTATACCCATAGGAATGAATTAGATTCAAGAACATTATTTGGGAGTACATACAGCTTCAAATCAGCACACATTACTAGCTTTTAAATGAACTGTCTTTGTGATCTTGGGTAAGTTACTCAACATCTCTGGACCTCATTATCCTCTCTGAAAGTGCAAGCCTCTCAAAGTATAACTGAAGTCTCTTCTAGCTCAAATAATTCTGTTAAGTATATAACTCCTGGAATCAACTTAATATAATATTGTATGTGTAAATAATTTCTCATGCTAATAATTGCAGTCCATTTAAGAAGAGCAAACCTGGAAGTGACTTAATGGAATTTTCTTTTTTTCTTTTTTGGCTTAGTTTTGTGAACATATGAATACAAACATAAATAGCACAGACATTTACATGCATCTTGGATACTTTATGATACATGCAAAAAGATAGTTTGAACTTCATTAGCACATGAGAATAAGTCAATAGCAGCCAATGGTTTCTGTTAAATTACTTCTTGGCTACCAATCAACATTTCAAACGTCTTAAAAACATAAACCCAGAAATACTGTTCATTCAATGTAAAATAATCAACCATGTCAGAGTGCTACAGCATGACACACAGATGAATGATTAATCTATCATACTTTCCACATAAAGACACACTTATTTTCCAACTCAAAATTCAAATGAGGCATTATAAAAAAAAGTTCTTTGAAAGGAATTAGGAACTAAAGATGAACATGGATTGAAAGTACAAGAGTGAGAGATACCAAACAGTTTTAATACACGGATGTGGTAGATTGAATTATGCGCTTCAACAAAAACATATTCTTAATCCTAATCTGTGTTCCAGTAGGCATGACCTCATTTGTAAATAGAACCTTTTGAAGATGTTGTTTTTAGTTACGGTGTGGCCAACTGAATCCAGGTGAGTATTAATGAAAATTACTGTTATTTTATAAAGAGAAGATAACAGAAGCCAGAGGTCAGAAAAACTTGAGAGGAGTCAGAGGCCAGAAGTCAATGAAAAACTAGAAGAGCAAACACAAGGAGAGGACATTACCATGTGATGGGAGGCAGAGAAGAAAGCCAAAAACCCTCAGGATTGTCAGGATCCAGTACCAGAATGCTACATATTTGGGAAAGAAAGCAAGCCTTGCTGATAGCTTGATGTTGGATTTCTTCTAGCCTCAAACTGTGAGCAAATTCCTGTTATTTATGCTAGCCCACAGTGTGGTATTTGTTATAGCAGCCTGGCAAAGTAAGACAATGGGTATAAATGATGGAAAGACCAGGACTTTCTTGATGCGATGTAAAGTTTCTGGTTATGGGCTACTGTAGCTCTCAGAGCCAGTAAGCTGAAAGAGAAAACCTTTTGCTACAAAAGCCTAGGATCTTGTTGAGTTCAATCAGCAATCAATGTGTAGTTGTATTAGCACAGTGAATTGGTTATGGATTTATTAAGCAGAAATATGAAAGGAATGTAAATTATTCATATCATTGAGGAAATTTAAATCTAGTGGCACGGGATACATGTTTGAAAGGAAGCATGAGATAAACTATGAGGACACTGCCAAGACTATTATGAAATGACAGGTCTTTTTGAACCCTTGTGGGCACTTAGACCCAGATAGTTCAATAAGGCAGTGAGGAAAATGTTTGTGTTGAAAGTTTAACTGAAATGTGGTAGGGAACATGTCTGTCAAGAAGATCTGATTTTACTTCTAAGATCTTCTAAGAGATGGATACCCCGTCACTAGAAAAGAGAGGCAGGGTGGAATGAAGCAAAGATCTACTTATTTGCCAGCCAGAAATAAAAATGTCCTAACTTATTAAAGTTATAAGTGGGGGTAGTAGCAAAGAGATGTGGAAACTGCATGGTCCAAGAGGCTCTCTGTGTTTGACAAGTGTTGCTTATTTGAATCAAGATCACAGACAAGTTTTTGAAATCAATGTATTAGTAACACTTGTTCTTTTTTTCTGTTTGTCTTGTGTCAAAAGGCTAACCAGAGTTGAGTTTACAGATTGCATCATTTTATTTGGTACACTCAAGTTTTGTTGCAGCAAAGAAACCTGATCACATGTAAACATGAAAGTTGCTTGGAGCTTCTAGGGGTGGCAAGTGATTTTCATAGCCAGAAAGGGGAAGTTAGCTTGAATCAAATTGATTGGACAAGGGATTGTCGTCCATCTCACAGGGGCGGGGTTACGGCGAGTGGGCTTTATTTTGTATTGGGTCAAATGTAATGAACAAGGGGCTTGATTGGCTATCTGGCTTAGTCACCTTGGTGGGGATTTCAAATTTCAAAAGATAATTAAAAGGAAAACCATGAGGGAACTCGAAGAAGAATCAAGGAACACGATTGTTGTTGTCGTTTTTCTCTGAGGGGTCCTCAGGCTTCTCCAATACAATTTTGTCACTTGCCTCATATTAATTTCTTTTTTTTTTTTTTCTTTTTTTAACATGTTCTTTCAATTTTATTCAAATCATCAATGCCCCCAGAAGCATTTACCATTTTAAAAACCAATTTAATGTTATCAAAAGGTGATAGTCACTTTAATCCTGTTTGCCTTCCCGCCACTGTCGTGAGCCTTCATTCCAGGCCACATAAACAAAGAGGGCCAGCACCACATGGACGGCTACCACTGCAACGATAGCAGCATAAAAATAGCTGTCCCTATTGGACATCCCCAAGGCACCTTCAAATAGGTAAGATTTAGTTGTGAAATATAACCCAATTGGAACAGTGATCATTAAAGCAGTGAAGAACAGGAGCGTCTTCAGGGTAGATGCTAATGAACTTTCAGTTCTGAATTCGGGCGGCTGCAATGCGTTCAATGCCGCCTTATCAAAACGCTCCATAGCGTCGCGGCGCCCGCAGCAGGAGCTAGGCGGCGACCCGCGGGGCAGGGCGCGGCGAGGCAAGGCGGCCGGGCCGGAAGTATCCGCGGGCGCGGGCCTAATTTCTTTTTAATCTGGGCATTTGTTAAAACCATGGTCCAGGCATTTTTGAAGAACCTTGTCATTTCTGGTTGGTCATACAGGGCAGGATTTGTGCAGCAAGAGTTGACTGCTCCATTGGTGTCTTCATTAGGGTGATTACAGACTGGGTCAGTCTGGTCCCTCTATGGCTCCACGTGAATCTTCTCCCCCATGCTCTCTCTTGAATATTCAGGTGAGTACTGATCGGCACATGTGTGTGAAGAATGTAGTCTGTCCCTGAAGCCCGGTAAAGCACATCTGAATGGATCAGAGCAAACAATTACCAAACCCCCCATAGAGTAGTGGTTGGCAGGTGCTGAAAGGAGGAAAGGAAGGGAGAAACTGCTAATGGGAACAAGGTTTTTGGGGTGATGAAAATATTCTAAAATTAGATAGTGGTGGGGCTTGAATAACTTTATGAATATATTAGCAGCCACTGTTTTGTACACTATTAAAGGGTGAATTTCATGGTATGTGAATCTTGAAGAAGCTTTTCTTTACAAATGTGTTAGTGATGAAGAAAAAAGAAAGCTCAAGTCACTCTATAAATATCATAAAAAGCAGATTTCAGTGTGAATAATATTGCCAGGCAGTAAAAAAGTGATTTCATTATGATAAACCTGTTAATTCATAAAAAAGATATCACCTTCCTAAATGACTATCTATCTAATAATAGATCTTCTAAATACATGAAGAAAAACTACTGAAACTGTAAGGAGAAGTAGACAAATTTACAGGTATAGCCTGAGATTTCATTACCCCTCTGTCAATATTTATAGAAGAAATAGTTAGTATATCAGTAATGATATAGAAGATTTGAACAACACAATCACCCTCCTATACCTAATTAGTAGTTATAGAACATTCTGCCCAACCACAGTAGCATGTACTTTCTTTTCAAGTGTATATGGACTATTCACCAAGGTGGACCATACTATGGGTCTCATACTATGTATGTTGTAAAAACAGAAGAGAATTAAAATACAAATCAATAAATGAAATATATCTTAAGAATCTACAAATATTTCAATTCTAAATAACACTTCTAAAGAATAAATGAAGTGGGAAATTAGAAAGCCTTCTTAACAGAATGAAAATAAAAACACAAAATATAAAAATTAGTGGGAGGAGTTAAAGCAGTACTTTGAGGAAAATATGGCACTAAAAACTATATTGGAAAAGAAACATCTCAAATCAATGGCATCAATTTTAATCTTAACAAACCAGAAAAAAGAAGAGCATATAAAATCCCAAAGAAGCAGAATCAAGAAAATAATATGGATCAGAGTGAAAAATCAATGAAGTAGAACAGAAAACCAAGAGAAAAATAAATGAAATCAGAAGCTGGTTCAATTAGCAAATTAATTTCTACTTATATTGATCAGGAAAATAAAAAAGACATAAATTAGCAATATTAGGAATGAGAGGTGACAGGTACTGCAGATTTTACAGATAACAAAAGAATGATAAGGCAATTTTATGAATATCTTTATGACAAATTTAACAACTTAAATGAAATGGACCCTCTTTGAAAGACACAAACATCTAAAGCTTACTAAAACATGAATAGATAACATGAATAATCCTATATCTGTTAAAGAAATTGAAATTGTAGCTGAAAGAACTTCCTAGAAGGAAAACTCTAGGCTTAGGTGGCTTCAGAATTTTGGTAAAATCTACCAGGTTTTTAAGGAAGAACTAATATTAATTGTTTATAAATTCTTCCAGAATATTAAAGAGGATAGAATACTTATTAATTTTTTTATGAGGTTAACATGTCATGATACCAAACCTAGACAGAGACTTTACCAAAATAAGAGAGAAAATTACAGACAAAAAATGTCACAGAAAAACAGATGCAAAGATTTTAAGCAGAATTTTAACGAACATTATACTGAAGTTTACCTTCAGTGAAATAAGGCAAGGAAAAGAAATAAAAGACATAAAAATTGGAAATGAAGAAGTAAAACTGTCAATATGATTGTCTACATAGAAACCGTCATGTAATCTAGAAGCAACTTACTAGAACTATCAAAGTAAGTTAGCAAGTTTCAAGAAACAGCATCAATGTACAAAGATGAATTGTATCCTGTAAACTAGCAACAGATACTTTGAAATTGAAATTAAAAAAACAGTACCATTTATGAAAACAAAACATATAAAAATTTATATCTGGCAAATTTGTGTAAGTGCTGTACCCTGAAAACTATAAAATATTGCTGAGAGAAATGGAAAATTACAATAAATAAATGGAGAGCTATACCATGTTCATGTATGAAAATACTCAATATTGCTAAGGTATCAGTTATCTCCATTTGATTCTGTTGATCAATATTCTATCTCAATGATAATCCTAGCAGGTTTGTGTGTGTGTATGGAAATTGGGAAGTTGATTTTAAAATTCATAGGCAATACATGTGCTAAACAACTTAAGAAAATAATAAAATCGAAGGACTTATACTACCTGACTTCAAGACTTACTGTTATAAATCTACAGTAATCAAGATGTAGTATGGTATTAGTAACATGAAAGTTAAATAACTCAGTGAAACAGAATGGTGAGCCTAGAAATAGGCCGATGCATATATGGACCACTGTTTTTTGGATAAAAGTGTAAAAGCAATTCAGAGGAGAAAAGAGAGTTATTTAAAAAAATAATGCTTGAACAATTGTATATATATTTGCAAAAGAAATGGACTTCAGTACATACAAAATTATACAATCTCTTTGGAAAACAGTTTAGCAGTTTCTTAAAATGTTAAACACAAACCTGATTCAGCCATTCCACTCCCAGGAATTTTCCCAAGGTAAGTGAAAATTTATAAACATATGTGCACACAAAAAAATTGTGCACAATGCCCATAGAAGCTTTAATTATAATAGCAAAAGTATAAGCATGACCCAGACATCCATTTTGGTATATCAATATGATGTAATACTACTCAGAAATAAAAAGGAATGAGTCATTGATAAAAGAAACAATATATGATTGATCATCAAAATAATTATGCTGAATGAAAGAAGCCATACACACTCTCCCAAAAAGTGCTTATCCAGTTTGATTTCACTTATAAAGCATTCTAGAAAAGGAAAACTAATCTATAATGACAGGAATCCTATTGGTGGTTGTTGAGAGGTGAGGATGGGCTGGGAGGGATTGAAGGGAAGGGTTACAATAGGACATGAGGAAACTTCTGGATGTGATGTATATGCTCATTATCTCCATGTGGTGATGATTTCATGGGTATATACATGTGTTTAAAATTATTAAATTTTTCATTTTAAACATGCTTAGTTTATTGTATGTTAATCATACCTCAATAAAGCTGTTGAAAAATTATGTATAAAAGTGGATGAATTTTAAGTTTATAAATATAAGCACAAAATGGTAGTGAGTTGGTTTAAAAAGAGCAGCTATACTGAAAATATCTGGCCTTCTTTCTAAACATTTTACATGTATTATTTTATTTAGAGTTTCTATAGTGCTTTGATATAGGTAGTATTTATTTTTTAAAAGAGAAATTTGAGGCTTAAAGTGGTAAAACGACTGTTGGGAGGGGTAGGGTTATTGAGCAAGATCCTGTCCTCTCAAACACTATGCTTTCTTGTGGTTTAAGAGGGGAATTTAGGGATTTTTGATGATTTTAAATTAATATAGGCTGATATATTGTATAAGGACTTAACGCTCACTTATGAAGTCTTAAATTGATTAAGACAACAATGGTAATATTCATAGAAATGGAGCAGGCCAACTCTTTCTATTTTGCAATAATCTGTGCTCAATTGAAACTGAGTTGACTTCTGTTCTTTGTGTTTTTTTTTTTTGCCAAGAAATCTTCTTTAACAATTCCTCAGATAACAATCAAATGAAAAAGGCAAAATCAACATGATTTGGCAAAGGTGGTTTTTTTTTTTTAATTTTAAATTAAAAAACAAAACATTCTCACACTCAATGAGATTCATCTTATCTACTTTTAGGAAAAACACAGAAGGTGGAAGGGAAAAAAAAATCAAACCCTAAGTAATGATAAAAATAGATTAATCCTCCATAAAAATCTGGACTAAACTATAGAACCACTTATATCTATTCAGTATTCAGAGCATGAGGTGAAATATCAAAATATAAAAATTAAAAAAAAAAATCGAGATACTGCAATTGTGTTAATACCCTCCTTGAATTTTGAGAAATAGCAATGAGCTAGAGTTTCTCCCATGGAGGCATCACAGTGTGAATTGACTTGGAAAATATGCCATTCGCATTTAGTTAAAGATTTAAGGTTATTGTGCCTGGGTAAGGGAAATGGTAACATAATTGTAATCCTTCAATATCTCCATGGCTGCCACATGGAACAATGACACTTTTCTTCCTGGTAGCTCCAGAGAGAATAGTTAGGAATCATAGAAGCAGAAGTGAATATAAAAACTTCCCTCATTGCCACTGTAAAATGAAAAGATGGGTTTCCTTAAGAATCAAAGGCCTCCTGGATTATGGACACATCATGGGTAGCATTCACAGCTCCTGGATAGCATTGAAGAGGGATTCTTCTCTACTCAATAAAATAAAAAATAAAAGGGGACTAAGCAACTTCATCAATCATACATGAATATATGTGTATATGCACACACAAAATTATACATAAGGAGAGAGCAGTGAGTGATATATAATATTAATAACAATAGCTACATTTATTGTGTTTACTATTTGTCAAAGATTCATACATAATCTTAATATATCCCTAAAGCTACTCTAAGAGATAAGTACTATTATCTTCCTTTTACCACTGGGGGAAATGAAGCTAAGAAAGGTTATATGACTTGCCCAAGAATATACAACACAGCTAATCAACAAGGGAATAAGGATTTGAACCCAGATTCCTCTGACTACATATGCACAACTCTGAATGACTGCACTATTCTTCTTGTTTGTTGATAAATTTAGGAAAATGATTTGAGACTCTGAAAGTTTGTTACAGATATATAATGTGATAGAAATGAAATAAAATAGAAACACTGAGGAAAAAGTCATTCTTGGTGGCAATGAAGGAAGATTTAAAATGCGATAGTATTTAGGTTAGGTTTTAAAGAATGGGAAGGCTTTCCATTGGATCCAGAGGCTTGCATTGCATGTGTTAAGAATGACCCGCACAGAACACAAGTTACATGGACCAAGAGCAATGCTGTAAGGTAAATAGAATAAAATATTTTTGTGGTAGAAGATGGGGAGTGATCCTGAAAAGTGTACTGAACCCAGATTTTTCTTGTCCTTGAATGCAGAGCTGTAAACTTTGGCTCTTTTTCTGTAAATTCTGGTCTGTAGGGCATTTTGAGCAAGATAGGGGCGTGATCCAAATAGTGCTTGTAAATCATGGTACCCATCTTCGTTTTATACATCCCTAAACACTGGTGGTGTGGGGAAAATATTGCAAATGGTGGTGGGGATACTTTACACTGAAACAGTCCATGCTCAAGGTATTCAGGACACAGGGTAATTGGATGGCAGAAGGAACAGAAAGGAAGGGATACAATTCTCAAATATCAGGAATGGAAACAGAAGGAGTAAAGAAAAAAGACTCAGATCACAACTCTGGGAAGACTGCTTTATGCTGATATTTATCTTAAAGAATAAAAGAACCTTAGATTTGGAAAGGTTATCAGTTTTAACCTCACTGCCAAAACTGGAATCCTCTTGACAACATTTATCTGATCTCAGTTTGGTAATCCAGAAGCCATGCTTGTCAAGGCTACCCATCTTTGAAGAGGAGAGAGATAGCTGTCCACAATATCCATTTTCTCCTTCTTCCATAGAAGTATGATTCTAGCCATGCACATGGCAGCTCAGTTAGTTGGCATTTCCTAGCCTCTTTTGCAGTTTGTTGTGGCCATCTGACTAGGTAATTTCCCATGGAAAGTGAGTTGGAAAGATATATGTTGCTTTTGGGTCTGAGACATGAGACCTCTGGCCTCAACTATGCAGATGACAGCAAGCTCATAAGCAGTGATGGACAGTATATTAGGCAGGGTTCTCCAAAGAAACAGAACTGACAGGACATATGTGTGTAAATATAGATTTATTATAGGATTTGGCTCACATGAATATGGGGATTGAGAAGTGAGAATCCATAGGGCACGCAGCAAGTTGGGATCTCCAATGAAGTTTCCAATGAATTCCCAAGGAGGAACTGACTGGCTGATGTGGAGATAGAAATTCTCTTCTGTGACTGCTAAAATCATCAATTCTTCCTTTAAAGCCTTCAACTGATCGGATGAGACTGCTTTTGTTGCTGAAGGCAATCTCCTTTGTTGATGCTAGATGAAATCTGTCATAATCAACTGCCTAATGATTTAAATCAACAAAGTACCTTCATAGTAACAATCAGGCCAGTCCACACATCTGGACACCATAACCTAGCCAAGTTGACACATGAACGTAACCATCACAGACAGATAGTAAGAAGGAACCTGAATCCTCATATGTTCACAGGGAGCAGCAACTTCCCCCTCCCCCACCCTCCCTGGAAAAGTCATCTTGGACTGATATGGGAATCAAAGATAAACTTCCTTCACACTCTGTATTATTAGTCTTAGCTCTCTTTGTTACATCTGCCTGGTCTTATCCAAATTACTATGTCATCCTATTTCAATATTAGAAAGCTCTTTTTTTCTGAGTGGCAAAGGGAATGGAACTCTCTCAACGAAATAAGAAAATAAAGGTGTTTCTCTGGGGGAGAACATTTATATGCCTTATGTTTTATTCAGTTATTTTGGCTCCTTTGGAAAAATTCTATATAAATGGATCAGACCAGTGTTTTACCAAGTAAGTGGGGCCGACCAATATGGATAATGTGTGTTAAAAAAAAAAGTGATCTTATAAGATGTGTACTCTTTGGGAATCTTATATTCCTTTACTGTGAACCTCCCGGAGTCTTTTTTAACATGCATTGAGAATTCCTAAGTAAGAGGTATTGTATGCTGTGTTTCCCACATTTGTTTGACCTAGAACTAATTCTCTTTTCTCTTGGAGCTTCTTGAGAGAATGATGCTCCATATTCAAGAGCAGTAGATGGCAAACACCAGTAACTCAGGTCTGTCAGATTCTTGGCTTTTCTTCCTCTACCTCCCTGCAAGTAGAGGCATCATGAATCCTAGATTTCCCAGGATAATCAGTCTCATTTTAAGGCTACTGTCCCTGTGTAATTATTAATAATGTCTATTTCACTCTCAAAAACAGCATAGGTTTGATGACAAATCTTATGATCATATTACATCTAGGGAAGCAGAGTTGTGGGTTGGCATCTCTTGCTTGCTCATTGATCCCTCTTTTCCTTGCTCTTTGCTTCCTTGGTAAGGTAAAGGTTAGTTTATTGTTCAATGGATTAATGTTAGTTAATGCTAGATAGAAACTCACTGTACCTGAACAAGCAAAGTGAGGCTTTTGGTAGCAGTAATAATGTCTATAATCAAAGAAAGTCAAGACAATAAATTAGTTAAAAAATGTAGACAAATCTCCATCTCATTCAGTGAAAAATGAAAAACAAAAACAAACAAACAAACAAAAAAGCAGCAACAATACCCAAATAGATTATGAAACTGGATTGCTCATTCAAGGATTGTCAATGTTTAACTCCACATAAAAAATGCCCTTCATATGAGGTGTGGTAATGAGAAATAAGCAGAATAGCAGAATATTGGAGGAGTAGGGAAAAAACTAGGGCCAAGCAAAGGACATCTCTGATACTTTGAATGGAAGAAGGGGTTTGTTGGAATATTCCAGAAGTGTGCTAAGAACTTGGACTTCAATTCTTCCTATGATACCGTCCTTACTTAAAGAAGTTTATGTATGGTCCAGTGGGATGAGACAGATAATTACACAATGTGATAATTTCTGCAAATACTATGGTCATTTAGTATGGTAATAAATATTGTTATTACTACTGATATAATTGCATGCAATGATTACTTACTATGTTACAAACATATGTGCCTGTATTATTTCAGCAATTTCTCCTGATAATGGCATAATGTGGATCTCTAGTGCTACCCCATTTTACATGTTAGAAAACTCAGTCTTAGGGAGTTAAAATTACTTACCCAAGGTCACAAGTGCTATGCATCTGATTTCCAAGACTGAAAGCTAAGTGAAGAAAGAACTTCTCTCTGCCCACCACTCTTTTGACATGGACATGGATGGGGATGAGGTCGTGGAGAGGAAACTTTGGTTAAATTAATATTTGTGCAAAGAAAAGAGAAAAGAGAGCATACACACACTTCTACAATTCTGTTAGGCCTCTGAATGCTGTGATTGAATGCTCTTTCAGACTTTTGACCACCTCATTTTTTCACCCTTATTCAATCTTTCACAAGGCAAAACACAACTAATTGTATTTCTATTGGGGTAACATGGACAGATTTATGCATATTTTACTATTTTCAATAGCATGGTATTGCATAGAAGCCACAGAGGCCACATTTATTCCATTGGGGTGAGTTCTAAAGGGTGACCCAGTAGAAAGCAAAATTTGAAAAATAAAAAATGAATGAGGGACCCAGGTATCTCCTCACCGCCAATTTCAGAAGAGAAGCAAGTTGACTGAGTTTTAACACATGTCAGGGTCTGAGTCCCTGCCTGCTATTCCATGGGGAGAACTTTCACCACCCACTTCTTGCTTAATTGCATGCATTCAGAGATGCCCCCGAATTTTTTACGAAGGATGAAAAATGAAACGAAGCTTTACATAAATGAAATGAGACTTGCATTACTGCACATTTATTTTTAATTATTCAAGATTTTGAGAAATGCAAAGTAGAAATGAAGGAAGAATATGGTCTTTAATTAAATTCAACATCAATTTCAATAGAATTACAGAAAACTTATATTAGAGCAGAGCAGAGATGGGGGCATTCTTTACCTGTCAGGGAGAACTAGGTGCTGTGACACTGCAGTTAGCTGTGTAACTAATCACATTGGAATCTCCAAAAACCAGTTCAGAGAGCCAATACTAACAACTACAGAGTACCAGGTACCAAGAGAGAAATGGCCATATCAACAAAATAAATATATCAAAAAATAAAATATATAAATATATTAAAAAATAGTTAATATTGGTGGTATCTGGTAATATTGATGATGATAATAACACATCGCCTGATGCTTGACATTTACTACTATGTGTCTCTAATATATTTTTTTCTTGAGGATATAGATCATCATGCTACTGAATCAGTAGACTTTGAAATCTCTGGTTTTCATGATGACCAAAACTATGCTCTCCTAAGATTTACATTCATTGAGTTCACATCATCTGATTTTATAAATTTTGGGAACTCTCTTGCCTAGAAAGAAAAACACTTGGGATCAAGTAATTGACTTTGTTACAAATGTCATAAACAAGCAGATGTCCTTACTTCTCTTCGTTGGAGGCAATGAGTACAATACACTAGTCTCTCCAGCCTCTGTAATTTGAATCATAATAAAGCAGCACCATGGTTCTCAAAGCAGCTAGCAATGCCCCTTCTCAGACTGTACTTCTGATCCATTAAATTTGAACCTGTGGATGTGGGGCCCAAGAGTGGGTGAGCCCTCTAGGTGGTTCTCATGTACACTCAAGTCTGTGCATGACAAGCACTGTGCTTCTTGCAAAAAAGCTATGGTAATTTGACCCTTACCAAAATGTATGGAGGGCAGGACAGCTTTCAAACCCTGGCACTTATGTAGGTAAAACATCTGCTCATCTATACTTAGCCCTATAATGAGATGCTATACTTTTTTTTTTTTTTTCTTATAGGGGATTAGGAAGTAATAGGGGTGTAGCAGTTTGATTTTATTTATGAATTCCAAAAAGAGATATAGATTATGTTTGTAAACTGATCTGTTCCTCTGGGCGTGATACACTTTGATTGTAGTAAATTCAAAGGTTTTACATTTACTTGATTAAATCAAGATTAGGGCTTTGATTTGACCATGTCATAGGACGACTCAGGGTTGAGCCCCTCCCCCCTTACACAGAAGAAGACACATGGAACTCCATAGACACAGCAGAGGAGAGAACTTGATCCTGGGGCCCCAGAGAGAGATGAACTATTCACCTGATAGTTTGCAGCTGAAGATACCAGAGCTCTGAGTTGCTAGGAAGGCCCAGAAAGAAACGAGCCCTCCAGCCTACAGCTGAGATCAGAAGAAGCTGGGCCCATGGAGCCTTAAGAGAGAAAAGAAGGCTGAACCCTCGCAAACATCGCCCGCCATCTTGCTTCAACATGTGACAACAGACTTCGGTGAGAAAAGTAACCTTGACTTGGATTCTTTAGGGCCTTGTAACTATAAGCTTCTACCCCAAATAAATACCCTTTATAAAATCCAATAGATTTCTGGTACCAAATTTGCATCAGCACCCCTTTGACTGACTAATACAAGGGGCGAGTGAATGAAAATAGCATTTATGTAGTGCCTGGAATGTACCCACATTGTCCTAATGCTTTTAACTCTAAAATCTTATCTTCACCAACAATCATATGGAACAATCAGCAGTATCCTTATTTTAAGGATCATGAACCTGAGAGATTGGGACTTAACCCAATGATAGAGCTAATGTGTTTCTTTTCTGCGGTCAATACTCAACTGTTTAAAAGAGAGACAGGTACTATAAATAAGTGGAACAGAGCATAAGGCAAATGACAAAAAGTACAGATTTGATGGCCAAGAGCAATTGATCCTCAACCTTGATTTGAGGGGAAACAGAGAGTTTGGGGAATGCAGAACTGGGGAAGATGGATTCTCTGAAGGCAGCAGGTAAAATTGAGCTTTTCCAGGTTGTGGCCAAAAGTAATTTCGATCCAAAGTTGCCAAATCTTCTGATTTTTTCCCCAGAGAAATCTGAAATTAAGATTTCAGGATTTATACTGAGTTATATTGATTTTTAGTGTTGGCATTTAAATCATATACATGAAAAGCATTTTGAAGACAAAATCAAACACTGGCTGAATTTGTCTAAGTGGCAACCTCTGATATATTGGAATGTCAAACCCAAAGTCTGCCTGCCCCAAAAGCCTGTTTCTTTGTGAAGCCCCTGCTGTCTACCAGCTTGATAGAAACAGTAAGGGCAATTCCTTGTTGGTAGTTATTTTTGCATTTGTTCAGGCCAATGTTTATAATTTCATCATCTCAAGGGATGGCTTGTACAGTCCTCTGGACCAACAGGATGTTTGCACTAGGCTGAAGTCTTCACATTGGCAAGACACACCGCTGTCTCACTGTCAAACCGGAGGAGCAACAATCAATATTTCTGTAATTACTCTGCCTCCTCTTTGGCAGGGCTCACAAAGTAATCCAGTCGCGTGCGAGTTCTGCGAACAGAGCTTTTTAAAATTCTTCTTTTCATCCTTCTTTGCATATTTATTACAAGTCTTCGGGCTGATCCACGCACACTGGCTGAGAGTAACCAGCCGAATGAGCCCCACCGGTGCCTGCTCTCCTCAGACTATATCACACCATCAGTGCAGATTGGACAGGTCCTGATGAAATAAATGTTGGCTGCTGACTCGTCCAATTTTGCTGCGCGCCTCCGTGTCACTGGCTCAGGCTTGTCCAGGATTGAGATATTTGCAAACTGTCATCTTTCATAAATATCTGCCTTGAGTGACACTTGCTCCCCTCCCCTTCCAACACTTCTCTTTGAAATGCACCTGGCTGGCGCCTTGCCTGAGGAATTTCATTGCTTGTGATAGGTGATTAGCAATGGGATGTTTCCCCAGGGTGCCTCTGGCTTCTCTCCCACTCCTCTCCCCAAACATACCCTGTCCCTGCTTGACCTTCCCTCTTCCTTGCCTTCCTACCCTTTGGGAAAGACCTCAGTTACGGTTCTAAAATGTTCAAGACAGGGAATTTGTCAGAGGTGTTAGGATACTCCTCCAAAAATACTTTTATTCAACTCACCAGCATTATAGTGAATTAAAAACTACCAGAAGTTTGTCGAAGATTTTTAGATTAATTTAATCCGCTCTCAATACAGAATTCTCTAAAATTTCCAGGAGGGGATCTCTGAATGTTAATATGCTTACAGGAAAGGATATTGTCTTTTTTTTTTTCAAATCCTTTTGGCCCTAAGCTCCAGCTGCAATGGAAACAGCATGTTCTAATGACAAAGTTAGTAACAATGTAGTAGCGTTTCCACATCCTGTTTTTTACAGGATTGATGTAAGAGCCCCCTGAAGCAGCTAACACTGCTACCAAACACATCAATATGCTTGCACATAAATATTGGGATTAATATAAGCACTGACTTATCTAACTCAAATCTCTAGCTGGAAAGGGATCACAACATTAAATGAATTACTCCTCATTAGAAATAAATATATAGCGATTATAGGATAATCAAATATTCGCAGGGCTTAATGTATCTGATCATATTTCCCATGCGTAATTTATCTGAAAGAGGTTTAAACTCTTGATATGAATTATTTTTTATATATTTGCATTTGAGAAATTTTGATCAGCAGGATTAAGAGAAATTCTAATTTTCAATGAAATCTTGGTGGATTTTTAATACCTATATATAGTATGATTTAGCACATTAAAACTTTCAACAACCTTATTTTTGCTGTAAAATTTTGCAATGTTTCAATCTGTTAGCAAGTGAATATTATTTCAAGTCTAGTGTTTAATGAGTAAATTTCTCTAGGTAATATGAGATGACAAGTTTGTATTAGAAAACCCAAAATACAGTTTTTTTTCAGTATGTCAAAAATTACTGCCTTATCATTTCTGATTTTCATTGAAAATCTGTGCCAAAAGCAATGTGATCAATGAAATATTATGTAAGGTAATAGTATAATATAATATTACAAATAATGTAAAGTATATGCTAGTATCTTGGTTTCTGCTAGAATTTTTCCACGTGCTATACAGAACTTTTAGCATTTATATAAAGAAAACAGCATGTAGTGTATATGTTGTCTTAAATATGGGCTTTGAATTTTATTTTTTTAAAACTTTACATTTATGATTATATAATCTGTATGATTATCTATTTTATGGAATATACTTTATTTTAATTGTAATTAAATATAATTAATGTCACATATTAGGTAATGATGGAATCAGATTGAGTGATAGAAATTTGAGGAATCTTTCATTCTGTCTTAGAAATAGAATTTAATCATGTTATAGAGATAAAAATTATCATCATCACTGGGGAAGAAACATTCATACATTTAATCAATTTTCACATATCTCATTGTTTATAGAGATGTTTTGTCATATTCAATTAAAATTTCCATATTGACAGTTAATTTCCTTTCTGTTCATTCATACTAGATATTGCAAAAACGAGAGCCTAACCATTCAGTTATATTCAATTGGCATTTTTTTGGAATTTCTATTGTATATCAATCAATGAACAATTCTAAGCACTTTCACCAATTTTATATTCTTTTTTAAGTTCCTCTTGTGGCTATATATATGTGTATATATAACTCAAAACTTCCCATTTTAATGACTTTCAAGAGTACAATTCCATGGTATTAATTACCTCTACAATACTGTGCTACCATCACCACCATCCATTACCAAAATTCTTTCATCACCAAAGCAGAAACTCTGTAGCCAATAAGCAATAATTGTGCATTTTTCTCTTCCCATGCCCCCCAAGCACATGGTAACCTATAATCTTTCAGTCTCTAAGAATTTGCTTATACTAGGTACTTCATATAAGCAGTTCATATAATTGTTCCTTTGTGTCTGGCTTATTTCACTCAGCATCAGGACTTCAATGGTTATCCACGTATAGCATGTATTTCATTCCTGTTTGCAGATGAGTAATATTCCATCGCATGCCTATATCATATGTTGCTTATCCATTCATCTGTAGATGGACATTTGAGTTGTTTCCACGTTTTGGTTATTGTGAATAGTGCTGCTATGAATATTGGTGTGCAGATATCTATCAGAGTCCCTGTTTTCACTCTGAATTGAAAGTAAGTGCTACAGTTCATATTTTGCAGATATTTAAGCTCTATTCAGATACTTTAAGGAACGTGCCTACAAAAGCAAACATGCTCCTAGCTGCCTGGAAGTAGAAGTGGGAGCCTGACCCGGTTCTGATCATAATGACTGTATTTTTGCACTTCTCTTATTTTCTTTCAGATAATTGTCAATCATGACTGTGCTAACTCAACACAGTTAAAAAAAAAACATCTAGAGCTTCAGCAATTGTAAACTTCATGTATGCGTTGTATTTTACAAAACTTTAAATCAACTTTCAGGCTTTCTAATGCCTGTGTGTTGTCATCTATCAGGATTTTGTTCTTGAGGTGTTGATGGCTTTAGAATAAGAGGTAATGCTAAACCCCTGAGGATGCAAGGCTTGAATGTAATCTGTTTAAACAATATTTGAAATGTGCTATAGCTGATCTATTGATAGTTAGGTTTTCCTCATTCCCGGACATGCATGATCAAAACTTATATGAAGACCTACCAGGTATATCTGAGAAAGAAATTCCTACTTTGAGAAAGGGGTGATTATTTAAGACCTAGACATCTTCTGAGATCTGCCCAACTCTAATCTTGTAAGTCTACAAGAAGTCATAATACAGTTTTCCCATAATTAATTCTTTTCTTCGACTTGCTTTAATGTATTTTTTTAGGAGGTACCAGGGATTGAACCCAGAACCTTGTACATGGGAAGCAGATGCTCAACCACTGAGCTACATCAGCTTCCCTGAATGTATTTTTTAAAGCATTTTCCAAGGATTCAGTTGAGTGATTTACACTATTGAGGTGCATTTCCAATAAAAGTTTGTATACTTAAAATATTTAATTTCCATTTATTTCTCTAACTTGGGAGCACTAATAGATGCTGAAAGAGAATAGGGCAAACTTCTTCTTCTACACTAAATCAACAATAGAGATTTTCTTTTTCTTTATTCCTTTTGATTTGATTCTGAGATTTACTATTTAATGATTATCTTTGTATCAGAGAAAGTTGACACAACATATGACATTTTGTATACACCAACTCATCAATAAGCCAAGTATTAGAATTCTTGAATATATCCTTAAGTTATTACCAAGCTAATATATGCTTATCAACTCCCTTCATTAATGGGTTTTAATTTGTGGTTTTGCAATCCTGTTGTTCATTTTTCTTGGAAGTTATTTTATCCATAGTTTTTTTTTTTTTTAACATCCATTTGCCAAGCCAAATGAGGATGCAAACACCTCTTTCAAGCAAAATCAGGTATTTTTTTTTTTTATTCAGAAACCACTTCATAAGGATGCATATGACAACATTAATGATTCGCGGAAGGGCTATAGTCTCTTTAGAAAATTATCACCCATCAACTCTATTGACACTGTCACTGAATTGATAGTTCAAAGATGATTTTAAAAGGTGAGACCACTATGGTAATTTGGCCTGAATTGTGAGTTAACATTGAGAAAGGTCTTTTCACCTCTGTTTTCCACATAGACTCATTCAGGGGCATAAAGGCCAATGCTAAAATGGAAAATAATAATAATAATCTCCTAAATATGGTACATTTGCGTCTTTCTTTTCAAATGCTGTTTGCAAACATTAATCAAATTTTCCTAGAATCTTTGACATAATAGTTAATTTGTTTATTGACAAGTAAGCCCAGCATCCAAAGTCACTGGTATGGGAAGAATGTTTTACCAAACCTAAGAAAGCAATGTAAGAATTGGGTAGAAAATCTCAGTCTACTGACGAGGCCTTTGGTTGAGCAGAGTAGGTCCTCTTTATGTATTAGCTGATTAAAGAAATAGATGCATTGATTAAAATGCATTGGAATTTCTGCTTAATTGGAAACTGTCTTAGCTACCCTTCCATTTTATCTTTCAGTAGGTAAACAAACACATCAATTCTAGTTCCAATTCATTGTCATGTTTATTTGTAGAGTGTCTACTTCATGAAAGGCTTTTCACTGTGTGCCAGAAGGGACAGATTATAAATAAGGCACAATTCTTGACCTCAAGAAGCTTACGGAAAAGCATTTATTTTCCTTAGGATGTAATTAATCTTGAAAAAACCTTGAATTCTATCACCCCCAAAAATACAGTAGCTATAATTGCAGGGTAGAAAATATGGACTGAAGAGTTTGCAACATGTTTCTTTTGTGGATTCACTGCTATCAGCTAGAACATTCAATATACATGTTGCAGTGAGAACTTTCAATGCTTAGCCTGTATTTGGAAATCTCATTTGCATATGGGGCCGCCTGGTTTCCAATGGCCAGATGGATCTGACTACATGCCAAATAATGTTTAAGGTCCATGAAATTCATTAGTACTGTTATCTCTGGCATAACATAGAGAGAGAAAAAAAATCTTTGCCTAGGAATAAAGCTCATTGCTTGCCTTTACCTAGCTTTCTGAGTCACTAATGTAAAGGTCTGAATTTCTGCTCTGAATGAATGTAGAGACCCAATCAGCTCTAAGGTCCCGCCCTGCTTCTATTTTGAGATGTAAATGCCTCCATACTAGTTCATTGCTTCATATATTCCACTTGCCTAAAACCACAAATAAGTTCTGTTTTCCTTACTAATACCCTTTTAATTGTGCCCCATACTTTGGTGCTGCCTTTGCTGTGAATAGGTCACTTGACCAGGGCTGGACTCACATCATTATTCTAGAACAGACGGTGCAAGTTTCACATCAGTGCACTTCAAATTATGGGCCTTGAATCTATCTCCGTATATGTAGAGGCACTTTAAAATCTGAACACCACTCCCCCAACACACAAACACACAGATGTACACAAAGGCAAACATACGCTATTTCTCCCTTGAGTTAATCAAACTTAAAGGGTTGACTAAGGATGAAATTCAACATCGCGGGAAGGATTTCTGGCCCTTGGAACACACACAAAAAAAGACTGCTCATTCACATGAAAAGTGAAATGAGCCCCCAGAAATGAAATATCAAGCCACACGTCACCCATTACCACTGTTAGTCTTGAAACTTTTTTCATGCTTCCTTTGTATTTTTCCTGGGTTACTTTCTTACTTGTGATGAAAATAAACAGAAAAACAGGGGATACAGATATAATGTAATATTTTTCTAATGTTTTCAATTAAGCAGCAGCTGCTGTTACCAAGCTGTCTTCTCTGTTGCTATGGGGGTTTTGTGTGTGTGCCAGAGCAGGACTGGTTAAATTAATATACTCATCCTCTTGCTATGGCCATGCAGAATCTCTGTTAACGTCGTTTATCTAATATGGTTCCAAAAAGGATGTAATCGTCTCCAATAAATCTGTGTTGTTGATAGCTCAAGGTCTCTTTATCTCAAACTAGTTAAGCTCTCCAGGAGTAAGATGAAACAGCATAAGGGGAATCCAAGAATTAAGAATCTTGTCAGTGTGTTGAAAACCACAGAGTCGGCTTCTCTTCCTCAGTTTCACCAGTATCACTGAGTACACACTAGTCCAGTGATACCTAAAGTAAAACAAGAACAGTGCAGCAGCTCATGCTGTACAAGAGCTGGCGCTTCGCCCACACAGGGTTGCCCAGCCATGATGAGACACTCAGAGAGCAGACATCATGCAAGAGTTAAACCACACAGATAGAGCCCTTGGCATAAAGTCTGGCATACCAGAGGTGTTGGAACAAATCTTTGTGGAATGAATGAATTCATTTAATGAGCATTATGTTAAGACCTAGACTTTCAGCTTCTTTGAAATGATGAGAGTATGGTGACTCTCTCTTCTCCCCAACCCCCAGACCCTTTCCCCCTTCATCTAGACTAATAAAATCCAAAGCAAAATTTTACTGCTTGCATGAAATCTGAATGGACAGTCTTCTTTTGGCCTGGTCTTTTTTATACCCAAGTTCCATGGCACGTTTAAAAATCTCTCTCACATCTCTTACACATCCCAGAGTAAATGAGTCCCTCTGAGCTTTGAAGGTTTTCTCCCATATTGCTGCTTCAGTATCTGTGACCTGCTCTGCTTTTCCCTCACCCTAACAAACTAATTAAGGAAAAACACCAACTAAATTCTTGGGAGTTGTTGATAAACTTCATACTTGACATCTGTTCTGTGACCAGGTTATTGTCTTATTGAGAACAGCAGTCGTGTCTTACACATCTGACTACTCCATAGTGTGTTGCACACAAGAAGTGTTCAATAAATGCGTGCACTGTGTGAGATGAAAGGAAAGACTGTGCAAGTACTTCCCACAGTGTCCTGCATTTATACATCGCTTCAGTAACTGATGTTGCTCCAGAGTTTTCAGCTTTTATCCTGGCCATTAAAAAATAACTCCTAGGCATTCTGTGATGTTCTCTTTCTGTATCAAAGTACTTGAAAACTTAATTAACCTTATGATACATCTTGTGCCTATTGGTGCTTCATGAACAGTAGCTTTCCAACAAACTGGTTATAGATGGAGCCAGAACTAGAATTTAGGTTTCCTTAATCTGCAGTGGGCTATGAGTGAGAAATAAATCTTTGATTTGGTAAGGTCCTGAGATTTGGGAGTTGTTACTGCAGAATAACTAATAACTTTTCCTGACAATACAGGCTAATCTTACCCAAACAATTCTGTGTTTATGCAAAATATTTGTGCACCTTTCTTTAGTTAGTTCTCTATCGCTATGTCTTCTGTGTGTTTATTTCTATTCTTGGTGTCAATTGTATAACTATCTAAGACAATGTTTGGTTCAAAATAACTCTGTACCTAACCAGACAAAACAAATATTTTTAGCTGAGATTCATCTATTCTACTGGATCTCTTAATATATTAAATTCATTTATAAATCTACCCTACTATCCTTCAAAGCATTATATTGAATTTAGAAATATTATTGGAAACAGGAACTTTAGCCTGAGGTAAGTAGGACTAAGTTCTAGTCCCAGTTCCATCACTTGATAGTCTCTTATAATGGATTAGCTCTCCTGGTCTCAATTTCTCCTCCTATAAAATGGGAATGATAATATTGTTTTCTTACTTTATGGAATTCAGGAAGCTAAATGAAAATAAATAATATATGCAAAAACTGTCTGTAGAAAGGTGTAGCAGTTTGGCATTACTTATGAATTCCTAAAATAGATATTGGATTATGTTTGTAACTAGTCTTTTCCTCTGGGCATATTAGATTATATTGGATTCAGAGGTTTACTTGATTAAATAATGATTAAGACTTTGTTTGGGCCACATCAGGAGGATGTTGAGTCTCCACTCCCTTGGTGGGTGGGGACTCACAGAAAAACCACACTGCAGAGAAGGGAGGTTGGAGTTTTTGACCTGGAGCCCGGGGAAGTAAGCATACAGAGGAGCTTGGTTGTGAGGAAGGAGAGAAGACCTTAGGAAAAGAGACTAGCCATTGCCTGATAGTCTACACTGGCCTTGTGGAGAGAGCAGAGCAGCTGAGCCCGGAGAGAATCGAGCCTGGGGAGAGAGACAAAATCTAGTGAGCCTGACCATGGAGCTCTAAGAGGAAGAGGAAGGCTGAACGTTGGCAGCCACCTCACTCCAACATGTGGCAATAGACTGGTGAGGGAAGTAACTTACACTTTATGGCCTGGTAACTGTAAGCTTCTACCTCAAATAAATACCCTTTATAAAAACCAACTGATTTCTGGTATTTTGCATTAGCACCCCCTTGGCTGACTAAAACAAAAGGGAAGCCTGGTAAAAATATAATGTCCTAACTTACATATCCTGTCCTCCCTCCTTCTAACCACATGGTGAGAAGTTAAGTATGGCCATGTAACTTGCTATGGCCAACGAAATGTGAGGTGAATTAGGGCACACCACTTCCAGACAGAAGATTTAAAATCCAGTGAGTGATTCTCCAAGTCCTTTCTTTCTGCTGTGGCCTCTGGCAATGCTTCAATGTGGTTGCTCCATCATCCCAGGATGTAAGTTTCAGCTCAAAATTACTGGTGGCTTCCTGAAGAGCTAAACTGTGGACTGGTAAGCTGCCTTCAGAGTCAGGTGTAAAGAACAAGGTGATTGATTTGCAATGTCTGCCAATGGTGAGACAGAGGAGAGTGGCTGAATACAGAGGCCACGGTAGTCAACAAGCAAGAGTTCAAATTCGTCATTTGAAAAATGAGTAGTTAGGGCCCAGAGAAGATCAGGGATTTGTTTAGGTTGCATTTGTAAAGGGTAAAAGATGGAATTTTATTACTACTCTTTATTTATTATTTGGACTTGCTACAGCCACAAGAGTTTTGAGGTAATATGGAAAATGGAATATGCATATTATTACATGATTCAAACACTAAAAGATGGTTTAAAATCATGGAAATTGGAAAGAGGAAGGCATGTCAAATATGAAGCTGCTGGTATGGTTATTATGTCAAAGTAATATAGTAAACTGTGAAGTTCTTAGAAGTCAAGATACTTCTAAGTTGGTGTTTAGACCCCTAATTTTTTAAGTTGGTTAATCAAATAGTAGCCCACCAAAAAGGCATAAAGCTTTACAGTCTTTTTAATCTATTGATTCCTTTTCACCTATTTTTCCTTTGCAATTTATTTGTAGGATAATCCTGATTTTTTTTCCTATAGTGTTTACTGTATTATAAATTTTGATAATTGAACTCTTGTGACATCTTTTACCATGTTTCTCTCATCCCTGTATTTCCTATAAACAGGTTGGTGGATCCAGAATCTGATTAGATTCAAGTTCAATTATTTGGCCAAAATATTTCCTAGGTGATGTTATATACTTTCATCAGGAAACACATAATATCTAGTTCTCTGTGTGTGATGTTTGATATTTTTCAATTATTTAAAATTCTCCATCAGTTTTCACCTAGAAATAAAATTATCCATCCAGAGAGGAAGGTCCTCTAAGATCTCACAGCTGATTACCTGGTGACCTTCTCTAAAAAATTAAGTGCATGTGCCAATTGGATTGAGCACTTGTAGAATTTTCCAATGATTGGAAAAAAAAAAGTCACTCCAATGTCTAAACCATTTGATTCATTATGCATACTCTCTTGCTATTGATTAAGGATTATAGGTAAAGAGAACAAAACAAAACAAAACAAAAAACAAATAGTAACAAAACATTAATAAGGTCAAAAGTTATCTTTTATTGAGCAATCGTATGCCAATGATTGTTCTGTTTTGTATGTAAATTTATATGTAATTTCCATATTTAATGCTGATAACGTTTTCCAGCCAGGGTTCATTCATTTATATACAGAATTTTTTTTTAATTTTTAATTTTTAAACAATTTATTGAAGTATATCATTCATACAAGAACACACACAAACCATAAGTGTCCAGCAAACATCGTGATCTTACAAAACAAACATGCATAACATTATACAGGGCTCCCACATATCACCCCCCCAAAAAACATCCTGCATTATTGTGAAACATCTGTTAACAAATCATGAAAGAGCATTGTCAAAGTATTACTGCTAACTATAGTCCGAATCTTCCTCCCTTATACATTTTTAAAAGATTTATTTATTTATTTATTTACTTTTATCTATTTCTACAGCCCCCCCCTTGTTTTTGCTGTTTCTGTGTCCATTTGCTGGGCAACTCTCTGTGTCCATTTCCTGCCCTCTCTTCTCATCCTTCTCCTCCTGTCTTCACTGGATTCAATCCTCGGAACCTTCAATGTGGGAGAGAGGCATCCTTCTACTGCCTGAGCCACCTTAGTTCCTGGTTTTTTGGTGCGTCTCGTCTTGACTCTCCCTTGTGTCGCTCGCAGGGCCTGGCGGCTCACCCGCTTGCGGGGCCTGGTGCCGCACCCATGCATGGGGCCTGGTGGCCCATGCCCCTTCTATATTTTTCATTTTTTTTTCTTTTTACCGGGAGGTCCCGGGGGTCCAACCCAGGTCCCTCCATATGGGAGATGGACTTCCAACCACCTGAGCCACATCCGTCCCCCTGTTATATCTCTTAAGGTTGACCAAAGATACCCAAAATTACAGTCTTTTCCCATATAGGATGGTCATATAATAAATCAGCATTAGTTTATCACCAGCATTCTAAAAACCAGACCTAGAGAGAAAAACTAGGTCTGGGGACACATGCATGGTTTCTAATATAGTGAATGTTTAGCCTACCCTGATTATCTTAAAATCAGGACAGTGAGAATATTCGCAATATACACAATATTTATTGAGCAGCTACTAACAGCTGCACAGTGTTCTATAAGCTGGTTTTATGAAAGTATTATTATTTGCAGGAGGTTACAGTCAGGATTTAGAACTTAGGTGATTGATTAACTTATAGTATATCCATAGAATGTAATACTATGCAGCTCTAACAAGAGCTGATAAATAATTCCACATTCTTATATGGTTACTCTTTAAGCTATATTGTTATGTAAAAAGGAAATTGGAGAAAGTCTTTAGAGTATTCAAATCTTAGAACCT
The DNA here is from genome assembly GCA_026826555.1 of Tolypeutes matacus. Lineage (NCBI taxonomy): Eukaryota > Metazoa > Chordata > Mammalia > Cingulata > Chlamyphoridae > Tolypeutes > Tolypeutes matacus. Next base: position 12,230,073 of record JAKSZT010054540.1, on the reverse strand, counting down.
CTGGTATCTATTAAAGGTAAATATGAATATACTTTCATATTTATATGTATATATTTACATATATATTAATTATAAATAAATTTACATGCCCTATTTACAAAAAAAGGAAGGGTGTATTTTTTAAACAAGGAAAAATGGTTACTAGGGCTAGAAGGATGGAGGAAGGAGAAGGGGATTGGAAACTTAGTCTTTGATTATATTCCTTGTTGGTAGATTTGTAAAAGGAGGGAATCACCTCTAGGATTTGTCATTGAACAGAAGGAGGGCAAGAGCTATGAGAAAGGAAAGATAATCAAGTAGAGTAGACTTTAAAATAGTATAAATATGTATTATAATTTAGAATAATATAATTAATATTCTCAAATTAATATTCTCAGAGAGATCTGAAAAATAGTATATCCATAAAACTAGAACAATCTAAATATCATGGAAATTTAAAACTTGGCATTGTTATTACTTTTTTAATTTCCAAAATTTACAACTGTTCCATATCGAACAATCAATAAGTCTTCATTCCCTTGTACCCCCAGACCCCTGACAACCTGTACTCTAGTTTCTTTCTCTACTAATTTGCTATTTCTAGATATTTCATAAAAGTGAAATCATACAGTATTTGTCTTATGTGCCTTGCTGATCTCACACAGCATACTGTTTTCAAGGTTCCTGCACATTGCAGCATGTCTCAGAACTTCATTCCTTCTTACGGAAGAATACTTTTCTACAAAATTTGATTATTGAAGTAAAATAATTCAGTAAAGGGAATAAATGGAGAAAGGCACAGTTGAAGAGAAACTAATGGGCTCAATGATCACCCTCAAGTATTTCTACCAGACCACAGCACAAAAGAACAGAGAGATGCAAAAATATGGAAGACAATTTCAGAAACAGGGAGAACATAACTTGAAATTCCCACCTCTTTTAATATCGAGTTCAGAAGGAGCAAGTACAGACAAATGGATTGGGGAAAGAAATCCTTGAAACAATAATGAGAGAATATTTTCCTACACTGAAAAAAAGACAGGGCACTTCACACTGAAAGAACCCACCCGATTCCAGGAAAAAAGATGGGGAATGATAAGACCCACCCAGATACAGCGTAATGACATTTCAAAACTTGGCAAGGTTAAGGATGGAATTTGCTGAAGAGAAACTCACGCGCTCCCTCGCGCACATGCTCTGTCATGCAACGTATTACCCACCAAGGTAAAGCAATCCACTATTTGTGCCTGGCTGTATTAGTTTCCTAAGGTTGCCATAGCAAATTATCTGGGTGGCTTAGAACAATAGAAATTTATTCTCTCACAGTTCTGGAAGCAAGGAAGTCCAAAATGAAGGTGTCTACAGGGTTATTCTCTCTCCAAACGTTCTAGGGGAGAAATCCTTCCTTGCCCCTTCCAGTTTCTGGCAGTCCCAAACAGAGGAATTTGGTCAACCAAAATCTCTCCTCCCTCCTGCTTTTTCAAAATTGCAGCATGTCCTTGTGATGAGAATTCCCAGAAGTAGAACACTGACTCTTAACACTTAGGACTAATGTGTTTCAGAAAGAGCGGAGCTCTGGATTTTAATAAAACAGCTTTCTCTTGTATGGTTTCTTACCTTTGAATAATAGCATATTTTGAATATCGTATAAAAAGTTTATTTGACTAATATCAAGATGGCATTTAACATAACAAGGCGAGCATTGCTTTTTTCCAATCAAATTTGGGGAGCCAAAGCCCATTCTCTCATTTTAGGAGCTATTGAAATGATAGACGCACACACTTCTGCATCAGATTTCTTAAGCATGGACTATGTTTCTTTACCATTATGGATTTTTAGTACTTTCTGTTTTAAAATCAGACATTGCTTCTTGACACTTTGATGATCGATGCCATTCTGTGGCTGATTAATCTGCCCCAGGCATTTAATAAAGGCCAGAAGCAGGTTAGAATTAGTGCTCAACATCCTTCAGGAAGATGATCTTAAATTTTTGTCGATGTTGGTGAAACAGAAGTGCAAACAGGTCAGGTTAAATTTCTTAGCCACATAAAGACATTAAAAGAGGTTTTGTAAGTTACCTCACCTTTAATAAAATGAAGTCATCTTATATATTAATACATTAATATGGCAGTTGGGTTTAAACTCACATGGACCAAGTTTTACTTAATAGTTAAATCAAATTGAATCTCAGATTTTATGAGTGATAAAAAGACAATAAAATGGGTCTGGTCAGTAAAGATAATAACTTGATTCAGTACTTTGGATGTAAGTGTTTAAGGTTTCCATGATAAAACCGTAATTTTATACCCCAAAGTGTGTTAATAACATTTGGTGAGGTAATAGGCAAAGTGCACTGACAATGCAATACCCGCAGGACTACTGTAATAGAAATAATTTATAATGTATCAGCAATAAAATCTTTAATGTTATCTCAAGTCAGGCCAGGCACCATGTCCGGGGTCTCAGATTACACGTGTCCTCTTCTCTCTCTCTGCTATGGACACAAGTGTTAACTTAAAATAATTAAGAAAATGGTTTTCAGAGTGCAGAAACCTTTCATTATTATGGGCATACTGACCATCTTATTAACTATTTCCACCCCAATCAATTTATGGCAGATGGAGGGAACTTTATTCCAAAGCTAATAAGCTAGCACTTCTAAAAATAATCCCGAGATTCATTTTAATTGGGTTGTTTGTCTTTCTGTTGTTAAGTTGAAGGATTGCTTTTTATATTTTAGATAGTAACCTTTATCAGATGTATGGTTTCCAAATATTTGCTCCCATTGTGTAGGCTGTCATTTTACTTTCATGATAAAGTCTTTTGAGGTACGTATGTTTTGAATTTTGCTAAGGTCCCATTTATCTAATTTTAATTTTGTTGCTTGTGCTTTGGGTGAAAAGTCTAAGATACCATTGCCTAACACAAGATCCTGAAGATTCTTCCTATAGTTTCCTCTAGGAGCTGAGACTCATTTTGTTTCCCTCTTGCTTTACTCTGTTCCAAACAGAACAAATTCCTAACTTTTAAAATATATAGAGGAATTTTCCTTTGAAGACAATATAGCCAGTTATTTGCATGATTATAAAAGTATTTCATTCTGTAAAACCCTGAATCAACAATTTCATAGTTCAGAAACTAATCCCACAATTTTTTTTCTCTGAATCTTTTTAGAAACAGTGTTTTCCTAATAATCACAAATGAAACCCTTTCATTGGGTGACTTTATTTACTGCAACTTTATTTTGTGATAGGGAGCATTTCAGCTTATAACAGTGCACAGGGAAAAGACCACACTGAAAGAACTGATATGTAATTCTTAGGATGATAGTTTTCTGCATGGTTTAAAAGTACATTTATAAATAGTATGGGGAAAACTGAGAATCAGATCATATAGTCTCATCTTGGTTTTTATTGAATCTATTCCAAATATTTATCTCATTAACTCTAAAACTCATGGAAAAAGCCCTAGAAATTCCAGGTTTGGTCATTCAAACTAACTATAGTAATGATAATGATTATAACAGCCTAAATTTACAGAGTTTATTACGACTCAGACTTTAAATGATACTTAAACTAATTTCATAACAACTCTATCAGTATCCCCATTTTTTATAAGAGGAAACTGAGCAAAGGAAAACAACTACTCTTCCCAGTTTCCGTGGGCAGTAGGTGGTGGCAAAACCATGATTGGGTAAGTAAGTGGATGTTCTTGAACTACCACATCACACTGGCAGACTGTTTCTTACAGAAGTGGTCCTTAAATTATTTGTGCAAATGGTTTTTTGCTTTTGAAAATATGGTTATCGTACCTAAAGGGAGCAAAAATAGCTTTCATAGTTGCTACTCTGAGCAGGAAATTCATAGCATCTTTGAATATTAGTTTGTCTGTTGATTGTCTACAGGGAGATGGAATGCATAGAAAGGATATGGATGACTAAGAGAAGATCTCCGGAAATGAATTCTAATAGGAAGGCTCTTTGTCTCCATAAAATTCCTTTACTTCAAGAGGGTTTCACCTTGAGGCATCACCCAAGTCCTGGGGTTGATCATGTCTTTTAGAGGGACATCGGGAGTCCAAATTCAATTGTTCAGGTTGTTCAGTATTAAGTCCACCTTCATGGCACCCCTTCTCTGAACTTATTAGGCACCATTCTCACCACCATGGACCCCAGTCCTAGGAGAAAAGAATCCCACTCAAAGATCCCTAGCTAGACCACCGAGTTTCTGCCTGGATGGGCTTCCTGGAGCTCCGTTTATGCAAGACCCCTCTTACTATTCTCTTTCTTCTGGATAACTAGAGTTTTGCTCCTGGGTTTAGAGACAAAGAACTTGCCGTTCATTGCAAACTTCTCCAATTACCACTCTGTATTGCTTGGATGAATGTTTGCATATTGTTTGAAGAAGGGATGGTGATGATAATTATTAGGTCTATTTCTGACTTGATTTATTCCTTGCTGTGTACTGACCGTAACCTGGATCTTATACCCTGCCAGGCTGCATGGACTTTTCTCCTTAGTCTACAGCTGGGCCTTTCTCTGGAAGGTGGAGGGGTAGAGGAGAAGGAGCTGAGGCTTCCAGTACTCTAGTAAGAATTAGCTGGGAGGAGTCAAGCCAACTTGCTTTGACTCAAATGCATGAGCTCCATTCCCAGATCTGTCTATTACTCAATGATGGACCTTTTAATCTCAGTTATCCTTAAAACAGCCTTAAACCAGGGATAAATGGCATTGCCTCTAAGAGCTGTTTTGAGGTTGACATTTTTGGTGACTACTACAGGGTGGATAACCCATCATGGTGGTTTGGTCCTTTATCTCCACTTTTCTGGCTCCCCTGGCCTGACCATCCACTGGCATCTGTGCCAACAGTCTCTATTGTGGAATGGAACCCCATCACTCAGGAGATCGTGATTCTGGGCTAACCTCAGCCTAAGCCTGGGAGGTGAAATTTAGAAGCATAGGAAATGAAAGTCCATATGGCTTGTTCATTAGGCTCTTCCGAAGGTAGCTAGCAACAAAGGAAGCTAAAATGAATGAAACAAGGATTTCACAGATATTGCCTCTCGTCAAAATGCTGTGGTCTGAAATGAAACTAAAAGTGCTCTTTGGTAAAAATCCTGTCTGGACTATGCAGTGGCCACTGTCACATTGATTCAGTCTTCTAAGAAACACAACTGAAAACCTCCTACCACATGTCAGTTGAATCTGATTGTTGTCCTTCTTGTCTAATTTATCTTACCCTCAGGGGTATCTATTTAGAAAACTTCACCCATCAGCTGGGACTATTTGCTCCAGCTTCTGAGTCATCCAAATAAGGGCAGGAATTTTATAGGGAAAGACAGCATTGCCAATTTGTGGGGCTCAGAGAGAAAGCTGGTGGGTGCTGTGCCAAGGTAGAGATCAAACCTCCTTGCTGGAGACTACCGTTGTCCTACCATATAGGTTACTTGTCAAGTGGGCTTCAGCTTAGGTAATCTGCGTTTATAGGCTATGTGAATTCTCTGAAGAAAACTTGGAGTATATGGAATACAAAAGCATAGAATTTTGCTTTTGCAGCTATCCCTCCCCCTTCCGAGCCACTGAATACAGTTGTACAGATAGATTGTCTCTGTACAATATAAGGGGATGTTATTCACATAGACTCTGATGAATGGTGCTTCCTGGAGTTATACAGTGTACAACCTGACCGGTGGTACATGGTGGGCCACTGAATTCCAACCCAGTATCTGGTAATAGGTAAAGTTATTTGTTTCCAAATTAATTTTTGAATGACACTTCATTTCCTGATTGGGCCTCACCTACGGATCCTGAAACCAAGAGTTGCTTAAAATCCACCTGAATTTTACAAACCCTTTGGACATTTATCACATGACAGCTCTTTTTTTTCCCTTCTCACACCCATATCTGCCCCATCCAGGTAGGTGGCCTCCTGCTTCTTCCAAGCCCACCTTACTGTGAGGCCAGTCTGCCTCCTTCTTGAGCCTGTTCTTGTCATGAGAATCACAGCCCTGAATTTATCTGGTGTATCTGACAATGTGATTTACCAACAAACAGATGGTTTTATGTAGACATGGACAATAAATGTATCCTTCAAATAGCTATCCATTCAAAGAGATCTAGGGTTTCTTGGATCTGAGAACACATCGTGAGCTAAAGAAAAGGAGCTGGGAAAGAACATTATTCTAGAAGAAGCATGTTGCAGAATATAACCTTTATATAACCTTTTATTTAACACTGACACTGGCAAACCTACCTGCAGGAATAGAGCAAATCCCGATTAAGGGATTCCACCCCCCCCCCCCCCCCATATTGTTCTTCTTTGGTCTAACTTTCATATCCAAAATTCTGACCACTTAAATGTATTTCCTACATATTTAGAAACAAAGTCTGTTACAGTTCCTGTACAGGTCACCTTTTCCCAACCCTGTAGGTGCCTTTAACCACCTTCACTTCTGTTAGCTGTTTGTACCAATGGACAACAAAATTCTTGATCTGTCTTTTCAGGTGGCTCAGCCTAGCTAAGACAGAAAAAAAAAAAAAAATCTTATCTTCACGGAGCTCCTAAATGTAAAAATAGCCTGGCTGTTTATTGCATCAGGCTTTTAGGCTCAGGTATATCAGAGGAGAGGAGAAAGTGGATTGTCACTTCCTCAGCTGGATATGGCTGCTTCAAAAGGAAAAAAGGAGTCACAGATGAAAGGGAGTGTGGCTGCACTCAGCCTTGCCCAAGAACGTTTCAAGCCTCCTCACTTAGGGCCTTATCAAACACTCAAAGGGGGATGCAGAAGATAAACTTTAAAAATAAATGCTAAAAAAAAAAAAAATTCCTGATTATCGTCTCTGCCTCCTCCACCATGTCTGGTCAGCAACGTGTTAAGTGAATTGAAACTAGATCTTGGGGAGACAGTCACGACCTGGTTATCAGTGGCAGTAAATGGAAGATAATAGCCCCACTAGAGAGTTATGAAATGGCTTGTCTTTGAGCTGCCAAAGTGTTTAGTCTCTCTTTTATTATATTCACAGCAGTAATCCAATATGTCCTGACTTCTGTCATCTGTATGTAATGCTTATCAACTCTCTGTCAGCGATTCACCCCCTCGTCAGGGACAATTATTCCTCAAAGTGCTGAGGTTACAACTGAAGCAATATTATGACTGGAAAGAAAATATGAAAGGTGTAGCACATCACAGCAAGCAATCTTGGGGCTGACGTCAAAGTAAAGGAAAACATTGTCGATAAAAGGAGAGCAGAAGGTGAAGTTTCCTTCTCTGAGCTTGGGGCCGCGCCTGGCAGGCCTGGGGTCAAGTGTGGGCAGAGGACAGCTCTCCCAAAGTCACTTTACTAATTCATGATGGCAGAACGCGCGCGCCTCTGCCCTCGCGGCCTGTCACCATTCCCATTTTACATCTCCATTTACAGGGGCTTCGAATTAGGTCGTTAAAATGTGCCCTTGGTGATGAAAGTTGAAAGGAAATAGGCTGGGGCAGAAGCTCTGTTTTATAATAGAAGATGAAAGCCTTGTTGCTCCAAGTAGCACCCTGTCGTGCTATAAGATCTGTATTTACACACGGGACATATTTTAAACGATGCACACGTCCACATCGTACTTGAAAAGGCAGCAAGGGTGTGGTGGAGAGAGCTGGGGTTTTAGAAGGAGCCAGAGCAAGCTTTAAATCATAGCAAGGCAGGAAAGCTGAATGATAGAGTATGAAATATTAAAGAGAATTAAACGTTTTACAGTCAGACAAAATTCGTTTGGAATGTTTCTTCTGACTCTCGGTACTTGTCTAACCTTGAATAAGTGACCCCGTGCTCTGACCCTAATCTCTTTTATTTAAAGGATAAAAAAAATGCCTGACAATACCTGCCTTATAGCGGGCTTGGAGAATCAAAGAGATGATGCATACAAAGTGCTGGAATAATGCTCCGTAGATACTATATGATAAATGGTAGCTTGAGACCCAAAATGAAATAACTTTAATCTCTCAGAGTCTCATTTCCTCATGTGTAACTTTTTCAGGGTCCCCTGAACATAAACCAGAACACCAGGAAGGGGGTGCAGTAATATAGGATGGGGCTATCTTAGATGGGGTGCTTTGAGAAGCAGCTCCCGGAGAATTCCTGACTGTAGAGCAGAGATGTCCTTGAGGACCTTGCTGATTGCACTGGAAAGTGCTCTCTACCCGAGGAAGCTTGGTTGGAACCATGATAGTGACAAAAATTCCTTTCTTCTGATCAGGAATCATCTTTGTGCTGAACAATTGGTTTATATTTTATCTAAAACTCCTGTCATGTGATTGCAGTGTTGCTGCAGAATTCACAACCCCATATGGGACATACCCCTGGACAGGGGTGCTATTCTAAACACTCCAGAGGCGTGGGCCTATCCATCATGCAGCATGGATGCTGGCTTTAGGGTTGGAGAGGTGTCTCTGGGGCCTTTTGCTGGGATGGAGGACAATCCTAGGTGGTTGTTGAAGGCTTGTGGGCTGTAAAAGGGGCACCGCAGCTAGTGTACTGGCGGAGGCACTTAGGAGTTGGGAAGCAGCTCTTTCTCCAAATACAGAAGGATTTTGCTATTTTAACAACCTGTCTGGTTGTACTGGTGCATACTTACGACCATCAGCCCTGCTATAGGAGAAGCATAAAACTCTAGGATACACAATTTTATATTAGCCTTCATTTTCTGTCCTTAACCTTGTATTATCATTTTCTTTCTTACTTACCTTTTCAAAATTGTTATTGAATGTTCCTTTTAAAATCATTATAAAAGTGGAACCTATTAGAAAATAGAAATAGTCAAAAGAAAAAAATAAAATTCATCTAAATATCTCACCACCCAGAAGTAACCATCATCAACTTCTTCGTCCTCCTTCATTGTACTTCTATCTTTGACACATTTCTGATCTTAATGAGAAATCAGTTTTTTACACTAAGCATGAAGATGGTGGTTGGTTTCAGATAGAAAGTATTTAGGGTATTTGGAAAGATCTTTCTATCAGTCATTGTTTTTATTTTTAAAATAAGGAAAGAATGTGACATTTTGCAAAATAACTTTTTGGCATGTACCAAGATTTTCACATAGGATTTCTTCTTTGATATGATGAATTATTACACTTGGCGCCCTAATTTGGAATCATCCTCACATTTATCTAATAAATGCTAATTAATCGTGTATACTAATTAGAAGGACTAATCTATTTTAGAATTTTCCTGTTCAGGGCATGTGCTGTCTTTGATTTCAGGGTTTGTTAGACTTCAAAAAGTAAGTCGGGATTTTTCTTTCCTTATGCTCTAAACAAGTTCATGGGGGCATGATCTGTAGACTAAGGGCTTATAGGTTTGAAGGGGTAAAAAGAAAAAGAAACTGATTTTGAACTTTTGAAATAAAACATGACATTTTCAACTTCTTTTATTGTTACTGGGCAATTCATGCTTTTTAAGGAACTTTTAGTAAACTTTTAGCATTTATTTTCCCAACAAAACCTATGCCACATTTCTAAGTTTTAAGGATGTAATTGTATATGATGATCTGCTGTTATAAAAGATTCTCCATAAATGGGGTAATTTTCCATTTCTTATCATTGAGATTGTATTTCCCTCCTTTTTCTTTATTTTCTTCAGCAAAATTTTGTCCTTTTGGTTGGTATTTTCAAAGAGAAAACAAACTAGTTCTTGAATTTGTCATTTAAGATGGTTTTCTAATTTATTATTACATATTTCCTCTTGCTTTTTTGGGGCATTTATTTGCTCTTATTAAAGTGTTTTAAAGCAAATGCTTTGCTTGTTTTATTATTTTTGCTTAATAAGGAAAACTTTAGCATATGAAATTTACTTTGAATTTAGATGGAACTGCATCCCTGTTAAAAAATCTGTTTATTACTATGCATGCTGTTATTACTTTCTAATTGCTATTTTGATTTCCAGTATGATCCAGGAATTTTTTTAAAGAGTATCTTATAAATGCTAAGTGGATAGGGATTTTATTTAAAGTTTTTATGGTAATTTTTGGTTATTTTATTGTGTTCAGTGAATGTGACTAATGCACATTGTATTTTTGAAATCTTGTTAAAATTTTTCTTTTGGTTTTAACCTGTTGTGGTAACTCTCCTCTTGGTTCTGGGAAATTAGTGAGAGACTAAACTGCAATAGTTCTGGAATTTTAAATGGTCCTTCCTATTGCCCTTATTATTTGTGTTATCCTGGTATATTTTGTTTTTCCAACAGTAGAGAAGCCCCATAATTTATTTTATAAATGGGGACACTTTTGAAGGGACTGTTAGACTGTTAATAATTACTTCTGAACAGCAAGCTAAACTGGTATATCCTGGGTTAACTGGGACCTCATGCCATAAGCAAACCTTAAATTCTCTCTGAAATAATGTGAAATATTAATTAAATAGATAAGACCTTGCAGGTGTTATTAGTTGTGGTTTTTAAATGCTATTGAGATAGTATATGTGACATAAAATATAATTTCTTATAACTAATTTATGAGTCCTGAGAAAAATTCCCTAATTCTTAACTGGACTATTCGGGTACATTTTGTATATCACTGAAAGCAATTCCAAATTATTCAAATCAGAAAAGGTTCAGCATTAATTAAATATTAATTAAATAATTAAGAACTTCCATGACCTGTGTAGGTTTAAGTGATCAAACATATGCAAAATGCATGGTTAGTCTTACATCTGGTGCATAATAAATACTTATGTTACTGTACGTGAGGTTTTGGGTATTATAAATAAATATATATGTATATATATATTGATGAACATATATAAAATATATATTTATATATCTCTAAACAAAGAAGTTTAATACACATGATGTACAGCTTAACTAAAATATATCTAGTTGTGGTCACTTTTATCTTGATATGGCTTAGACTTTTAGAAACAGCAAAGTCAAATTTATATGATTAATAAAAATAATTAAATTATTCATTCCATATACAGTTTTAAATTCCAATGAAATATGTCCTTGGAACAATTTAAAATAAGATTTATATTTCAGTTTTGGAAAGCAGTGTTCTTTTCCCAGAAAGTAAAATGTAATTATCAAATAGTAATAAACTATTAAATATAAAACTTTGGCCTTTACAAATATAAAATTAAAAGTTCTGAGCAAGCATAGATGATGAAATACATAAGAGGGAACATGATTTCCATATTCTACTTCCTTTTTTTTTTTTTTTTTTTTTTTTACCAACAGTCATGACCTAAGTTGAGATTCAGATCTGGTCCAAAACAAATTTTAAAGATAAATGAAATTTCTTTTCTTAATCCTGTAACCCTCTACCAACTCTTTATTAATCAAGTTTGTAAATGAATACCTCATTTCACTCAGGACTCAGAAATGTGGCTATGATTTTTTATTCTTAAATTTCCTGGTCAAAATATTTAATGGGAATTTAAAAATCATGAAGACAGAATAAAAGCTACCTAAATGTCAAATAATTAAATGTGGTTACACAAACAGACACACACACACACAACATTAACTCATTAAGTCCTTAACCTGAGAACTCTTCTTTAATATAAAGTTAAATATAAAGAGAAAATATCAAATTATATAAAGAATATGGTTGCAGTTTAAAGAATGAAAATTAAAAATAGAAGAGCATAGATTCAAGGGTTAACCATGGTCAATTCTGGGAGGTAGATGGTGTGTGACTTTGCTTCATTTGCCTCTGTCTATATTATTAGGTGGCATCATAAGAATAAGTGTCAGGATTTCCCAGGGTACCATATTTCCTTTTATAAATATGCCCTGATATTTTTGTAAAAAATTTTTCAATTCATTCATTTCTCATACTTTTCTGAAAACCAGAATGGCATATCTTTATTCCATAGTGCATGTCTTTGTATCTGCAATATGAATGCTATGAAAAGTCATAGGTAGGAATTTATTTTTCTTTTGGGAGATGGAGATCCATCTGGGTAATGGCTTATGAAAAGTAAAGAATGGACAAAGGAACTGGCTGTAATTATTAATAGAACATCTCAGATCAGATTTCTTGAGTCAATTTCAAGTCTAATTAAAAATCTGAAATATTGCTGTTTACATATGGCCACAATAAAGAATATTCTTGGGAGGGTAGAAGGACTTAGGAGGATATCAAAGGCCCATTAAGCTGATGGCAGGCAATGTCAGTGAGGACTTAGTCATTATTTTGTTATTGTGACTTTTGGTCTTCTTTTAGGAGAACACCAGAAAACAAAAAATAAAAACAAGGTTGGTAGCAAAAATGGTGTCCTAATGCCCCTTGCTGCCGGTCTTACTCCATTTTGCCAGATTTTTTGAGTTCCCCCAGCTCTGAAATCCTTTATCAACAGGTACTAACAATGTAGACTCCTTCCCACCTATTGTGATGGTGAGGGATTGGGGAACGGCTGCTACTGGTTGTTAGGGTACTACAGCAAGTTTCTATGGCAACTGACTACTCCACATGTGGAAGCTGATGGGGCTCTCAGACTCCAGAATTCTATTTGAAAGATCTTTATCACTCTTTGGTTCTATGGTATGAGCTAATTGTATAATCACAATGGCTGAAGAACCATCACAGACTAGAACAAGCATGTACTCTCGACAAGAGAGTTTGTTTGGTGCTTACAGATACTCACTGTATCATGTATCAGTCAGGGTACTACCAGAAAAGCAGAACCTGAGATTTATAGAGAGAAAGATTTACTTCAGGGTTTCCCTCAGGGCAGACATAGAAGCTTTTGGGTCATTTATGGGGATCTTGAACTGGGAATTTGAAGCCCCGAGGTCACCCTTTTTTACTCCCATTCTCTCCAGGACAGTTAGAAACAGCTAACCAAATTATTTATACTCCTTAGTTTGACTAAAATATTCCAAGGCATGAAATACCTGACCACCTAGTACGGTGCTGTCGCTATTTTGCATATCTCTATTGCCACATCACTACATGGATGACCAGTGCCTTCTTTACCACTGGAAATAGAGACATTAGTACTTTTAAATCTAATAAGATTAGAGAATCAATTACAGAAAATCCAGAACCAATTTAGAAAATCCTTAAGAATCTGTTCCTCTAGAACCATTCTTGGTACCAAAATCTGCATCCATTGGGGCTCTATCAGAGAAACAGAACCGGTAGGAGATATTTTGGAAGGAATTGTGGGCGTTGACAAGATGGAAATCCATTGATAGGGCACTTTCCTAAAGTTACTTTGTAACTCTTAGGCAGATGCTGATGCTGCAGTCCACAGGTAAAATTTCTTCTTCAGAGAACACTCAGTTCTGACAGTTCTCATCTTAAAGCTTTCAACTGATTGGATAAGGCCCACCCAGATTATCTAGGATAATCTACTTGATTTAAAGTCAAATGATAAAGATGCTTGTCACATCTACAAAATATCCTCACAGCAACTAATAGATTAGCAGTTGAATGAATAACTGGGAACTATAGCCTGGCTGAATTGACACAGACAACTAACCATCAAAGTGGTCATAAATATTCTGAGGCATTAGACATTAGAATGTTTTGGGATTGTGATCAAAATGTGTGACTGTTATCAGCTCAGGTTGATGGCAGGAAGAATAGAGAATTTATTTTCTGCCATATTACTTGTGAAAACAGAGTTAAGAGTGTCATACAAGCTTCTCTGATGAAGCCATGAAATTCTATATAGACGGGGCTGTCACCATCAGTTTTTTATAAGAGTTGCTCTGCAAGCTTCCTGCCAAAGCATGGGAGGCAGAAATGTTCTCCCAGCACTGTTACGTTCAACAGCACGGCACCTCAAGTATGAGCAAGGACACTGTTTAGGGCCATTGGGACTTGGGTCATGTAAATTCACATCTACACATTAAACTTAATGTGGGCCAAAACCCCTGTTAGCAGCTGGGTTAAAGTCATTTGTGAGAAGAATGAATGAGTGAAAGGGGGACCTTATGATACTTTATTTTTTGGTTCTACCATAACTGATTAAAGCTTCTTTTTATGTGGTTGAGAAGTTAATGCAAGAACTCTGGAGTCAGGCAGCTTGAAAGAGCATCCTGACTTCAACACCTATGCTAACCGTGTTAGCATACTGATCTGAAAGTGGGGAGCTTGAAAGCACCAACTAGAAAGAGAACTGTGAGGAAGACGTGAGAAAGTACCTGGAAAGCTCTTAGGGTTGTGCTGAAAATGTGGTAAATGTCTTAGTTTCCTAGGGCTTCTGTAACAAAATACCACACACTGGGTGACTTAAAACAGCAAAAATTTATGTCTAACAGTTCTGGAAGCTAAAAGTCCCAAATCAAGGCTTTAGCAGGGACTCGTTTCCTCTGAAGGCTCTAGGGAAGAATTTGTTCCATACCTCTCCTGGCTTCTGGTAGTTACAGGTTCCCAGCAATCCTTGGGGTTCCTTGGCATAACTCCAAACTCTGCCTGTCTTCACATGGCCTTTCTCCTTCGGTCTTCTCTCTTCTCTCCTTTTCTTATAAGGACAATCATACTGGATTAGGGCCCACCTTAATTCAGTTTGGTGTCATTTCAACTAATTGTATTTTCAAAGACCCCATTTACAAATACAGTTACATCCATGGGACTGGGGTTGGAACTTCAACATGTCATTCTGGAATACAAATATTTAGATGTTGACATGGGGTGCGACCTCAGAGGGAAGGACCAAACAGGACTCCTAATTTGCAGGTATGGCCACACCCATCCCTATTCCTACACCTCACACCTACCCTCTTACCAGAGGTTGTAGGAAGAGAGAGAAGGAAACAGAAGTTGGCCAGTTATCTGGATTTGGTGGCAAGCCAAGTATTCAATGGCATGTCCACAGAAGTATGTCCCTGGAACCAGAATTTCATGACCAGGACCAGAATAATTTCACTGGATGAAAAGGACCACCCTCTATGGAGAGGATACCTGCCTCCCCATCCCAGAGGATGGTGCCATCTGTGAATATAATGGGCCATCAGCTCCTATCATATACCATTTATGGTATATGGCAAATGGAATTTTGAAGATGTAATTAAAGTTCATCATCAGTTGACTGTAAATTAAGAAGATTATCCTGGGGGGATCAGAACTAATCAAGTAAGCCTCAAGAAGAGACAAGAAGCTGCAGCAGACTCTGTTCTGCTGACCTTCAGGAAGGAAGCAAAGAGCTGTTTTGTGAACTGCCTGTGGAGAGGGGCAGCTTCTGGGAGCTGAGGGTCTCAGTCCAAAAATCATAAGAAACTGAATTCTGCCAACAACCTGAGTGAGCTTGGAAGAGGTCTCCAGTCAGAAAACGAGACTGTTGACACCTTGATTTCAGCCTAGCAAGACCCTGGGCAGACAGCTGTTTTAAGCTGCTAAGTGTGTGGTAATTCATTATGCAGCAATAGAAAACAAATATAACTCCTGGTTCTCTTTAGTGAGAAATATCATTTAAAGACTACCGTCTACAGCTATTGAGTTATCCTTGTTTTTTTTTTTTAATTTTTAGAAGATTATTATTTGTATCAATGTTACAAGTTACTCAATTAACCAGCTGTAATAACAAGAAATCAGCTTTGGTCAGTGATCAGGCTGAGAAGAGACACAGTATTTGATATTTTTAGAAGATAGAAGTATGGAAGATGAACATATGAAAAGAAATAAAATACGTGAAGTGTGCTTATACTTCCAATTAAAATTCCATTTTGGCTTTCATATATAACTTATTTGCTGTCATTCTTGTTTCTCTTTTGTCTTAAAACAGAAATATTGATGCCTTACAATAATATGTAATTACTTATTTTCCTTAGTCACATACATAAATAGATATAAATACAGATATACAAATATATATCCAAAGACACATATATATCCAAGTAGACGTATGTGAATATATATGTTATCCTTATACATGCATGTAAATGTGAAATACCTTCTTACATAAACTTTAATACACTATATGCATAAATTTAAACCATGTTTTTTTTTATTTAAAATACATCTGGGACTTTGTCCCATATATTGTACTGAGATCCGCCTCATTTTCCTTCAAAATTATGTAAAATAACATTGCGTTAAAGTACCATAGTTTATTCAGTTATTTGCTTTTGAAAGATACTTGGATTTTTTCCCCAATCTCTTGCTTTTAAAAATTATGCCACAAAACATGATAAACTGTGCCTAAGTTATTTCTTACTTTTGCCAGAGTATCTTTGGGATAGGTTACTAAAATTGGTGTTCACTCAAGGAGTAATTGCATATGTCATTTTCCTAGATAGTTTCAGTAATTTTCCATAGGTGTATCATTTTGCATTCACACAATCAGTTTATGAGAGTATAAGTTGTCCCACATCCCTTCCAACTGAGTATGGTGTCAAAACTTCAGTGAGATATTAATTTAGTTTAAATTTGCATATGTCTTCATATGAATGAAGTTGAGAATTTCCCATATATTTAATGGCCATTTTCATTTCTTCTTCTTGAAATCTTTTCACATTCCTTTTCCAAATTCTTTTTTTTTTCCTGGTGCTATTTGTCTTTCTACTTTGTTTTTGTTTGTTTTCCACACAAAGTTTTTTTAAAATGTAATTGACCTTATCAGTCTTTTTAAAAAAATAATGACTCCTAGATTTTATTTTAGGAATACTTTTTCCCCACATTCCTAAATTATAAATGATATCAACTGTTTTCTGCTGCTTATCTGGTTTCATAGTTTTACATTTAGGTCTTGGATCCATTTGGATTTTATCCTGGTTTAGTGTATGGTATACATTCAATGATATATTTTCCTATGTATCTATCATATAGCTATCCAATTGTTATGACACCATTTGTTTAAAATTCCATATGGTTTGAGGTGTCACCTTTATCATATACTAAATTTTCAGATGCATTTGAATCTGTTTCTGGACTTCACATTCTGTTGTATTGGACTATCTGATTATATGTATGTCAATGTAGTGACTACTGATTTGATAAACGTTCTTTCTACCTTACATTGCCCCCCTTTAAAAGATTAATCTGGCCATTCTTTCTTGTTTCTTGTTTTTAACTGAAATTTATCACCAACGTCTTAACTCCAAGAGGAAGCTACTTTCTCGTTGATATTTTTGTTGATATTATGTTAAATTGACAAATTAAATTTTAAAACCTACTTGACATTGAGTTTTCCTATCCCAAATTATGATATGAAGCATTATGATATTAAGCATATTTAATTCTACTAATTCATTCTTTACTATTTTGAAAATTTGGTATAGTGTCTGTTTTTAAGATGACCTCTAAATTTGAGAGAAAAAACTTTACTGAAAAAAAGTGTAAACATACTATATGCTCAGTATTGTGGGAAGGGCCTAGGATTGGGTGATTATAAGACTAAGTTTGAATCTTGGCTCTGCTCATCTCTAGCTATTTCTCTTTTGTCATAGAGCTTGTTTGAGCCACTTTTCAAAGACATAAAATGGGATTGCTGTGAGGAATTACTTGATTTGTAAAAGTACGCATAAAATGCTTAACAAAATATTAACTATACACAGTCAATTAATGTTAGTTTCTTTCTTTCTTCTATGAAGGAAGGAACAGTGTCTGGCTAATCATAAAATCCTAGAGGTACACCTTAGACAGAGCAGGTTTTGCAAAATATGTTTATTTATTTATTTTTTTGGTTTATTTTTTTTTTAAAGGAGCTTTAGATTACATAAAAGTTACCTTGAAAATATAGGGTATTCCCATATACTTTAACCCCTCCCTCTCCCACACTTTCCCTTATTAACATTAGTGTCATACATTGTGACAATTGATGAACACATATTGAAGCACTGCTACTAACCATGGTCTATAGTTTACATTATGGTTTACACTTTGCACCACACAGTTTGATACGTTTTGACAAAATGTGTAACGGCTTGTATCTGTCATTGAAATATCATGCAGAACAATTCCAATGTCTCCAAAATACCCTATGTTACACCTATTCTTCCCTTTCCCTCCCCTCAGAACCTCTGGTAACCACTGTTTTTATATCAATGTTACAGTTCTTTCATTACTAGAATTATAACAGGTCTACTTTAGTCCATAGTTGCATTCTCCCCTTATGTTTGTTTGTTCATCAGTCTTGAGGATTTGGTGATGCCCACTCTGCTTCCGATTGAGAGGGGGCTTAGATCTTACAGGGTAGATGGAGGGAACTGTCTTGCTTTAAGTTGTAGATACTCTCTGTTTTGGGGGATGGGTGTTGTCCATCACCATCCTTTTGTTAGTTACCCTGGGTGAGTCTGATGAAGTGAAGAGTAGGTGTTGGCTGCAAATCTCCTGAGATTTTCAGGGCTCAATTGGCATATGAGCAGCCAGAAGTTTAAGTCTTTGGGACATATATTTAATGGGTATAGTGCTAATTAAAGGTTCAAATAAATGGTGCAGAAGAACTATGTATAGGAAAATTATAAATGGATCTTACTCTGATACATTGGAGAGATACGTTATCATATATTCCAAGGTAAGGCCCATCGACAGGGTGCTGATTTCCTGGGGTTGTCTGCCTTGCCTATAGTGTCTAGGTGTCTCTGGCAACAAAAATAAGTTATCTGAATTGAATTTTTTACAGATGGAAAACCTCAGGTGAGCATGTTATTTTTCTCAATTTTTATGATACACTACAGAAGTAGAGAAGATTAGAGACACACATAAAGTTTGAGTGCAGACTTTCTGTGTTCTCTCACTTTTTATCTTATCACAAACCTGGCAGGCAGGAATCATACTTATTTTACAAATGAGAAAACTGTCTTAGAATTAAATTAAGTCAAAGCCAGGAAGTGTTAGATCTGGAATCTGAATCCACCTTTTCTTCTACATGTGCATCTCACTGTGGTTTTGATTTGCATTCTTCTATTGCCTAATGATGTTGAGCATCTTTTCATGTGCTTATTGGTCATTTTTATACCTTCTTTGGACATATGTTTATTCAAGTATTTTGCCCATTTTGTAGTTGGATTGTTTGTCTTTTTGTTGTTGAGCTGTAGGATTTCTTTATATATTCTAGATATTAAACCCTTATCAGATATGTGGTTTCCAAATATTTTCTCCCACTCTCTAGGTTGTCTTTTTACTGTCTTGATAAAGTCTGTTGATGCAGAAAACTTAATTTTGATGAAATTCCATTTATAGATATTTTTTATCTTGTTGCTTGTGCTTTTGATGTAAAGTCTAAGGAACCACTGCTTAATACAAGGTCCTGAGGACACTTCCTATGTTTTCTTCTAGGTGTTTCAAAGGTTTGGTTCTTATTTTTAGGTCTTTTATCCATTTTGACTAAATTTTTAAATATGGTGTTTGCTAGAAGTCCACCTTTATTATTTTGCATATGGATATCCAGTTTTCCCAGCACCATTTGTTGAAGAGACTATTCTTTCCTTGTTGAGCAGATGTGGAACACTTTTCGAAAATCAATTAGCCGTAGGTGTGAAGGTTTAATTCTGAATTCCCAATTCAATTCTATTGACCTATATGTCTATTCTCATGCCTGTATCATCCTGTTTTGAGTACTGTAGTTTGTAATAAGTTTTAAAATTCAGAAGTGTGATTCCTTTAATTTTGTTCCACTATTTCAAGATGCTTTTGGTTACTTGGGGCTCCTTACTCTTCAATATAAATCTACTGATTAACTTTGCATTTCCACAAAGAATGCTTTTGGAATTTTTATTGGGATTGCATGGAATTCATACATCACTTTAGGTCTAATTTATAGCTTTACAGTATTTACTCTTCAAATCCATGAACACAGAATGTCCTTCTGTTTGTTTAGATCTTCTTTGATTTCTTTCAGCAATGTTTTATAGTTTTGTGCGCACAAATCTTTTATATCCCTGGTAAAATTTATTCATAGCTATCTGATTCTTTTAGTTACCATTGTAAATAGAATTTTTTCTTGATTTCCTTTTCAGATCGTTCATTATTAGTTCATAGAAACACTTATGTGCATGTTGATCTTGTACCCTGCTACTCTGCAGAATTCATTTATTAGCTCTTGAGGTTTGTTGTAGATTTTTCAGGATAATGTCATCTGCAAATAGGGAAAATTTTACTTCTTCCTTTCTGATTTGGGTCCTTTTATTTCATTTTCTTGCCTAATTGCTTTGGCTAGAATTTGTAGTACAATGTTGAATAACAGTGGTGACAGTGGGCATCCATTTCTTGTTCCTGATGTTAGGGGAAAGCAGCTTTCAGTCTTTCACCACTGAGTTTGACATTAGCTGTGGGTTTTCCATATATACCTTTTATCATTTTGAGGAAGTTTCCTTCTATTTCTAGTTCTCTATGCATTTTTTTTTAAATCAAGACAGTGCTGGATTTTGTCAAATATGTTTTCTGCATAATTTGAGATGGTCACTTGGGTTTTCCCCTTCTTTCTGTAATATGGTGTAATGCATTAACTGGTTTTCATAAGTTGAACTGCGCTTGCATACCTGGTATAAATCCCACTTGCTTATAATTTATGATTTTTTTAATGTGCTCTTGGATTCAGTTTGCTAGTATTTTGTTGAAGATTTTGCATTTGTATTCACAAGGGATATTGGTCTTTTCTTTTCTTTTTGTATCTTTTTCTGCCTTTGGCATTATCCTCATAGAAGGAGTTAGGAAATATTCTCTCATCTTCAATTTCTTGGAAGCATTTGAGCAGGATTGGTGTTAATTCTTCTTGAAATATTGATAAAATTTCCGTGTGAAACCATCTGGTCCTGGGCTTTTATTGTTGGGAGGTATTTAAATTTCTGATTCCATCTCTTTACTAGTTATTGCTTTGTTGAGATCTTCAATTTCTTCTTGAGTCTGTGTAGGTACTTTGTATGTTCTAGGAATTTTCCCATTTCATTGAGGTTATCTAATTTGTTGGTGTACAGTTGTTCATAGTATCCTCTTATATTCCTTTTAATTTCAATAGTGTTGATAGTAATATTCCATTTTTTTCATTTCCGATTTTAGTTATTGATGTCCTCTCTCTTTTTTTCCTTTTCAGTCCAGCTAAAGGTTTGCTAATTTTATTGATCTTTCCAAAGAACAAAATTTGATATTGTTGAGTCTATTTTTAAAAATTCTTTTTCATTAACTCTATTTATTCTTAGTTTTTCCTTCTTTCTGCTCCCTTTGAGTTTAATTTGCTGTTCTATTTCTAGTTCTTCCAAGTGTGAGGTTAGGTTCCTGATTTGAGATCTTTCTTCTTTTTTTAATGTAAGCATTTAAAACCATAAATATCCCTTTCAGCCCTGTATCCCATAAGTTTTGCTATGTTGTGTTTTCCTTTTTATTTACCTCAAGTTATTTCCTAATCTCCTTTGTGATTTCCTCTTTCACCCATTAATTGAGAGTATTGTTTAATTTCCACATATTTGCAAATTTTCTAGTTCTCCCTCTGTTATTGATTTTTAGCTTCATTCCATTGTGGTTTGAAATGATATAGTGTATTATTTCAATATTTTTCATTTTTGTTTCTTTTTTAGGACATACCAGGGATTGAACCCAGGACCTCATATGTGGGAAGCAGGCACACAACTACTGAGCTATGACCGCTCCCCTCAATATATTTTATACTTGTCTCTCTCACCTACTTCTCAGATAGTGAACATGTATTAACTAATTAAATTAATACATTAAAAAAAGAGAAATTGCTCTGTTTTAATCCTCTAATCCACAAAGCCTCTTTATCTCATTTGTAGATCCACAAAGGATCCTCCCTAGGATGTAAACATGACACTCCCATTTTCTCTGCATATACAAACATTTTAATGGAAACATCTCTTTTCCTACCCTGAGCATCTGAGTTACAGTTGTACAAGTATCTGTACAGATTCAGACTTTTTTCATGGACAAATGGAATATAGCCATGCACATAATCCTGGGCACACTATTACTTTATGAACTGGCCTGTATTTCAGTCTCATTCAAATGGCCAGTGCCCAATATTTGATTATAAGAATGGGAATTGAGGAATTTTTTTTTTTTTTATCTTTCTTTCATTCTTTCACAAGCATTGGACCAAATACTTTTGGAGCACTATCTATATGCTAAGAACCAGGCAAAGATCTGTGGATAGGGAGATTTAAGATACAGATTTCTGGGGTGAGGGAACTCATTTTAAGGTTTAGAAAAAGTAGTTTAAGCAAAGGTGAAAAGAGAGTTATGATCGCTGTGAAGAAGAATGTGCAGGATGATGGCAAACATTGAAGAGGGGTTTTGGTATAAGCCTCAGTGGGCTTGCTAGGGTCTGAGTTTCCCATTCTGCATGTAGCACCAGTTTTTTTTTTCACAGTACCTTCAATGTAGTGCCTTCAAGTGTATTTCAGATTATACTTGAACATATGGCTGGGTCAACATGGTGTGGCTGGCTGCCTTCTCCTCTTCTGGAAATATGCAGATTGACAACACATTTTTGTCCTCACTGGTTTATGTCAGAGTTGGCATAAAGGTCAGTTTTTACCTGTTCCTCTTTCTTGCCCCTGGCCTTCTGGACCTTTTGCAGACTTAATTGTATCCAGCTGGGTCTACTTTGCCCTTTTCCAAATAGGACAAAGGAATATTTACCCTCACCCATTTTTAAAGGGTTTACCTTTTCCCTTTGGATTTGTGGTTCAGCAAACTACCTCTCCCTTGACTCTGCTCCAAAATTACCTTAATAACCTATATCATCCAAAGAGTGACCTCTGCCCTGTCCTGGCTTCTCTGATGCCTTCAAGTCACACCTGCAGGCATTTAAAATGGTGTCACCAAGCTGTGGTCAATTTCTGGTGGCACCTGTGGTCAATTCCTTACTGGACCAAGTTCATGATTTATAATTAAAAGAGTTTTTTTGGTCCTCCACTCTCAAACATTAAAATGAATTACTCCCGTGCTCCTCAACTCTCTCTCTCCATCTCCCACCCCCAACATCATAGCATCATACTGCAATGAAAAGAGCAGCTGTTGATTCCACACCTTGGCTTTAGCCCCAATTGCCACATAAAAGCCTCAGTTTTTTCACCTGTAAAATAAATGGTTTCTATTTGAGGAGAGAAATCGAGTCAATAACATATGACATAAAGGGTAGTAAACACTATAAATAAAAATGGAGGTAAGGGAGTAGAGAGGGGGCGCCACTAGTTTTGGATCTAGAGGCCAGAGAAGGCCTCTCTGAGGATGTGACATTTAGGCAGAGACTAAGGAACTGAGCAAATGAGCCATGAACCTATCTGTACCCTCCTAATTTTCCTTTATATTTATATAAAATACCATTTCATTAAAGTTCCATTGTTTATTCAATCAGTTGCTTATGAAGGAAATGATTTTTTTCCCAATTTCTTGCTTTTAAAAATAATGCCACAAAAGATAATTTGGGTTTAAGCCCTTCCTTACTTTTGCCAGAGTTCTCTGAATAGGTTGCTAAAATTGGTATTATTCAGTCACGGAGTAGTTGCACATGCCATTTTGTTGGAAATGTTATTTTTTTCCATATGTGTACCATTTTGCATTCCAACAACCAATTTATGAGCATGTCAGTTGCCCGTCTTTGGCAATTGGGCTAGTGGGACCAAAATCTCAGTGATTTGGTTTGACCAGACTACTTCTCAATCCCCAAAACAAAATAAATTCACTTCTCTAGACATCTGCTCTTGCTGTTGCTCTGTCCAGAACGCCCATCTTCCTCTTACTAGATGGACTCCTTCTACCCACCTTCCATGCCCCAGCCCAAAGGATGGTTCCTTTCTGGAAACTTTCCCGATCACCCCTTGATTGATCCTATTAATAAATAGCTCATTCAGTATAATTCTCCCCCATGGTATTACAGTTATTTTTATGCATAGCTAGTTTACCTGCTGACAGCAAATTTTTTGATGGCATGGGCACTATTTGGGTTTCCTTATTACTGGGAAATAATAAGTGTTCAACAACTGTTATTGAACAGAGTGAAAGAAAATATCATAACCTGGTAGGTTCCACAAAGGGTTTTTTCTCAAGTAGTTTAAGAATTATATTAATTAAAAATATTAAAAATATATTGAGAAATGTATATATTTATTCATTTGTGTTTACTTTTTAGTTTTTAATGGTTTATGTTTTCAATTATTAAATGTACAAAATAAAGTTAAAAAATATAAATATGAGAATTATGTACAAAATAAAGTTAAAAAAATATAAATATGAGAATTATCAAAGTTTTTTTTTTTTGGTATTCAAAGAACACTTGGAATTGAGTCAGATTATATTCATCAAATTAAAAAGGAGCCCTCTTTAGTCTGTAGTAGCAGGTAGAGCAATATATTTTTTTCAAAAAACTTAAAACTGCAATGAAGAATAATACATAATATATATAATGTTAATAAGATCTAAAGTATATACACACATGACACAACAGTGGTTTTCAACCTTGGCTTTATATTGGAGTCACTTGGGAGCTTCATGAAGTACTGATGCCTTGCCCCCCGACCCCTCACCCCTGCCCCGCAAATGGTTGGCGATCTGCTGTGATTTTTAAAAGCTCCCCAGCTGAGTCTAATGTTGATAACTTCTGCCTTACAACAAAATAATTTCAAAATGGCATAAGTACCACACCCGGAAACAAAATGGAGCCTGTTGGTAAGTTGGCTTTTAGCTTCTTGTGAATTCTTAAATCTTTTCAAGCTTTGTGGAATTGAATCTGAGAAGGATACAATCTGCCTTTGACTATAAATCCTCTATCTGAGATAAGCCCTTTTCTTATTCCCTGTGTAGTGGGCCATTGACATACCAGAAGACCCAAGGCAAAGAGTTGGAGTTCTAAATGGAATCCTTATGTTCATCATTATTGCCAGAGGTTGTGATAGATTATCCTTGTACAGAATTTCCTTTGAAATAGTACTTTCTATATTCTTCGTGGATATGTTATAGATAATTATCTAGAATTCCCAATTAATAATTTACTATATAGGGATTGAAAACAAAATTTCACTTCAGAAGAAGCTCCCTCTTTGCCTGGAGCCAATGTATCCAATTCATGCTGCAATGCAAAGAAAGCATAGATATACTCAGTGATGATTTTTATCAGCAGCAAGTGACCCATATTTTATTATGGTATACAGCTGTTTTATCACATAAGATAAACCAAGAATTTGAACCGGAACTCAGTTAACTTTGCCCACGGTATCCCTATATGCATCTTGCTTATACTTGCAACAAACTCTGATTCCCATGTGAAAAAGGTATCAACTTATTTCCTCTTCTTGTCAATCAATTGTGCCATGCAAGGTCCTGGTATGTCGGATCACGACCTTTCATTCTGGGCATGAGCCAAAAGCCACCAGTAATTTGACTGGTTTAATTATTTAGGCTGTTTCTAATAACTCTAAAAATGTGATGTTAACATTTTTCACATGTTTGTAGGCTTCTGGCTTTCATGCCATTGTAGCCACCTCCCCTACCCACCCCCCCTTTTTTTAGTTGTATTTGAAGAAAAAAATATATAGATATATTTGTAACTGAGAATTAACTATTGCTTTCTGTTTCAAACTATCTTTCTTACAGGACCATAAAATATTATTTTTTTTAGAATTATGGCATTATGCTATGCCATAATTCTGACAATAATAAAAATCAATTTAACATAAAATTACTGAGTGTCAGCTATGTACCAAACACTCTTCTAGGTGTTGAGAATGAAAAGAATAAAAAGGAGACAAAGTCCAGGTCCTCAAGTAGATGAACTGGTAAAAATGTTTATCAACATTTAATGTGATAATTAGAGAGACACTTAGCAGGTATCGGTTAGGAGTTATGTAAACTTTGGGTACATTATTATCCTTAATGTATAGACTGGGAAACCAAGGCACAATAATCATGTGGTTAAGTGCCTAGCAGAATTAAGATTTATACCCAGGAATTTTGGCTCTAGACCCCGTATTCCTAACCACTATACCATATTTTCTGGATTCTGAGTTGATTGATTTAGAAAAGGAAGAATGTCAAATACCGTTTTGAAGAAGGAGAAATATGATATATATTCTATATTATACATGTATATATAAATGTATATACAGTATATGTATGTATTTGTGTGTATATATATATATTTATTTACTTATCAGTAGAGTGGGAAGGGAAGGGAAGACTCCTATGACTTTAACCTGGGCCCATGAGTCTCTATCATCTCTTTATCTCTTCAGAAAGGCTTATCCTGAGGGTTAATTTCTATGTACCAAAGATGGCAGGAAAGATGAAATGATCTGGTGCTTCTGAATGGATTCTGTAGACCCAGGTGTCTCTATCATAAGTATATTTCAGGATGGGCCTTCCCTGCCTGACCTGGTACTTGTATAGCCTAGTGGTCACAGGGGTAAATATCTTAAGCCAATAATGAGCAGCAAAAGCATTAAAGTCAAGCATTATTAAAATCCCTTCTTTGCAGTTTAGTGGGTTGGACTCAGGCCAGTTCAAAACTTAATGTCCCTGAAACATTTGAGTAGAAAATGAGAAAATGCAACCTGAGTATATACAGGTAAATTTTAAAAGTGCCCCTGCTCTGTAGTTGACTCCTTTGGTA
This sequence comes from Tolypeutes matacus, assembly GCA_026826555.1. Classification (NCBI taxonomy): domain Eukaryota; kingdom Metazoa; phylum Chordata; class Mammalia; order Cingulata; family Chlamyphoridae; genus Tolypeutes; species Tolypeutes matacus. The sequence continues at coordinate 12,203,607 of JAKSZT010054540.1, read as the reverse complement.
GAAGGGGCAAATACATGGACAAGTAATACAGAGAAGGTGCCCTGCAAAAGAGAGGTACATGGGCTAGGTGAGGGCTTTTGACCAGGATGTGATGGCAGAATTTTTTTTTTTTTTTTAAATTTTTAAAAATTCTGCTCTATTAACAAAATGTGGGCATCCTACTGCAATATAAAGTAGAACAGGGCACGTGAAGTTGCTGTCTTTATATTTCTTTGTAAAATATATTCCTATATTTAGTCTTTTATATTCCTTTAAAAGACTAAAGTGGCCAATTATGAGCATATGGTTGAAGATGAGTGTTTTCTTGTTTTGAATCCTGGCTCAGCTACTTTCTAGCTATGTTATTTTAAGCATGTATGTTGCTTTATGTATCTGTGACTCGGTTTCCTCTTCTCTAAAGTGGGGCTAGTGGCGGTGTCTACCTTATACAAATAAAACAGAAAAAATAATTAAGCTTTTCGTATAGTGCCTGAAAAATAAAAGCTCAAACATTGTTATTCATTATTTGACTATTATTATTATTGTCAAATAGAAATGCCTTTTGCGGGCATAAATACACAAAAAAAGTAAAACATACAAGCTACTGGCCTTCTCCGTGGGCAGGCTCAGAGAGGCTAGAAAGGTTTTGCAATCTGGCTCTAAAGCCACAAGAAAGAAAAGGGCTCGTGCATAAAGCAGCCTTTCCCATAATGGCCATCCTGTCACCCTTGGCCTATAACTAGACCTCCTTTTATTTATTCCCACTACAGAAATCTCTCCGATATGATTTCTATATGGGTGATAGTTTAAGTTCAGAAATGAATCTTTGGGTTTGAAGTGAAAATGCAAAATAGCAGAGGCTGAGACTTTTGTTCCCAGCAACTAGTGCAGGAACTGAGAACACATTTGACTTACCGTTGAAGTTAAGCTTAAAGCAGATACCAGAGGCAATTAAGTTTCCTTCCCCCTTGAGTTGAGTTTGAATATTTCAAATTTATTTGAAAAGTGAGTAAGATTACCTGATTGTACCTCTGCTATTCACTTGAATTTATCTTTTTGAGTGACAGGATATTGCTTTTTAGGTGGAGACCTTCCGTTTAATAATTTAGTAATTAGATGCATTGCTGTCAGCTGTGAAATTCCTAACAGCTTTTCAATGACATGATATTGGGAAGCTTTTACGGTTTTTCGAGGTCTCTTTTGGGTTTCTTTAACAGGAAGGGCAGAGGTATGACGGCCTCCTTACTCAGGTGTGTTTAAAAACAGGTGTGGAGGTACCCATGGGTTTATGTCCGATGCCTTCATTTCCTGTCTTTCGAATCACACAAGCCACATGAGTCCAGGAATGACCTGAGAAAGTGGGAAAGAGTAAAACTAAAATGCTTTATCACCCCTGCACTCTGATTCTGCCTGAGCCATTAGCCTAGAGCTCATTCAATGACCATCACCTAGCCAGAGACAAGGGAAGATATCTCAGCACATCTCAGCACGCCATTGTGTGAATTCTGCCCACACAAAGGTAAGTGCTTTATTTTGAGTCTCAAAAAAATTTGCAAGTTATTTACTTATTTTTCCTTAAAGAATCCTCAAAAAGAAACAAAGAAAGGTGAAAGGTGTTCACAGCGGCATGCTAATTAGCAAATACACTCCAGCCACTTTGCATTTTTGCATTAGCAGACTCAAGGCACATTATGTTTTGTGTCTTTGTTCATCGGCAAGAACTTGCAGTAGCCTAATAATTCACCCTTGGACATGTTTTATCAAGAAGGCACTGTGTTTTAGAAACTATAAAAGATCATTTAGGACAGTAACAAATTACTGCTTTTAATAAAATTCTTTTTAATGCAATAGGATATTATAAAAAATAGGCTACGGAGTAGTCTATAGAAAGGGAACAATTTTATCTTTAAGAAAATAATATTGGGAAAATGATAATTTGGTAGTGAATCATTGTACAAAAGGGGATAAAATAAAAGAGTTCATTCTCATTCTTTTGCTTCCCCATCAGCCTGTCAGAACATTTCTTTATGGTCTCCTACACAGTCACCTTTTTCTCCAAGCCCACTCCTTAATGTAGGGTTCCACAAAGATCAGTTCCTTGTCATTTGCTTTTCTCACTCTTAACACCATCTCCAAGGTGATCCAATCCATTGAGTTCCCAAATTGTATGCTTATCAGAATTCCTCAGGGTGATTTCTAACCATGAAGATCCCTGGGCACTTCACCTGGCCTTCTGAGTAAGAATGGCTGAGGAGTGGGCCCAGGAATCTGTGCATTTCCAAGTTTCCCAGGACATGCTAGACCTGGGGGTTCAGGTTGTAATCCTCTTCCATAGGTTAAGCTGCCCATGACTCTCATCTGAATTTTCAGATCTAGCCTCACCCTTCAGCTTTAGGCATGGCTATCTTAAGTGCCTGATGAATGTTTACTCTTAGATATCAGTCAGACTCTTGTAATGTGGCCAAAAGCAGTTTCTTCCCTGGCATTCTTTGTGTGGCAGTTTTATCTGCCTGGAAGCCAATAATGTACACTTCTATCTCTCCATCATCCTCTACATATGATCATCAAGGCTTAAATCATGTCTCCTCTACTCCATTTCCCCAATTTAGGGTCTTGTTGACTTTGCTTGGACTAGAGTGACAATGGCAAAGTCAAGCCATATTCAGGAGAGAGAACTCACAGGACTAGCTGATGGTTTGGACACGAGGAGGGAATAAAGTGAGAGTACCAAGGAAGGCTCTGAGAATTTTGGCTTGAGCAACTGGGGATACTGGTGCCCTTTATTAATATGACTCAGCCTGAAGCAGAAAACTATCTTGCAGGGAACTAAAAGTTAAAGTAGACAAATTAACTTTGAGATACCAATGAGATATCCCAGTAGAGAGATCAAGAGGCAGTTATACTAAGGGTTTGGATATTAGGGGAGATGCCTGGGCTGAAGATATAAATTTGGGTGTCCTCAGTGTCTGAGAAAAAATTTCACAAGCAACAATGACTTTATTCAAAGCTTTAAAGGAATAAAAAGAGCAAGAGACCAGAATGCTATCATGATAGGGGAGAGAGAAATTTGCACTCAACTACACTCAAATAGAGTACAGGAGGGATTATAAGGACTGGGGTGAGCTAGTGGAAAAGTACTGGAAGACATTAAGGGGAAGTCAAGAAATGGCTGGGCTGATCACATGGAGTTACTGCCTGACTTTCCTGTTAAGACCAGGTGGAACCTGTTCTATCTGGATTCCTTAAGGAGAAGAGTGAGGAACCTCAGGGGCCTAGAATTGAGAAGACACTAATCTAGTTTAGTCAGGTTAAGGGAAAGTCAAGTCTGTCTTGGTCAGTGGTGGTGAGGTGGTCTTTTAACTTTCACTGTTTACCAGGATCACAGGTGTCAGGTAAAAATCAATATTGTCATCTGTAAAGAGCTGACTTAATTTAAAGGTGTGAGACAGAGAAAGATGACCCAGGGAGAGAGAATGGATGACTATACTTTTTAGAATTGCAACCACTTTTCCAGACTCATTCTGCCCCAGGCTGACCAATCACCTACACTCCAGCCACTTCAAGCTATTGCCTGTTTCCCTGAGGAGCACAGGCTGTGAGAGTCTGCAGCACTGTCCAAGGTTCTCCTTCCTCAACTCTCCCATGTCATTTCTACTCTACTGCAGTGAGCCTTAAGCTCCATATGGGAAGTGGATTACTTGCCACTTCTAGTTTGGGTTGCCTCATTATCACTTTTGGAGTTTCTTTGTCTTGCCTGCCCAGTCTCTGGGCTTGACTTCATGGATAAGGGATTTCAGTTGCCTTGAAAGGACTCAGATAACACCTCAACCTTCAACTTGTGTCCTCTAAATTGCTCCAAGTTCCTCCCAGCATAAAAGTTTGTCCATTTCTGTTTATCAGAAACTTCCCTTAGATTTCAGTGGTTTACAATAAAGCTCTGTGATCAGAGCTCCAAGCCTTGCTAGGGATATGTAGAAGAACGTTTATGGAATTTAGAAATCTTTCATTCTCTCAACAAAGCCAGGCTTTTAAGACTGTGGACTTAAAAAAAAGTTAGTTTGAAATTCAAGTTGAACAATGGCTTCTTTGTCTTAGATGGTATTTGCCATTCCCTGAAACAATCAATGCCATTGATTCAACGGGTGAGAAACTTCAGGGCAAAATGATTGACAGGGGAGGGAAAATGCATTGTTTTAAACATCACCTCCCCCTCAATAACACATATACTCTTTCCCTCTGTTGGACCTTTGCACCTTTGCAAAACACATTTATTCTCATGAAAGTGTCCCCCACCCCTCTTCCCAGGAAGGGGGTGTCAGTTTCCTGTGTGGAGATACCCCACAGAAGGAAAGCTTGTCCTCTTTCTGAGATGTTGTTGGACCCCATCTATTTCATGATACAAGGCAGAAATAAACTCCCCAAATCAGACAGTGGGTCCTTGTCCCCCAGAGGAGGCAGAAGCAGTGTGGCAGGGGAATTCACTACTACGTGTGTTGAGGGGAATATTGTACACTGGTAAGTCCTTATGTGTGCAATTGCGTTTGTACACCTTTCTTTTCCTCATGAGAATTTCAATCTCTTTATACACTCCTGTTGGCTATAGGAAGAAAAAAAGAAGTGAAATTTGAATAGAAGAGAGAAACAGAGAAGAACATGGCTGAGGTGAAGCCAGTCTTTTGCCTTTTATTTCTTTATTTCAAAAATGTCTTAGTTGTCCTGCATGACACTGCAATGACAGATATAGGCCATTGTATATTTTGCCATAACCTACAAAATTGTGTGGGACAGACTGTAAACTCTAATGTAAACTGTAGTCCATGGTTAATAGCAATACTTCAATATGTGTTCATCAATTGTAACAAATGTACCACACTAATGAGGGATGTTGTTAACGTGGGAAAATTGTGGGAAGCGGAGAGAGTGCGGTGTATGGGAATCCCTTATAGTTTTATAGTAACATTTATGTAATCTAAAGCTCCTTAAAAAAAAATAATAATAATTTAAAAGGTTTCTTAGTTAAAATAACACTTAGGGGGGAAACTTGGATTTTAATATCAATTGTCTATTAAGGAGGGAGTTGAGCCATACATATCTATGATGGGCTGATGCAAAAAGCTTTGTTACCCATGGAATATCATTGGTAGAACTGAAGCCATATTATCTTGAACAATGCACTGAGTAAATCTGCATCAAGAGACCACAATATCACACACACACACACACACACACGTACAAAACAGGAGAAAGAAATTTAGGAAATATGTTGTATGTAGTAGGTCTAACAAAGCAATCATAGTTTATAAGCATTTTGTACCAAAAAAATGAGGTTAAACCTTGAACATATTTCAAACAAATAATGATAAAAGAAAGGTATTTGTATAACTACATTTGTTTGAAATGATTTATAAAACATAATGTAGTTGATGTACTAAGCTGTTCATGTACTTTTAATTTTAGTTATACCTTCTGTGCATTCACAGACCTATAGAGTGAGTCTACAGGCATTTGCAAGATGCAAAGTTTAACAGCAAAAAAAATGAATTCCTCTTTTTTTTTCAGTTACAGGGTTTCCAAAAATGAGGTAATTAGAAACACTTTTTAAAAGCCATTTTTCTTACCTATTTACTTCCTCTAAAACCTTCTAATTCTATTTATCTGTCACCAAAATTCTCTCCCTTATCTTTCCACCTTCTCCCACCTCCACATAACTCCCTTTTCTTTATATCCACATCTTACAACCATCATTCTTTTCTATTTTACAGCCTTAAGTTATTTCCCCATCTTTCCCCTGTCTTTTTAGCTCTGTCCCTTCCTTGGTCCCTAAGTTCTATGTCAAAAAAGTCATAGAACACTGACAATAATATTCTGTTTCATCCATCTTTGTATATATACCCAGTGCCTGGGACACAATAGACCTTTGCCAATGAGGAAAAGGTAGAATCCATGAAAGAAGCAAAAGCAAGAGCAAGTCAAAGGAGGAAATGGTTTAGTATATGATTTTTTTCAAACATCTTTGCATGAAATATTTTACCAAAGGAACATTAAACATGACAAATGTCTGCCTTTTGAATCATTATATGTAGTAACATAAAATTAACATGGACAAAAAGTATTTTTACTTTTTCAGTAAAGCTTTTGTGTCCATAACATTGCTAAGAGATTAATCAAACATAGTTGATTACAAAATAACAAAGAAAATGTTAGAAAGATCATTTGTATGCCAGGAATTATCTTTTTTTTTTTTCTGGCATCTTTGGCACTTGGTGCATCCAGAAAGAGTCCAGCAGGCTGGAATGAAGGTGAGACCTATTGCTGGCCCTGCTCAAGTGGCCAGAAGGATGATGGTGGAGAATAAATGAAGCCACAACATGGCAGGCATTTTGGATGTGGTCATGGATAGGAAGTTGCAACAGGTCCAGGTATGGTTGAAGGGTGATTATGACCAGTTATGAGGACAGGACCTCAAGCTGCAGTTTGTATAACGATTAGATTGGCTCCAAGGAGCTCAGCTCATCCTTCCAAATATCATTTCACTTTTAGTTGGTGTGCAAACATCTGTAGAACAGATTATTTTGTTTTTATTTTTCTCTATTCCAGATGCAACAAATATAACAATTCTCATTCATTTACTTTTCACATAAGCTTTACATGGTCTTTTCTTCTTTCTCAGAATTTCTTAGAGTCGAGTAAGGGCATTGTTGTGTATTAACAGTCTCTACCAATCAAGTTTCTTTGTGCTATGGCGTTTACAGTATAAGTGAGTTTCTTAACATACACCTAGGTGTCAGTGGAATGTGCAGGTGCCACCTAGGTTCGAAAATCTTTTGGCAAATTGTATTTGTGTTGTCACAAGCACTTACTGAACATTTGTATATATTGGTGTGTGTGTTCCTTTCATTGCCACCTCAATGCCTTCCTTTTGTACTTGTTATTTTCTGTCATCACTGCCTTTTGCACAATGTGCACATGTGACAAGAATATACACTCCCCAGCTACTGTCGAGATGACAGAAACTCCCAAAGGTCTTTGTATAAATACAGTCATGTCTTTTTCTGGATGGCTTTTTTTCTAGTATGTGAGATTCCAGGGCCAGTCTCCTTGTAATACTAATTGAGAACTTCTCAAAAGGCGCAAAGCTGGGAAATAGACTGTGACATGAAGAGTATCAAAGATAAACCTGTGAGTTTGCAACCAGACTTCTAGAGAAAGCTTGTTTCCAGTGAAGTGTTATTTCAGAGCCATAAAATCATTCACAATTAGGTCAGGTAACTCAGACTTGCTATCCTCTCACTTAAGATTTTATTCCTTTACATATACTGTTTTCTCTGTCTAAAATGCTCCTTCATGACTTTTCTACTGCAGCAACTTCTTCCCACTCTTAGAGTTAGTCACATATAATCCTTGTGTGCATTATTTCTTGTGATCATCAACTGTATTTTGAATACTTGGGTCTTCTTGGGTGTGGTAACCAGAATGATGACCCCAAAGATGTTTCCAAAGGTGAATCCCTAGAACTTGTGAATATTTCATGCTACATGGTGTTGGAGATTGAATTGTGTCCCCCACAAAAGATTCCTCCAGTCTTGTGGATATGAGTCATTTGTAAATAGGACTTTTGAAGAGGTTATTAGTTAAAGTGAGGCCAAACTGAATGAGGGTGAGCCTTAACCCAATATGGTTGAAGTCTTTATAAGAAAAGGAAATTGGACAAAGATGTAGAAACCAGAGGAGAATTCATAGAATTCTTATCATATTGTATGAGAGAGATCATCATACAACAGAGGCAAAGATGTACCTATGAGCCAAGGAACCCCAAGGATTACAGCAAGCCAGCACCACAATGCTACCAACTCTTGGAGAGAGTATGACCTGCGGATGCCTGAACTTGGACCTCTAGCCTCCAAAGCTGTCAGCCAATAAATGTCTGTTGTTTAAGCCACCCTATTCTGTGGTATTTGTCATAGAAGACCTGGTAAACTAAGAAAACTGGCAAGAGAATTAAGATAGAAGATGGAATTAATGTTGCTAATCACCTGGATATTCCAGGTGCGCCCAATGTAATCACAAGGACCCTTATCTAGGGAAGAGGAAGGCAGAAGAATGAGAACCAGAGAGATGGCATGGTCAGAAAGACTTCACTGGCCATTGCTGGATCGTAGATGGAAGGAGACCAATGAGCCAATGAATACAGGCAACTTGTACAAGCTGGAAAAGCCAAAGAAACAGTTTCTTTCCTAGAACCTCAAGAAGGATTGCAGCCCTGCCACCATCTTGATTTTAGCCTGTGAGATCCAGTTTGGATTTTGACCTCCAGAACTGTAAGATAATACATTGTTTTGATAGAAGCCACTCAGTTTGTGGTAATTGGTTACAGCAGCCAAAGGAAACTAAAACACTGGATTAAGATATACTCCATCCAAGTGTTTAATTTTATATGCCCTGTACCAGACTGTGAGCTCCCTAGAGATAGAAGTTATGTATTATTCAGCCCTGTAGCCCTTGTACTTAATTCGATATGTAATACATTCTGAGTAAGGAGATATAAACAAGAGAGAGACAGGAACGTTGAAATTCTACCTGTATGTTTAAGTCTGTTATACAATAAATATTCTACTTAAAGGATATGCTATCTGAGACTTTAATGTATGACTTGTGTTGGTGTAAAAAGAGTAAGAATGGTATTCTTACTGGTGATGTTTGATGCTATGTCCATATGAGCCCAAGTAATTTGTCTTCAAACTTGTCATCAATATGATAAAGTTAAAACCTGATACATAGCTATAAGGACTTGAGCAAAATAAAGTTATGTGATATGGCCAGAGCCAGACTCAAAGATAAATCAAAAAATATTTCCATTCTTTAAAAGGGGGAAACAATAACAAAAATTTAAAAAAATTAAAAGAAATAAACCAAGGGGTAGGTGGAAGGTAATACTCATCAGAGTAGAATATAGAAATGTAAGCCATTGATCCCTAAGTAAAAGGACTTCCAAAATGTAAAATCAATCAAAGAGACAAGATTTAGATAAAAGCATAGATAAGAAAAATAATCTGAGGAAAAAAAGATGTAATACAGATTCTTTGGGGTATTAATAAGGATGTTAAGAAGGGTAAAATAACTGGAAAGATAAATAGGCATACATATTCTAAAAAAAAATTTTTCACCTGAAATAAGCCCTAGTACCACACAGTTCTTTCAAACTTTCATGGAATGTAAAATTTCCATACCATATAATTTATTCCATACTAGATTTGGAAAAAGTCAAAATTCTACCAATCCATTTTCTAAAGCTAGGCCCATCCTGCTATCAAAATCTGAGGTTGGTGACTCAAAAAGAAAATTATAGATTAAAAATACGAAGCCACAAAATTGTAAGAAAAATAGTAATTCTATTGCTACTACCATTACCGTTTTTTATGTTATTTTTTGTGTGCTTGCTATGTGTTAGGCACTGGACAAGAATGCATTATCTCAGATAATCCTTATCTATGAATAGACAGCACATTTATGCCATTTTACAAATGATGGAACTAAGGCTTAGCAAAATTAAATGAGTCATTCAGATTTGAAAAGTTAGCAAGTGGCAGAGCAAGGATGTTCACACAGATTTTCTAACACCAAATTCTAAGCCATGAAATATTTATAACATCTTAAAATAATCATCATTGAATCTCAAGTTGTTTGGATCCCAGGAATAAATAGTTGACTTTATATTAGAAAACGTGTATACCTACTGAATAAACAAAAGTTCTGGGAATTTTAATAGAAGTCAAAAAGGCAGTCCATAAATTTGATGCTTTTTATTATAAAGATTAAAAAAAAAAAAACAAAAAGCAATGAACAAGCAGGCAAAACCTTATTCAGAACCTAATAAACAAATAAAATCATTGCTTTCTTAACATAAAAGCAGACAAATTCCAGCCAATATTGTATATTTTGAAAATGTTACATTAAAATCAGAAACAAAATTATAATACCTACAATTTGCTATTTATTTAGTATTTTTGCACCTTCTAGGCAAGACAATAGTACGTTAAACATAGTTAAAATTTATTAGGTAGTAAAAGGCCCAAAAAACTGTGTTATTTGCAAATAATATACTTAATACTAAATAGAGAAAACTCAATAACTTTCCCATAAATTATTAATAAGAATCTAGAGCAGGGGTTCTTAACAAAGGGTCCATGAGGTTGAACTGAAATTCAAAAAAACATTATTCTTGTCAGGACATGATAAATTTATTAAATAATACACAGTATAATGTGGACTTAGTAAGGGATCCATGGTTTTCACTTGACTGGCAAAGGGCCCTGTGGAACAAAAAAGGTTAAGAAACCCTGATCTAGAACATACTAAAGAATAATAAGAAAAAAAAAGATTCTATGGAGGTCTAAAACACATAAAACACTTATAACCAACCTAAGAAGAAAATATGTATACTTTTGATGAAAATCACAGAGCCATACAGAGAGAGAGAAAAGAAGCATTGGATAAACTTTTGTGTATATTCCTGTATTCTGTATTTCCTTGATCCTAGAAAGGGGATAATGATTGGAAAATATACCAATTATTTCAAATTAATGTATATGTTTAATATCATTATTAATGGAATGTTCTAAAATTTGCAAAATTATTCTAAAATCAATCTAGAAGAATAAATAAATAAGACATTTAAAAATACTAACAGAGGTATACTGTTTTTTAATATATTAAAATATAGGGCTACAATAATAATTAAAACAGTAAGGTACTAGGGAATGACTGGATGGAATAATTAAAGGAAAAGCATTGATGATCCTAAAGTAGATTTGTTTCTGTGTGTGTATGTGTGTTCATGTGTTTGTGCTTCAATCTATTATATGATAGTGATAGCATTTAAAACACACGGAAGAGTGACCAATTATTCAAGAAATCATGTGGCAAAATGGACTTTTTTTTCAAAAGTAAGTTAAATATTTGTATTATATCCATACCATGAAATAATTGCTCCATTAAAATGAGGATAGTATGAATGAAAAATTATGGTATTTAATCTCAGGTGGAGAAAGAACTACTAAAGTAAGTAATGGAAAACTATAAATATATTTTAATACATAAATGTATTGATTCTTTATATAATGCCAAGGACAAAGATGAGGCAAATGACAAAATGGGAACACATTTCTGATGAATAAAAAAAGCAAAGAATTTATGTAATTTATACTGCCCCTTTCTCTTCTTTTATTTTTGTGAATTTGAAATAAAATTGTTAATTAAAAAATGAGTTACTAAAAACCAATGATGAATACATTCAAATTCCAATTAAGTAATCAAAAGACATTAACAGAAAATTCACAGAAAGAACAATAAATGTTCAGTGAACAAATGCTAAATAAAGATATTTCCAACCTAATAGTAAATTAAAGTGCAAACAAATTTAAGAGATAATGCAATATTATTTCTTCCTGATACATAGGAAATGATGCACAATAATAGTGATGCTATTTGGTCAGATTTGGGTGCAATGAATTGTGTCATTCACTGAAAATGGAAGGGTAAGCCATCAAAAATATCTTGAAAACAATTTGTCAAACTATCCCAAAGAGCCAAAAATAAACTTACATTTTGATATAATAATTTCATTACTACGAATTTACCCTATACAGAGAAAAGCAGCATGATTGCAAACTTTATACACAGTATTTATTGTAGTGCCACTTAGCAAAAAATTGTTAGCGATCTACACATATAAAAGTACAATGGATATTATGTAACAAATAAAATAAATGTTTTTGAGGAATATTTTCTGAGATAGGAAATTCTCCTAAATAATTTTAAATTAAAAAGTGTAAACAACATGGTCTCATTTTGCATATATTATATATGTATGCATTGAAAAAGTTAGAGGGAAATATGCTGAACTATTAACAGTAATAATTTCTGGTTGGTTAGAGAAGAAAATTTCCCTCTTTATATTTTCATTGTTTTTGAAATATAATGCAGTATTTTCCCATTAGCTTTATATATAAAACACATGTACTTTTTTTTAAAACAAAATTCTGAAAATATTATTTTATATTAAAGTTACCTATTGTAATAATGAATAAAAAATTTAGAAATTTTATTTTTGGCATTGGCTCCAATAAAACAAATTAATTATCCATCTTTTCTCCTCTCTCAATGCTAAAAAGAATTAAATAAGGGACTAAAGGAATTTATATGCTATCAATTTGTGGGTTCTAGCAACCTTCACATTTTGACATACAGGACTATGCACTGATGCAATGTTTTACTTTCAGAGTGTAGGGAGACACTAGGTTCATAAAGAATACCTTTGATCTCACTTGACCATACCTCCAAAGCATCATGAAGTCCTTGGCTCAATGAGCAGACCTATAAATTGTCACACTGGTTGAAAGTAAGTCCAGGAAATTTTCCCAGATAAAATTCTGGAGGTAAAAATAAAGGAGTAGGGGAATTGATGTAGCTCAAGTGGTTGAGCGCTTGCTTCCCATGTACAAGGTCCTGGGTATAATCCCCAGTACCTCCGAAAAAATAAAATAAAAAGGAGTATGGAAACACAGCATTCTTGACAATACCTTTAATATAATGACCCGAATAAGAAAAGCAAAGAAAAATAAAGAACTTCCAAATAGTTGGAATTCTTTTTAAAAGTTCATTCTGTAAGAAGCAACAAGTCATTTTGTAAGCTTTGAAACCTATGCCTGGGTTTGCTTTAAGAGGGCACTCAGTCAAACTCTGCTGAGACCTTATAAAGTGAATTATACTCTGTACTGACATCATGAAATACAACAACAACAAAAACAACAACAAAAGGGAAAATATATTTGAATTTATAAGGAGTGGAGAAAAATTCCAAATTTTAAAAACTAAACCTGAATACTAGAAAATGTGATACAAAGTTCCTTCATCTAGTTTAGTACCACTGTTGCTTTTTTCATTGTGTTTTAAATATCCCAATTGGTGTTGGAATATAAAAGTGATAATATGCATGTAGGGAAATATAGAAAATCATCAATTTGGAGAGAAAGTAGAGATTTTTTGTTTGCATTTATCTTCTTCCTTGTTAAACAAGAAAATTATTAAAGTTTAAAGAAGGCAGCACTCTGACTCTGGAGTTCAAAGGCCACAGAGAGAAAGTCTACTGAAGCAAAAGTAATGCTGGACCCTTTTTGTCACTTCATTGAATAGTGTTTCAAAGACTTGTTTTTCTCCAAGTTGGCAGGATAATAAAGATTATTTTGCTGTTGCAGATGTTTAAAGACAAGATGCAAAAGACAAATTTTTCAACGAGAACCCTCAAGAAATGTCACTTCTGTATCTTGCCAAGAAATATCCTGCATTTCCTCTACATAAACATCTGCTGGGAACATTTAAAGTGAAACATTCTAAATAGTGATGTTTTTAGCTTCTTGTCTTTAATAAGTTTTAAAAAGTAGGAAAATGAATTTGTGATACATTCCCTTCCAAAACAACTTTTCTTTGCCAAAATCCATCACATTAGATGATCTGAAAGTAAAAACATTACCATTATGCTGGTGGGAAATGGTTAAAAACATTTCTCTGAGCTGTCTGTATCCATCATACCTGAGAGACACTCATAAATCACAGGTTCCTTTAACTCCAGAAACTCCATCAGTTCACTGTTATGCTCACTTTTTTGTGGCAATTATGCTATGTTTATATTTACATAATAATTGGATTTTCTATTAAATTAAACTAAAAACCCTCCAAAATGCCAAAATTTAGCTATACAAAATGAACAATGCAAACTCATTTGTAGTTAGAATGGAACTTCATCTTCTACAAACCAACTTGGATGTTTAGGGATAATTCTCTGTAGGAAATGCAAGATATACAGCCAGGCTCTTTGAGTTGCCAATAAAGAGACACACATATGCAGATTGCATTGCTAATAGTTATTTTGCAAGGATACAATAGAATATCCTAGCTACTCTAGGTTTCATTGATGCAAAGAATCAGTTGTACTGCAGACATCATGAAGTGAGAAGATGTCTAAGTGTCTTCCTGATTACCAGCTAAGTTCAATTATCTGTCTTTTATTTCTTTACTCAGCATTTTAACTTCTCCAAATAATTGACTTGCTTTATCAATTTACCACCATCATCAACGCCGAGCTATCATTACATAAGAGACTTAAATATAATTTTGACCAAAAACTGGCTGAACAATAAGCTATTCTGACCCAGGAGCAATTCTTAGGAAGCCAGTCTTACAAGTGATATCATAGATATCACTAGAAGTCTGCAGGACTGTGTGCATGTTCAAAGTTATGCCCTCTCACGGGATATCAGGCAGGGCCTCTAAGCTACTAGTTCCTGGATAAATATAGGGCAAAACCCACAATCACCTGGACTATGATAGCAGCCTCTAAGACACACATACATTCAATGGTAAAGGGTAAAATCTACCTGGCACAGCCTTTGATGAATAAGTGGCTTTTAATGTCCCAGATGAGATCCTTAACTAGCAATATTAATAAGGTTAATTGTAAAAGTATGGAAATGAATAGAGTTGAGATTAACACATTATAACACAGAGTATAACTAACACTGCTGATTTATAAATGTGATTATGGCTGAAAGGGGTAGTAGGTGGAAATAAATGTCATTTGAAAGGAAACTAGAGAATAATCTAGGGTCTGTATAACTGATTTTGTTGGTGGATGAAAATTGTGGTTAATAGTATAAATATAAGAATGTTCTTCTTTTACAAAGTGCAAGAATATGGTGCTACACAGGAAAATTACAACCAATGTAGCTTATAGACAATAGTTAACAGTAATATCAAAATTTTGCAGCAATGGCAAGAAGATATTTTTTTCCATACTAAGAGATAACAATAGGAGGGTGTAAAGGAATATGGAATTTTTCTTTTTGGAGTAATGAAAATGTTCTAAAATTGACTGAGGTAATGACTGCACAACTCCATGATGAAAATGAAAGCCATTGAGTGTACACTTTAAATTGATTGTAAAAAGCATGAAACTCTATAACACAGGGAATCCAGTGTTGGATGATGGACTGTGGTTAACAAGACAAATATGAGAATGATTTCTCCTGAACAATATCAAATATATAATACTAATATATTAAACAATACTAATATAGGGCATTAATAATTGGGTGGGGTGGGGGATATAACATTTTCATGTATTAATGATATACTTCAATAAAAGTTTATTTAAATAAAACAAGCTGGGAGGAATAAAACAAGGGGAGGAATCTGAACAGGGACAAAAGAAGCTTCAAATGCAAATTGTGGATTTAGAAGTAAAATAGCCAGAATGATAAATTTACTAGAGGAGCTCAGCAGTAAATTTGAATTTACTGGCAGAAGAAAAAATCAGCAAATTTGAAGAAATATTCAACAGAGATTTTACAATCTAAATAATAGAGATTAAATAAATAGAAAAGATTAACAAAGATTCAGAAAAAGGTGGGAAAACATTAAATGGAAAAAAATATATCCATAAAGGGAGTGAAAGAAGGAAAGAGAAAAAGGGACTGAAAATTTTTTGAAAAAATAATGGCTGAAAACTTACCAAATATGACAAAATCATTAATCTAAACATTGAGGATCAATGAAGTCTAAGTAGGATTAACACATAGCGATTCATAACACCCAGACATATCATAGCCAAAATGTTAAAATCCAAAAAGGAAAGAAATCTTGAAAGAAGTAAGAGAAAAATGACTTATCACATATATAGAAATCACACTAAGATTAACAGATGACTTCTCATCAGAAACAATGGAGGCCAGAGGGCAGTGGGATGCATATTCAAAGAGCTGAAAGTAAAATTAGTTGTTGACCAAGTATCATATATCCAACAAACTATCTTTCAAAAATGATGGTATTGTAACTATCTCCTCAGGTAAACAAAAACTAGGATCATTGGATAATGACAGATCGGCTCTATAAGAAATACTAAAGGAAGTTCTTCAGACTGAAAGTAGGTAATTTGAATCCACAGTTAAAAAGCAAAAAGTGCCAACAAAGATAATTATGTAAGTAATTACAAAATACACACAATTACCCATTTCTTCACCTTTATTCTCTTAACTCATTTAATTAGTAAAACAAAATTTATGTAATTATGTTTTGGGCCTATAACATATAGAACTCTAATATTTTTGACAAGAACACAGAGGAAGTTGGTGGGCACAAAGCTAGACTGGAGTAAGAAAATAGTACCAGATGGTAACTCAAATACACAGGAAAAAATAAAGATAACCAGAAAAGGTAAAAAAGAAGATTAATACAGCAAATTCTGTAAATATATATACATTCTCTTTCTTATCACAGCTTATTTAAAAGATATAAGATATTGGGAAATAATAATTATATCAATGCATTACTGGATTTGCAATATATATAGGAATAGTAGCACAAAAATGAGGAAGAATATTGAATTGTGTATGAGTAAAATTTTCATATTTCACTGGCACTATATCAGTAAAAATCTAAAGTAGATTCTGAGAAGTTAAGATGTATATTGTATGGCCTAGAGCAACCACTAAAAGAACTCAAAATAAAATAAACAACATTAAAAGATTTATATTATAAAATATTCATTTAATACAAGGGAAACCAAAAAGGTGGAATAGAGATGAAAAGAACATGAGACATACAGAAAACAAAAATGCAAAATGGCAGAGGTAAATGCTACCATGTCAGTAATTTTAACTGTGAATGGATTAAACTATCCAAACAAAAGGCAAAGTGCCCTACTGAAGTTACAGGAGATACACAACAGACATTTTATAACAATAAACTGGTCAATCCATCAGAAAGCTTAACAACAGACTTCCAAAATACTTGATGCAAACTAACAGAAGTGAAGGTAAATATGGACAATTCACCAATAATATCTGGAGATTTAAATGCCCCATTTTCAATAAAGTATAGAACAATTAAATGGAAGATCAAAAAGGAAATAGAAGACTTGAACAGCACTATAAATCAACATAACCTCACAAAAACCTATAGAACACAACCCAACAAGAGGAATAAACGTAATCTTCTATAGAGTGTATAGAGCATTCTCCAGTATAGACCATATGTTAGGCCATAAAACAAGTGACAAGATTTTTTTAAAGTTTAACTTAGTATGAAATATGTTTTCAGACCACAATGGAATGAAGTATAAATGAATAATAGAAGGATGTATGGGAAAGTAAAAAAATATGTAGAAATTAAAGAACATAGTGCTAAACAGCCAGTGGGTCAGAGAGGGAATTTCAAGAGAAATTAGAAAATACTTTGAGATGAATGGGATTAAAAAAAAAAATACCAAAATTTTAAGAATGCAGCTTAAAAAAAGTGTTGAGGGAAATTTGGAGTTGTAAACGCCTATGTTAAGAAATAAGAAATACCTCAAATGAGTAACCTAACCATCCACTGAAAGAAAATTGAAAAAAAAAAAAAAACTATTCCCATATCAAATGGAAAGAGGGAAATAATAAAATTAGAATATAAATAAATAAAATAGAAACTAAAAGAGCAAAGAAATCCATGTAATAAAATATCAACAAAATTGACAAATATAAAAATCAGACATGGAAGAGGGAACATCATTACCAATCTTACAAAAATAAATATTATTATAAGGGAATGATATAAACAATTGCCTGCCAACACCTTGGATGCAATGGACAAATCTCTAGAAAGAGACAAATTACTGAAACTGACTCAAAAAGAACTAGAAAATGTAAATAGATTTATAAGGAGTAAAAATACTTAATTAGTGATCAACATTTTCCCCCCATGTAAAAGTCCCAGGGTAGATGATTTCACTGGTAAGTTCTTCCAATTGTTTACTTGATAATTAACGCCAATACTTCACAAACTCTTCCAGAAAACTGAAGAAAAAGGAATACTTTCCAAATAACTTTGTGAGACTAGTATTATTACCATGCTATCAAAATGAAATATATTACAAGAAAAGAATATATAGACCAATATCCATTATGAATATAGATGCAAAATCCTCAACTAAAAAACAGCAAACCAAATCCAGCAACATATAAAAAGTATAGAGGACTTCCGGGAAGATGGCGGACTAATAAGACACGGGAATCTCTTCTCCAAAAAAATAGCTAGAGGACAGGCTGAAACAGCCCTGAAAAAGATCTTCTAGGGTTTAGGACAGCAGGTGAAGGCTGCACACCACCCAGAGGAGAGAGGAACAAAAGAGGGAAATAGCGATGACAGAACCGTGAGTTGGAAGTAGCAGCTTCTGCTGCTGCTGGCACCCTCCCCCACACTCTTTAGAATTCTCGAGCCTCTGAGCCTGTGACCACAGACAAAAGGGGCTCCAGGGATCTACCACTCTTGGAAAGGGGAGAGAGAGGAACACAGCCTCAGGCTGACTCAGGTTCTGACCTGACTGGAGAAATCCGACCCTCGCAACCTCCCTCTCTTCTAGCCTGGACTAATTGTTAAGGACTCCATGGGAGAGGGGAGAGAGAGCCTGGGGCTGATCCTGCTTTTGACTCCCAGGTTTGGTCTGCCCTGTCATGAGGGCCCTTCTAGGCTGGGTGGGGCTGCGCCATTGTTTGCCTTGGAGTCTGCAAGGGGCTAAAGATATACAAACCTCCCAATCTCCTCCTCTACTAACAGGGACTGATTGTTGAGGATTCAGAAGGGAGTGGAAATATTTCCTAGCCAGAAAAAGGGGGGCGCTAGGAGAGAAGTCTGGAAAACTGTCTCAGTAAGTTTGAATTACAAGGCTCTTAGCCCCCAGACAGGAAGCTCTATCACATTGATCTGGTCTGTGTCACAACAAATACGCTCCGACCAGGCATTGAATTGAGAGCTGCCAACAAGCACCGTCTCCTGGCAGAACAAGGAAATGCACACAAGAAAATAATAAGTAGGAGAGGCTTTTCCTGGCCTCTATAGCCTCCCTGCCCAAGGCCCTAGGAAATGACTCTACAACCAATTACTGGGCCCAGTGCCCAGTTTTGAGCAACCAGCAGAACAATCCTAACAATCAAGGTTGAGCCAAAAATCAAAGAGCTGTGGTAACTCACAGCCTTCTGCCACTAAAACCCCATAAAAGAGAAAGAGATAGAGCATCTAACTAAAATACAACCTAACCAGATGCATAAGCACCAGCAAAAATTTATGAGCCGTACTAAGAAAATAGAAGACATGGCCCAAGAAAAGGAATACAGCAAAGTCGCAGAAGAGATGCAGCATTTGAGAGAACTTATCAGTGAGATGAGCACAAATTTCCAAAATCAAATTAATGAGATGAAAGAGAATATAGTTAAAGAGATAAATGACATCAAGAAGACACTGGGTGAATGCAAAGAAGAATTTGAAATCCTGCACAGAAAAGTAACGGAGTTCATGGGAATGAAAGACACAATAGGTGAAGTCAAAAACACATTTGAGGCATACAACAGCAGACTCGAAATGAGAGAAGAAAGAATAAGTGATACCAAAGACAAAGCAGCTAAAATTGAAGAGAGAAAAGAACAGAGAGAGAAAAGAATGGAAAAAATTGAGCAGGGGCTCGGAGATTGAATGACAGCACAAAACGCAAGAACATACGTGTCATGGGAGTTCCAGAAGGGGAAGAGAAAGGAAAAGGGGCAGAAAGAGTATTTGAGGAAATAAGAGCTGAAAATTTCCCAACTCTCATGAAAGTAATGAACTTACATGTCCAAGAAGCACACTGTACCCCAATGAGAATAAATCCAAACAGACCTACGCCAAGATACATATTATTCAGAGTGTCAAATGTAAAAGATAAAGAGAAAATTCTCAGAGCAGCAAGAGAGAAGCAAACGATCACATACAAAGGACGTCCAGTAAGACTTAGTGCAGATTTCTCTTCAGAAACCATGGAGGTGAGAAGACAGTGGTATGATACAATTAGGAAACTTAAAGAGAAAAACTGCCAGCTGAGAATTCTTTATCCAGCAAAACTGTCCTTCAAATATGAAGCTGAATATAAAGTATTAACAAACAAACAGAAACTAAGAGAGTTTGCAAAAAAGAATCCACCTTTGCAGGAAATATTAAAGGAAGCCTTAGAACCTGAAAGAAAAAGACAGAAGAGAGAGGCTTGGAGGAGAGTATAGAAGAAAGAAAAGCAGAAAGGATAACCAAAAGAGTAAAAAGAGAGACAAAAATAAGATGACATATGAAAACCAAAGAATAAAATGGAGGAAATAAATAGTGCATTTTCAGTAATATCATTGAATGTGAATGGATTAAATTCCCCAATCAAAAGATACAGGCTGAGAGAATGGATAAAAAAACATGAGCCATCCATATGCTGCTTACAAGAAACTCACCTCAGACCCAGGGGTACAAACCGGCTGAAAATAAAAGGTTGGAAAAAGATACTCCACACAAATAGTAAACAGAAAAGAGCAGGGGTAGTTATACTAATATCAGACAAAACAGACTTCAAATGCAAAAAAGTGATAAGAGATGCAGAAGGCCATTATATATTAATAAAAGGGACGATCCTCCAGGAAGATATAACAGTCATAAATATCTACGCACTTAACTAGGGTGCCCCAAAATATATGAGACAAACTCTGGCAAAACTGAAGGGAGAAATAGACATTTCTACAATAATCGTCGGAGACTTCAACACCCTTCTCACATCATTAGATAGAACAACCAGACAGAAGATCAACAAGGCAACAGAGAACTTGAACAATATGGTAAACAAGTTAGACCTAACAGACATATACAGAACACTGCATCCAAACTCAGCGGGTTATACATTTTTCTCAAGTGCCCATGGATCTTTCTCCAGGATAGACCACATGTTAGGTCACAATACAGCTCTCAATAAATATAAAAAGATTGAAATTATACAAAGCACTTTCTCAGATCATAATGGAATGAAACTGGAAATCAATAACAGACAGGAAAAAAGTAAATTTGCAAATGTGTGGAGACTGAACAACACACTCCTAAATATTTGGTGGGTCAAAGAAGAAATTGCAAGTGAAATCAGTAAATATATTGAGACAAATGAAAATGAGAACACAACGTATCAAAACTTACGGGATACAGCAAAGGCAGTCTTGAGAGGGAAATTTATAGCCCTAAATGCCTATATTAAAAAACAAGAAAGAGCTAAACTCAAACATTTAACTGAACAACTTGAGAAACTAGAAAAAAGAACAGCAAACCAATCCCAAAGCAAAAAGAAGGAAAGAAATAATAAAGATTAGAGCAGAAATAAATGAAAATGAGAACAGAAAAACAATAGAGAAAATCAACAAAACCAAAAGCTGATTCTTTGAGAACATCAATAAAATTGACAAACCCCTCGCTAGACTAACAAAGAAAAAAAGAGAGAAGATGGAAATAAATACAATCAGAAATGAAAGGGGGGAAATTACAAATGACCTCACAGAAATAAAAAGAATCATAAGAGGATATTATGAGAAACTGTATGCCAACAAACTAGACAACCTAGATGAAATGGACAAATTTCTAGAAACACATAACCAACCTACACTGACATAACAAGAAATACAAGAACTTAACAAACCAATCACAATTAAGGAGATTGAATCCGTCATAAAAAATATCCCAGCAAAGAAAAGTCCAGGACCAGATGGCTTCACAGGTGAATTCTACTAAGCATTTCTAAAAGAATTAACACCAATCCTGTTTAAACTCTTCCAAAAAATCGAAGAGGAGAGAAAATTACCCAACACATTTTATGAAGCCAACATCACCCTAATACCAAAGCCAGATAAAGATTCCACAAGAAAAGAAAATTACAGACCAATCTCTCTCATGAACATAGATGCGAAAATTCTCAACCAAATAATTGCAAATTGAATCCAACAGCATATCAAAAGACTTATACATCACAACCAAGTGGGATTTATTCTGGGTATGCAAGGCTGGTTCAACATAAGAAAATCAATCAATGTAATACACCACATTAACAAATTGAAGGAAAAAAACCACATGATCATCTCAATAGATGCAGAAAAGGCATTCGACAAAATCCAACATCCTTTTTTGATAAAAATACTTCAAAAGATAGGAATAAAAGGAAAATTCCTCAATATGATAAAAGGCATATATGAAAAACCCACAGCCAACATCATACTCAATGAGGAAAGGTTGAAAGCTTTCCCCCTAAGATCAGGAACAAGTCAAGGATGCCCACTGTCACCATTGTTATTCAACATTGTACTAGAAGTTCTAGCTAGTGCAATTAGACAAGACAAAAAAATTAAAGGCGTCCAAATAGGAAAAGAGGAAGTAAAACTCTCACTGTTTGCAGATGACATGATCTTGTATTTAGAAAATCCTGAAGTATTCACAACAAAGCTACTTGAACTAATAAATGAGTTCAGCAAAGTGGCAGGATACAAGAGCAACATGCAAAAATCAGTAATGTTTTTGTACACTAGTACTGAACAATCTGAGGAGGAAATCAGGAGGAAAATTCCGTTTTTAATAGCAACAAAAAGACTCAAATACCTAGGAGTTAATTTAACCAAAGAAGTACAGGACCTATATGCAGAAAACTACAAAACAATGCTAAAAGAAATTTAAAAAGATCTAAACAAATGGAAAGACATTCCGTGTTCATGGATTGGAAGAATAAATATCGTGAAGATGTCAATCTTGCCCAAACTGATTTATAAATTCAATGCAATACCAATCAAAATCCCAACAGCTTACTTAACAGAATCAGAGAAGTCAATTACCAAATTCACCTGGAAGGGTAAGTGCACCCGAATACCCAAAAGCATTCTGAAAAAGAAGAGCAATGTGGGAGGAATTTCACTGTCTGACCTTGAAACATATTACAAAGCTACAGTGGTCAAAACAGCATGGTACTAGAATAAAGCTAGACACATTGATCAGTGGAATAGAATTGAGAATCCAGAAATATACCCTCACCTCTACAGTCAACTGGTTTTTGACAAACCTTTCAAGCCCACGCTAATGGGAAAAAACAGTCTCTTCAACAAATGGTGTTGGGAGAACTGGATATCTATAACGAAAAGAATGAAAGAGGACCCCTATCTCACTCCCTATACAAGAATCAACTCAAAATGGATCAAAGATCTAAATATAAAAGCCAGGACCATAAAACTACTAGAAGAAAATGTAAGGAAACATCTTCAAGACCTTGTAGTAGGTGGTGGTTTCTTGGACCTTACATCCAAAGCACGTGCAACAAAAGAAAAAGTAGATAAATGGGACCTCCTCAAAATTAAACATGTTTGCACCTCACAGGACTTTGTCAGAAGGGTGAAAAGACAGCCAACTCAATGGGAAAAAATATTTGGAAATCACATATCTGATAAGTGTTTAATATCCAGGATATATAAAGAGATGTTACAACTCAACAATAAAAAGACAAATGACCCAATTAAAAAATGGGCGAAAGATTTGAATAGGCATTTCTCCAAAGAAGAAATACAAATGGCAAAAAAACACATGAAGAAATGCTCCACATCTCTCATGATTAGGGAAATGCAAATCAAAACTACAATGAGATATCATTTCACACCTATCAGAATGGTCACTGTTAAAAAGACAGAGAACTTCAAGTGTTGGAGAGGATGTGGAGAGATAGGAACACTTCTTCATTGTTGGTGGGAATGCAGGATGGTACAACCACTATGGAGTACTGTTTGGCAGTTCCTAAAGAAGTTGAATATAAACTTGCCACATGACCCTGCAATACCACTACTGGGTATATACCCAGAAGAACTGAGAGCAGTGACACGAACAGACATCTCCACACCAATGTTCATAGCCACGTTATTCACCATTGCCAAAAGTTGGAAACAACCCAGGTGTCCATCAACAGATGAATGGATAAACAAACTGGTCTATTCACACGATGGAATATTATGCAGCTGTAAGAAGAAATGAAGTCATAAAGCATATGGCAACATGGATGAACCTGGAGGACATTATGTTGAATGAAGCAAGCCAGACACAAAAGGACAAATATTGTATGAATGCGTTACTATGAACCAAATATATTGTGTAATATATTGTTTGATTAAAAAAAAATTATATGTATCCATTACATTTAATTGAGAAATGTATATATTTATTCATCTATGTTTACTTTTTAGTTTTTATATGTTTATATTTTAAATTATTAAATGTACAAAATAAAGTAAAAAAAAATGTTAAAAAAAAAATGTATAATATACTCTGACCAAGTGGTATTTATTCCAGGAATAAAAATCAATCCATGCAATACATCATATTAATAGAAGAAAAGAAGAAAACATATGATTATCTCAATAGATGCAGAAAAAGCATTTGACAAAATCTAATAGTTTTCATGGCTAGAATCACTCCACTAAGTAAGTATAGAATGGAATTTCCTGAGCCTGATAAAGGTTATCCATGAACAACCTACAGCAACATGCTACTTAGTGGTGAAATATCAAGTGCTTTCCCCTTAAGATCAAGAACAAAACAAGGATATCTTCTCTGACCTCTTCTATTCAATTTTGTATTGGAGTTTCTAGCCAGGACAGTTAGGCAAGAAAAAAAATAAGAAAACACATCTGTGTTGCAAAGGAGGAAGTGAAACTATTTATATTTGCAGACAACATGATCTTGTATAGAGAAAACCCCCTAAGGAATCCAGGGAGAAAAAGAAACAAAGTAAAAAACCCAAAATATTAGAACTAATTGACAAATTCAGCAAGGTAGCAGTATATAAAGTACGGATGGGGAAATTAATTGTATTTCTGTATAGTTGTAAAGAACACTGAAAATGAAATTAAGAAACAATTTCAGTTGCCATAGCATCAAAAGGAATGAAATATATAAGCATACATTTAACAAAATAAGTCTAAAGCTTTTACACTGAAGATTACAAAAATTATTTTAAAGAAATTAAAGAGAACCTAAATAAGTGGGAAAACATCCATGTTCATGGATTGGAAAACTTAATATTTTAAAGATGGCATTACTCCTCAAAGTGACTACACTATCAATGCAATCGCTATCAAAATATCAACTGCCTTTCTGCCGAAACTGGCAAGCTTATAAAAAATTCATATAGAATTGCAAGATAGCCCGCCAAGCTAAAACCATCTTGAAAAAGAACAAAACTGGAGGATTCACACTTCCAAATTATAAATTTAGGACAAGACTACAGTAACAATGTGTGGCACCTGATCTTAAGGGGAAAGGCATATTGATCAATGGAATAGAACTGAGAGTTCAGAAATAAACCCATGTGTCTATGTTCAAATTATTTTCAACAAGTATGTCAAGGCCATTCATTAGAGTAAGAATAGTCTTCAACAAATGGTGTTGGGACAACTGGATAGCCACATGTAAAAGAATGAAATTAGACCCTTACCTCACAACATATACAAAAATCAACTCAAAATGGATCAAAGACCTAAATTTAAGAGATAAAACTATAAAAAATTTAGAAGAAAACATAGTGGTAAATCTGTAGGACTTTGAATTGGGCAAGAATTTCGTTGACATGACACCAAAAGCACAAGCAGCAAAAGAAAATATAGATAGTTGGATTTATCCAAAATTAAAAAACCAAACATGTACACACATTTTTTTTTTTTGCTTCAAAGAATACAATCATGAAATGCAAACATGCCCCCAAACTGAGAGAAAATATTTGCAAATCATAAATCTGATAAAGGACTTGTATCTAGAATAGATAATGACCCCTTATAACTCAATAATAAAAGGAAAAGCAACCTAACAAAAAATTGACCAAGGATCTGAATAGACATTTCTACAAAGAAAATATACAAATGGTTAATAAGCACATGAAAAAATTGCTTTTAACATCTCTAACCTCAGGGAGATAAAAATTAAAACCGCAGTACCAGTTCACACCACTAGGGTGGTCACACTTGAAAACTCAGATGATAACAAGCGGTGTTGAGGATTTGGAGAACAAAGAACATGCATACACTATTAGTGAAAATGAAAAACGATGCCACTGCTTTAGAAAACAGTTTGGTTTTTCCTCAAAATGTTAAACATTGGAGTTACTGTATGTCCTGTATGACCCAGCAATCACATTCCTTTGTACACACACAGCTGAGATGAAAACATTGTATATGAATGTACATAGCAGAATTATTCACATAGCCCAAAAGTGGAAGCAACCTAAATGTCCATAAACTGATGAATGTTAAATAAAATGTAAATATATCCATCCAAGGGGATAATATTCATCATTAAAAAGGAATGGAGTACAGGAAGCGGCTGTGGCTCAATCAGTAGGGCTCCCATTTACCATATGGGAGGCCCCGGGTTCGGTTCCCGGGGCCTCCTGGTCGGGGCAGGCCTGCCCGCACGGCGTGGTTGGCTGACCCAGCGAGCACAAGCAGCAGGGGGGGATAAATGAATAAATAAATAAAATCTTTAAAAAAAAAAAAGGAATGGAGTACAGTATATGCTACCACCTGGTAGAAACTTGAAAACATTACGCTAAGTTATAAGAAGTTATTCACAAAAGATGAAAAGTTGGATGATAGAATTTATGTGAAATGTCCCCAATAGGCAAATCAATAGAGACAAAAAAGATTTGCGGTTGCTTAGTGCTAGTGAGTGGATACGGTAGGATGAGAGGATCTGCTAATGGGTATGGGGATTCTTTTGGGCGTGAAGACAATTTTCTATAACTAGATTTTGGTGAATATGAATACAGTAAAATCTATTGAGTTGTACACTTTAAATGGATTAATTGCATGGCATATAAATTATATTTCCATAAAGTTGTTAAAAGCACTATTAGTAGGAGACTAAATTGCATATCTCTGTTTCATTTCTCACTTTCCCTTCAGTTGACCAGTGGACCAGGACTTAATCATAAGAGTTACAGGGATCAACTCTCAAATTAGGCAGATCTGCTATGCCAAGGTCAGAGCCCTGATTAGGAAAGAATGTAACCCTGGCACAGGCCTGGGGATAACTGAATTGAAATATCCCAAATGCTCATATTCTCCTGAATTCTCTGAGTCTGCAGAAGAGGTACACTCCTCCCTATTAGGGGCTGGCACTCCGCCTTAGCTTGGAGACCATGAAAAGACCTTTTCCCTGTGAGAGAACACATACCAAGCTCAGAAAGGGTGGAAAGGATTATATCCCTTTTTGGTTAGGAGCTGCACGACCTAGCTAACATACACAGCATAGACTGGGAAAGAACTGGTTCAAGAGAGTGGAAAAAATGGTAGGATAAGAGGGAATTGTCAGTTTGACAATATTCTTCCTAGATATAGTAATTAACATCCTTGCAAGAAGCAAGAGAAATGGGGCAAATATGTTGCTATGATGGCTCCTAGGAGGGTGGAGAAAGTGATGGGCCACCTTAGTGAAGTTGAAATGCCAGAATAATTATGGGTGATAACTACAGGGAAGGATTAAATGGCTCAGGGTAGTGAGCATGCTGGAAGAGATTTACTACGTAAAGTAGAAAAGCCCATTAAATGAATATGTTCCAAGGAAAGGTCTTACGAATGAATCACTTTAAAAATGCAATAAAAAATGCATTGGCATGAGGGACACCAGCATCACTGAGTTCAGTGTTGCTTCTCTTCTGGAATTCAAGGCCTGTCAGTAGGAAAGGCCATTAGAAAACTGACTCAGTGATGATAGCAATGGGGATGAAAGAACCATAAAACAATAGAGACCAGGTGGCAGCACTCAACCATCAGAAGCCAGGTGGATGCAATTATTGTTGAAGTGGAAACTCAAGGCCTTGACCTGTAGAGAGTTATGGTTAATAAAACCCAGTTTCCCCAGGGACAAAATGGCTGGACAGCCAACAAGGATTCTGCTCAATCTGTAAAATCAAAAGAAATCAAGGAAGCATGATTAGGAGAATGAGGGCAGTTGTTTCAATAAGTCATGATCCCTTATCCAGTTTCTGGATCTGAGTCAGTTTTGGATCCCAGATCCATTGACTGTAGAAGCACCTGGATCCCCGGAGTTAAGACCTTGAAACACCGCAACACATATACACAATGAAAACTCCAACCCCACCCCACTACTTCCCCAAAGAGATATATGATGATTTATTCAGGTAACCTTATACTGGGAAGAGGGGAATATTCAAACATCTCAAAGACTTTTGGACTCAGGTTCAAGTTAACATTGATATCTGGAGATCAGAGAGATCGTAAGAGCTTCCTGTTAGAATGGATGCACATAGACTGGGGGATGGATTAGCCATGGTGGCAGGAATGGGTCTTAAGCATGGGCTCAACAATATGTGCTGATCTAATTACTGCACCTGCTAGATATTCACCAAGACACAGAAACCAGGGCTACCTTCCTGATGCAGCACTGTCCGTCTAGGAGACCAAGAAGCTACTTGATTTGCCTCTAAAACTTAGACAATAAATTCCTATTGTTTAAATTAAGTTTAGTTTACAACTAGTCTGTGGTACTTTTTTACAGCAGCCTGACAAACTAAGACACACTCCCTAATAACCTCCTGCTCACTAAATCCCTCCTCAGAGTTTACTTCCTGAAGAACCAAACCTGCAACAAATTCTTAGTAACTGCTTTGCACAGAGTATGATTATTAGGAAAGATCTATCAAAGTCCTAATAAAAGTCAATGGGGGGGATATGTTTACAAGAGATGATAGATAGATGAGCGAGAGAGAGAGAGAGATGATAGATAGACAGATAGACAGACAGATAGATAGATAGATGATAGATATAATAGATGAACCTGGCTTTGCATTATGTTAAATGTGAAACTCATAATTAGGCATAAAAGAGTTAATCTAATATGTCTTATATTTTCATATTGTTTTGGAAGTTTACTACCAGGATCAGCCTATATATCCTTGACGTAATTTGGGTTAGGAATTTGTAGAATAAATTATATCCCATTAACTGGAGATTGACAGAATGAGGTTTAAAACACCACTTGTACTTGTTTAGAACAGTCTCTGGGTTTGAAAAATCCAGATTTAATGTCCATGTGTTTAAATAGATTGTATGATTTTCATTCCATAATCATATTGGAGAAGTTTTCATCATAGTGATGAGTACACTCTGGCAGTGATTTTTTATACACTAAACCACTCCTCTATCCCTAAGAATCTGACAGCCTCCAAGTATACTACAGTAAAAATAATTTTTTAAAAATTGAAACCCCTACTCTAAGGCCATGTAAAACCTGCTTCCACTGAAGAGTCTCCTTTACCTACTCTTGCCCTGGCTCAGTATGTTCAGCCACATTATCCTTCTTCCACTTGCTAAGGTTTAGCAAATCACTCTTTAGTTGGGATTTTGGAATTGTTCTTTCCACCCCCTGGAATGGTCCTTGTAAACTAGATTCTCTCAGGGTTCCCTCATGTCCTGCTCAATTCTCTGTTTCCTGCTTAGATGAGACTGGCTCACCACTCTACCTAAAATAACTCCACCTCCACTCATTTGCTCTCTCCTTGACCTGCTTTCCTCCACTGAACTTACCACTGCCTATAATTTTACTATACATGAATTAATTAATTAATGAACTTACTTTCTCTCTCCCCCACTAGAATGTAAGCTCTTAGAAGACATGGGTATTTTCTGTTTTGCTTAGACTTCAGACCTAGTGGAGTGGCTGTTACACGGTAGACAATAAATATTTGACAAGTATTCGTTTATTGTATATGAGCAGAGAATTCAAGAGTTTATTCTCTTTCTGATTTGGTGAGATATAGTTTTACCTAATAGCTTGAAACCCTGGAGTCAGTAGAGACTTAAAATTAGAAAACATCTCTTGGGAATTGATCTAGAAATGGTTCTGTCAGAAAATTCAAAAGATACCATAAAATGAGTATTGTTTTATTTATGATGAAATCAAATCCATTTTACAACTTTTTTCATCCCAGAGGAAAGTAGAATTGAAGAAGTAAAATGATGAATTCTACAAAAAGCCCTGAAAAATATACTTTTTATTTTATTATATATGTTTATATATATGTATATGTATATGTGTACGTGTGTGTGTTCTTGATGGGAGATGGAGATGTTTTGGTAGTTCTTATCTCCCGCAGTGGAATCAGAAACACTTGATCCAAACTTTGGCCCTGCTATTTCCTTACTGCTTGAATGAATTATTTAACTTCACTGGAACTTAACCAGCTCATTTTAAAAATACGGATCAATTCTAACTCACAATATCATTGTAAAGATTAAATGTGGAGCTCACTTCGGCTGCACCTATACTAAAATTGAAACAATACAGAGAAGGTTAACATGGCCCCTGGGCAAGAATGACATGCAAATTTGTGAAGTGTTCCATATGTTTTGAACCTATAGTTAGTGCTAGAGTTGATAGGTGTATGTCCAAGAGACTTAAATCTTTGGGCTGTCCATGTGCCCCCTGGGCCCTGAATCTCAACAGAGTTGCAACACCTTCTCTCCAGTTCATTGGACTTATCCAGGACAACTAACAAAGAGATGATGATGGGCAACGACCATCCCAAAGAACAGAGAGAGTCTGCTACAGCAAGCAAGACAATCCCATCCATCTGCCCCATGGGATCTAAGACCCCTCTCAATTTGAGGTGCAGTAAGGCATCACCATCCCAGAATCCTCAGGATTGGGGAATGAACAATGGACTAGAGTAGACTTACTGGTATTCTAGGATAGACATGTGATTCTAACAATGGAAGAACTTACATCATTGATGTGGAGGCAGTGGCTACTGGAGGTTCTGAGAGGAGGGAGAAGGAAAAACAGATGTAATATGGGTGCATTTTCAGGACTTGGAATTTGTCCTGAATGACATTGCAATGACAGATACAAGCCATCATATGACTTGCAAAATTGTCATAACTTGCAAAATTGTGTGGGAGAGAGTGTAAACTACAATGTAAACTATAATCCACACTTACTGGCAAACCTCCAAAATGTGTTCATCAATTGTAACAAATGTACCACACCAATGAAGGATGTTGTTAATGTGGGAAAATGTGGGAGGGGTTGGGAGCAGGGCATATGGAATATAGGTATTCAGTAATTGAGAAGTCCTCATTTTTTCTTGTAGAAGCATCTATGCTTGGTTTACTTTCTAAATCCTTCTCAGCTTTGTAAAATAGACAGTCATTGAATTTGAATCTTCAAGAGTCATGTTTCTACTCACATATTTCTTATATAAGTACTGCAAATTTACCTGAGATGTGACAGATACATATATTTTGTAACTTAGTCCCCACCCCTCTTCGCCCCCAAAAAATATAAATAAAAGAAAAAGGAATAAATTACAGAAATCGTCACACATCTATTTGTGGTGGAAATTTTGTTATTAGATTTTACAACTAAACCTAAAACCAATATCTTTTAGGAGTATGTGCTTCCCAGGTAAGGAACCAGATGAGTATATGCTACAATATTCGGTTTTGCTCATATGGAATTGCATTTAGGGTACTGCAATGATATAAAACTAAGGATGGACAGAAGAAGGGAGAAAGGTTCTGACAGGCAGAGAACGAATTGTGACCTGATAACAATTATCCTGTGGGATCCAGGATAAAGCTTTACTCCAGAGTCTAGTGAAAAGTATCAGAAAATTCCTTAGATTTAATTTTTATTCTATCATGCTGTCTCATTCTGACTCACTTACTAAAATCCTCAACTGTGTTTTGCATAAGACTCTCAGTACTATAGACAAAAGTAAAATGATTTGTCATTTTCCAACTTCCTGAATTGTTGAATGTCGAGGGTTTCAACCCTTTCTTTGGTGTAAACATTCCTCCAAAAGAAACAGAAAACAAGGCTTTGACATGATGGTCTATTGAGAAGACAAGTTCTAAGATGTCTTCTTATGGCATTTAAAAAAATATCATGAACTGAAAAATAGCCCAGATTTTCTCACATCTTGGACAACTATCTTCCTTTAAAGAACTACCAGGCTCAGAAAATGCTTTTCGAAGAAGAACTTGACTCTTCCTTGTCCCATGGAATATACTTCCTCTAATTCTAAGAAGTTTTTGTGCATCATGTTTTCCCTGATTTATCCATGGGTCTTTACACCTCTGTGTCTCTGTATCTACTTTTCTTATACTCCCTCCGTGAAAAATATTGTGTGCCAGCAGAATTTAGCTAGTTGTTAAAATGCACTTTAGAATAGTACTCACAGAATATTTGATCCAGTCCCCTTCCTTCTCTGAACTTCAGCTAACTTTAGCCCTCATCCTAATGATGAATTGTCCCCAGGGAGGGGCCAGTTTGAGCTCTAGGGCAATTCTCACTTAAGAGATTGATAATGCTGAATTAATTGATATTATCTGTAAGGTGTGCATTCTCCCCCTTAGGTATTGAGTGATGTACTCTAAATAATAATTTTCTTAGGGTCTTAAGAGGAATACTTGAGGTGGTATTGCCTGCTGAGATCCTCTTCTTTGCTCCCCTTCTCATGTTCACTTGTGTGTGTTCAGTTATATGTTTATTTATTTTGATAATTCTCTGGAACCCCAGGTTGAGAAAATGCCTTTGTGGAAAGAAATTTTGATGTAATTAATATGAATCTGAATGGACTTTTCATGAATTACCCAGAAATCTATTAGTAAACACAGCACTTAAAGTTGTGTCTAACACAGTTTACAGACTATATGAAGCCAATCATCCAGAAACAATATCATCATCATTTCACTTTGGAAAGATGGTGAGCACTATTTGAAATAATCTGCTTACCTGAATACAAGTCAATAAATCCATTATTTTTTAACAATATGAGTTAGCATTTTGTAAGCAAAGTTTTAATATTGGTCCATGTTTTCTGAAACTCCTTTCCTTAAAGCAGAAGTAACTCATTTACAATGCATTGTACCAGGTAGATTTCTATGTCATTGAGCTACTTAAATTTTCTAATACACGATAAACTGTACATAATTAAAGCTGTGTGTTGAAATAAAACAAATAATTTTATATGTTAGAAAGTTAGCTTAGAAAGTCTATGATATTTATTTTATTCGGTTATCTTTGAATTGGAAGATGTGCTTAAGTAATCTTTATTTTGGGGAGGGAGAGAAAACAAATAAAAATAGTAGTTCATTTTCTTTTGCTCTTCCCTCAAACTAAGAAATAAAAGTTTCAAGAAATAATAACAGCTTCTTTTTAAAAGTTTCAGTACAAAGATATATGAACAAGATGGTTATCTTTTCAAGTTGATGGTACCTTTAATGGTGGGTCTTGGATTCAGTAATGTAGCCACTATGGCCTACACATTTATATAATTAAAAAAAAAAAACAGTCTAAAGAAGAAATCAAATGACAAACTACAACATGAAAGTTGCAAAAGTAAAAAATAAAAAAGGCAGGCCCGAATTTCTCCAAATATATTGATATTCTCCGGACTGTTAATAATAATAAAAAAAAGCATTACATGTTTAGTTCCAGAAATTCTCCACTTCCATTATTGCTGGAAAAGCCATCTAAAAAGCACTTGAAGTTGATGATGTATGTTGTTTACTCTGTTGAAAAAAACATCCTCTCCAAATAGGGGGAAAGGTTAGAAATGATTTGTACAGCATTGATCAATTTATTTGAGTTGTCTTTCAACAGATTGTATTAATGGAACTTCATTTTCTTTCATTCAGTTGACAGCCAATTTTTTTTGTTGCCTCTTAAAAAGATCAATGAACATGTCTCGCCATCTTTTCACAAAACAAGACAATTTCCCCCTTAAATTTTAAAAGACTTCATTATTTTGTTGTAATAGATTTTTGTCCCCCTCTTTCTTGCTTTCAGCCTCCTGCGGTGAGTTTTCTAATGTCTGCCTTTTCTTTTTTACTTCTTTGTAGTTTCGACTTCAATACCTTGAATTTCACTTTTTTTCATCATTCTCGGTACCACGGATATCTTCAGGGACAGCAGCTTCTCTACTCTGGGCTGAACTAAGTGGGTATGCCAATGAGGCTCACGATTGCAATGAAAAATTGCAATCAAAGTGAGCATTCAAAAGAACAAGAAGGCATTTTGATTGGGATGGTATGTTCCACTTCTTTTCAATTCCTTAAAAATGAAAGCTTGCTGCTTTTACCAATGCCAGATGAAATCAGCTGATTTTCTTTTAATGTTAGAAGACTAGGAGAACTAGTAACCCTGATTTACCATTTATCTACATTTATAGTATTTCCCTATGAATGTAAATATATCTTTCTTGCTGATGGGAGAATTCTTATTTGTTTGTTTGTTTACTGCAATGGAAAATATGAAAATCAGAGAGACTGTAAAACTGAATGTATCCACTTGTCTTTCCCCATTAGTCACGGGACCCTGGTTCTATCTTTCCCTCCTCTGGCCCCTCATCATTATCTCCACACCCCATCTTGGCCTACCACAAGGGGAGTAATGCATAGAGAGAACTGGAGCATTCTGTAGGGATTTTTTCCCCCAATTATCAAATAGCAGTGGAAGCCAAATGATATATTTGCTAACTTCTCCCAACAATCATCCAAGAAAAATAACCAACACACAATGAGCAACTTAAGCACTTTGTAAATATATATATATATATATATATATATATATTAAGCACACGTAGTATTGCCATCTGCATCTTGAATGCAATATTACTTTTCCTCAAAAGCATCCTTGAAACTTATTCCAGGAAAAAAAGATCAAATTAAAACAGTATTGGCACATTCATGCAAACATTTATTTTGCAATATAACAAAACAAAATTAAGTACTGATTCCACAGAGTGAGGGACCACTGCACTATTGTTTCCAGGAGAATGGGTCAACTGCAATTAGCTTAGGCTCAGTCACAATAACCTCTAACCTCTAGGGACCTATAGAATTCAAGGGAGGACAAATGGACCTGGACCAGTAGGTTTCCGACAGGGAATAAGGAGGGTGCAGAGTTGTTTCTATTATCTTCCGTGATTATCATCACCATCATCCAAGTGGGGATCAGAGAAACTTTCTAGAATCCTCCCTCATGCTAAACCTACAAATATAATTGGTCATCAAGCTTAGAGTTTCTCTTCTCTAAATGACTTCTGTCCTTCGCCTTTTCTATTCCTTTGTCCATTGTCTTAATTCAGGAATGCATTATTTCTCACCTTGATAAACTGGCTTAGCCTCCTGAAAACTCATTTCCTACAGCATGGCTCTCCAGGTGATCCCTTATAAGCTTTCTAAAGTGTAAATCTATGTACTGTACACCCAAACTGCTACTTGAAATCCCCCTTCATTTCAGGGCACACAGCACTTACCATATCTCTTCTGGACCTCTCTGGCTTCCTCTCCAACACCCTCCCACATGCATATGACACTGCAGTTACAGGAAATATTAGAATTTCCTTAGTTATCTGATATTTTACTCCTCTGAATTTTCATTCTCTCTCCATTGCTTAGAATGTCATTCCTCTCTTTTTTCACTGAGCAACTTCTTATTTTCAAACATAAAACAATAACAAAATTTATTTATTAAGCATAAAACACAATCTTAAATAAAATGTTGCTTTCTTGGAAGTCCCACCTGAATGCCTCAGTGCAATGAAATCCTCCTTTTCTATGCCTCCATAGTAGTCTCTGCTCCAATTTCACAGATCTGGCAACAGTTCTGTAATCATTGCTTTAGTTGATAGTGGAAGCTCCTAGTGCTCCCTTAACTTTGATTCCCTAGTTCAGAGTGTTTGGGACTCAATAAACATTTTTGAATTTTGGATGAGAGATTTGGACTAAATATCTGTCTTTGATAGGGTCTTCTGGTTGGAAGTCATAGAAATACCCCCAAATTAATAGAGTAATACATGGGTATTCATTTATGAGGAATGCTGACCATTCTGAAACCCAAGGGCCTGGATAGCTGGTCTAGTAAAGACTGTAACTAGAGACCGAGCTTTGGGACAATCATCTCTTCCTGCCATCTCTTTAGTGTTGTATATAATCTCTTGTTTCTGCTTCTCTTTGCATATCTGCTTCACTCTCCCTTACCTCTGCAGGCCAGTTTTTCAAACTGCTTTGGTTTGTATGTATTCAAGGCTGTCGAAGCTCTAGCTTTCAAAAAATTTTAATTCAAGCAGTTACGAGAAACTACTTGTAGCATTTAGTCTCCAATCCTAAGTCCCAGTTGAGAGAAACCAATTACCTCAACCTTGGTAAGTGGCCACCCTTGGCCCAGTCAAATGTGGACATGGAAAAGATGGATCAAACCACTGGATTCAGTGGTTATTCCTATAACAGGGACAGAAGAAAGAGTACAGTTCTTAGGGAATGTTTGTGGGATTACTTTCAGGTGTCAAAAGCAACGGATGGTCAATCTGCATCCCAATTTCCCAACTTCTTTCAATTCCTTCACAGGATCTTATAATAGAATGTCACCCCAACGTTTCTGCTTAAAGATGTGCTGTGATGCTCCAGAACTTTAGGGAGCGAATTCCTGGAGGCAAAATTGACTGTGGGAAGACAGAGAAACATATTAAACTAGATTCAGTAACAGTAGTGACAGGAATGATACCGTCCTAAACAAATTTGTGTCATATGTGGTATTGTTAATTAATACTAATGCTAAAGACTTTTTAAGGAGGTAATTATATATATATTTTTTAAGATTTACTTTTATTTATTTATTTCTTCCCACCCCCTTGTTGTTTGCATTCGCTGTCTGCTCTCTGTGTCTGTTCATTGTGTGTTCATTTTCTTTTTTTTAGGAGGCACTGGGAACCGAACCTAGGACTGCTCATGTGGGAGGGAGGTGCTGAATAGCTTGAGCCACCTCCACTCCTGAAGGAAATTATATTTTTATGACACTCCTGTAAATATCCATTACTGCTATTTTCACCCATAAATCAAAAAAGACGCCTTTTACTTATACTATGTTTTCACTTAAAAAATAATACCTTGTTATTAAAGCACAATATAAAATTAGAATTTGCAAGTTTGAAAAGTCATGCAGTTACTGGATAAAATAAGAAATTCTAATATGAGCATTAAAAGATTACCTTTTTAAGATTAGCATGCAAAATATTTGCATGCATCAAAAATGTTTCTTATTGAAGTCCAGTGTTTAGAAACTCATTGTTTCTGTGAATGTTCCTTGATCCCCCTCCTAAAATTTAACCCAACATTAGATCACACAAAATTATCACTCCCAGAAGTTTCCAAATTGATATCACGTATGCTTCTCACCCTGTTTCCTCATCTATAAATTGAAAATATTGCTTAGAGTTTATGTGAGGCTTGTGTGAGATAAAGCATGTATGGTGCTTAGTCCAGTTCAGAGTAAGTGCACAATTAACTATTTTTCTCCAAGTCAGAAAATTTTTATATACCCCAATACATATTTTGATACCCACAGCCAAGGATGGTTATCTAAAATTTTCTGTTAAATTCCATCTTTATAAATAGATTAAATTCCAATAGATTTGTACCTACATGTTAGAAAAATGAGGAATCATAATTTTACATTTTATATTTTCCCCCGTTCTCCCCAAAGTCTGACATAAAGATGAACACATAGGATATACTAAGATGATGAAAAAATATGCAATTGCCCCGAGTATGGCACTGAGTTGTGTAAAGCAAGAGCTTCCTGCTGAACTGATAGAGATACATCAGACCAAAGAAAGAAAGACTCGAACAGGTCCAGCTTGGCAAATAATGAGCATTTATTTAAGGGGCTTACGTGGGGTCCTCATCCTCTGTGGTGGAAGGAGAGACAGCATTTTTCCAAGGTCTATCTTCCACCCTTACCGCCAGAGGAGAGGTGTCTGCACCCAGCTTGGAGAGGGCGAGTGGACGACTGCCTTATGAGGAATGCAGTGCATTTTCAGAGGTACAGGACTTGACAATACTTATTAAGGCATGCGTGGAATGTGCATGACTTTTACAGGAAACAGATCTTAAAGGAACAGATGTTTTCAGCAGGGCAGAAGTTATACATTGGTGGAGACGTTTGTTGAAATAGGGTTGATTAGGCAATTTGTGGAAAACATAATCATATCAGGCTTCCAGAGATAGGTTAAATATTCTAGTACAAGATCTGTTGATCAGTCACCAGTTCACAACCAGGTCCTGAGGCTTATCTTTTTAACTACTCAGGAATGCTACTGAAATTTGTAGTGGGGGAAAGAACTGGAAGGTTAGGGGGAGAAAATGCAAAGCCATATATGTCACAACAATGGATGAAGAGACTGATAAATAAGATAGAGTTGAGAAAAACATTTGTAAATATCCCAGATGTTTTAAACGACCCTTTGGAAACTGGGCCCTAAAGCAATTTTCTTAATTTTGAAAGTGCCAGGTGCATAGAATAAAAATACAGATTTTTAGTGTTTAAATCCTGTTTCCTCCCCCCTCCCCCACTAACCTGCACTGAGAATTGGGAAGCTCCCTGAGCTTCAAAAACTTATCTGCAAAAGAATGGATCTGCTGTGAATTAAAAAAAATAATAATACAGGTAAAAGAAATCTTAGTGTACATGACATTTAGTAGGTTCTCCATTAGCTGGTTGTACTTTACCCGTTCCCTATACTTAAACCTCAAGGAAATTCTATGGATAGTTAGGCAGATTGATAGATCAATCCATAGATTTATTGCAAAGAATTGACTGGGGTGATTGTGGGAGAAGGGTGAGCAAGTCTGAAAAGCAGGCCCTCAGAAAGGGAAGATCATGGGCTGGCTGGATCTCAAGGGCATGGGATGACAGCTCCAGAAAAGCTGTCAGAAAGGGGAGTTCCAGAGAAGAGAGAACAAGTAAAGATAGATTCAACTGCTATTTAGAGTCTCATTTGCTAGGAATAGCCCTGTCCCATCTAAGGGTTTGCCTAATTGGGTCATGCACTCTAAGAATAGTCCCTCAAGCTGATTAAACATCTTCGAAATCCTCTCAAGCATCACCTAGATTTGTTTGTTTGAATATTCGGGAGAAGGTGTGTGTATGTTACAAAATGGACACTGCCCTCTCTTCTATCCTTTTAGTTTTACCTAATCAGGTTGACACTTCAAAAACCTTCACATACAGAAAAAGAAAGCTTTGAGTAGAGGAACCTGCTTCTCCTCCTTACCTTCTCCCAATAGAAGGCAGCTCAGAATGAATGAAATAGTTCCTTTTTTTTTTTTTTTTTAGATTTTTTGTTTGTTTTTTTTTTCCCCCCGCCCCCCCCGCTCCCCCCCCCCCCCCGTTGTTTTGCCCCTGCTGTCTGTTCTTCTGTGTCTGCTTGTCTTCTCTTTAGGCGGCACAGAAATTCTGTGGATCCTGGGACCTTCTAGGCTGCTTAATCTCTTGCACCACCTCAGCTCCCTGATCTGCTGTGTCTCTCATTGTCTCTTTTCTGTGTCTCTTTTTGTTGCGTCATCTTGCTGTGCCAGCTCTCCATGTGGGCCAGCACTCTGCATGGGCCAGCACTCCGCTCGGGCCAGCTAGCCGTGCGGGCCAGCTTGCTTTTCCCCAGGAGGCCCTGGGAACCGAACCTGGGACCTCACATATGGTAGATGAGAGCCCAGTCACTGGAGCCACATTCGCTGCCCTGAAATAGTTACTTGATGCCTGTTGTCCATTTGTTTTCAAAGGCCTTATCCTATGTACATGTCCTCTGCATGGTCTTTCTTTATACCTGAACTTTTCTTTTTAACCAAGTTAATGCATGCGCACATGCATATATAAGAAAATTTATTATGTAAGGCAACCAAAGAAGAAGGAGGTAGATGAGTAAGGGAAAGGAAGCATAGCAGAGATATAGAAAGTATATAAGTCTGAAGGACATGGAAAGAGTGCTACTTCTTATCGCTTCAGAGGCGACTCAGTAGTATCACTTAGAGATTTTTTTCTACATTAAAGAGACAATTGAGTCTCAGTTTAAATGTTTGGCTGCCATTTTCCTGTTGGATCAATACAAAGATGTGAATTGGCTATGAACATCCAAGTAAAAAATATATAGATTTTGCTATAAGGTCTAGAAATATGCAGGGTTTGGAAAGAATAAAAGACACTTTAAATGTAAACAGCAAAAGCTTACTATTTAAAAGAGCATAGGGAAACAAAGGGAAGAAGTGAGAGAAGTCTAAGGTGGGAGATGTAAATTCCAGTTCAATATGGTGCTTGCCTCCCAGATTGTAAAAATCAGAGCCAAGTGACAGTGAAAAGAAGGATGGGGTGGGGATTTATGGACAGATGAGAGATTTCAAAAGACTTCTGGAAAATTTAAAGCAGATGACATATGTGGAGGGAGGAAAGCGTGCAGAGAAGTTTGAGGTGCAGAATTTGTGCAGGAAGAGCCTACAGCTGGCCAAGGGAACCTATCTTTACAACTGAACCTAGAGAACCTTTAGGCTCAGAGTTGAATGGTGCCCAGGTAGGAATTAGAACTAGTTCTGAAAACAGAGAAATTAAAACCTGCCTACAGTCTTGCATATGCTTTATCCCCATGGCCCACAGATATCTGGGCATTTACAACCAAAAGGGTTTTATTGAAGGATTAAATGAACCATCTTGGGAGAATTTAGACTTCCATTGACAGTGTCATTGCCCCAGGGTTAACCAAATCCCATTGCCTTCCGTGTTCGGGAAGTGTCCCCTTATAGTGGCAGGTTCTCCACTCTCCCACCCTAGAGAAAGGTAGGTTTTCCACCAAACTTGTGCATCAAATGACCAATCAGCTTCCATCCAGGGAACAGAATAGTAGAGAAGGAAACTCACAGCTGCCCTCTAGAATAATCAACCCAGTCCTTTATTCATAAACATGTCGCTCTCATCTTATTATATTGTCTCCAATAAGCACTTCCGGGTTAAGGAGAGCTTCTCTCATATCTTTTTATCCCCACTACTCAGCCCAGGGCTATGTGAACAAAGAAACAAGTATCTTCATCAAATCCTGCATACCTTTCATGGAATGTTCAAATTTTTCTTTTTCTTTTTAGTTTTTTTAATACTGAATACTTCATTCATTACTTCAAGATATATATTATTGAGCACCTACTACTGCTAAGCACATTTCTCTGCAAAAACAACTTGCATTTTAATATCAGCCTAAATATTTTATTTTATTGCTAAATATATTATTGCTAAAATATTTTGGGATGACAAAAGAATTTCTTGAGGTTTGAAATAAAATTAGCTCTTATTTTCCCTTAAAGTTGCTTTTTTCTAATGATGCAGATGATGATGTTAACTGTCAATCTTTTACAAAAGCCAAACATTTATATCCTTCTTTTGGCCTTTAACCTCTTGCATTTCATGTGGAGGTTTTTCTTTGTGTTTAGGAGGGGATATGTAGAAAACAAAGCCCAGTTTTGACTTAAAATATATTGACATAAAGGAATGAGTGGGAGTAATGAGTGCTCTAACAAAAAATAAACAACATTTTTATTTGAAAATGAACACAAAAATACCTCTATGAATTGTGAATTCCTGCTTTTCTCAGTCACTGCTTAATGATTTTACAAGTTGCCTTGGTTGTTCTTCCTACATTAGTACTCTGGATCCCAAAGTCAATTTTTATTCGGATATCTCAGCTTGCAACTCACCATTAAGATGTAGGAAATACTGTCCCTGCACCCAGAGGACTATTGCTGCTCTCTTGGAGACTGTGGCAGAGCTCTCCAGGCTAGGAATTCAGATTCCCTAATTTATTGTGTGATTGTCCACCCATCGTGACCATGCCCCATCTTTTGATCTTTTGAACAGTTTTGTATATCTTTCATGTGTATTCGGATGAACTAACTCCCATGAACCCCCCTCCCAGACACTCCCCACCAATAATCTCCTGCAGTACCCATTGTAACCCTTCTGTGATCCAAATCCTCCATGAACATGTAGTCCATAAAATAATCAAATACACTTAATAGGAAAAAGAAACAACAATGATAAGCTTACATGCAAGAGACAAACATAAGGAAAAAGAGGATGTCAAAAGAGGATGACCCACTGATGAGTTCTTTTTATCGATGACTACCCTTGTGAGTCTTTGCTCTTGTAACTGAGACTTAGCTTGCTGTTGTGGGGTGCCTAAGGGTTCTCACCTGAGAGACTCCTTGTTGCTCAAATGTGGCCTCTCTCTAAGCCAAACTCAGCATATGAATGCATTACCTTCCCCCCAATGTGGGACATGACTCCCGGGGACGAGCCTCCCTGGCAAAGAGGGATTAATACCAAGTGCCAACTGGCAACACAACTGGAAAAAGACCTTGAATAAAAGGGGGAAAAGGTAAAGACAAATGAGTTCAAGTGGCTAAGAGACTTCAAAGAGAGTCGGGAGGTCACCCCAGAGGCAACTCTTATGCACACCTCAGTAGGAGCTCATAGAATGTCTAAGTGCCTATCACCCCACACAGAGGGGCTCCTGAGAGCTCTGGAGACACCCAGGTCCTATATAAGGGGGGATAGCCTCAGAGACTGACGCCTTATCAGTGGGCTCTATTTTGGAATCTGTGCTCCTGAGAGTGACAGAATTGGACTCAAATAAGTCCTCCCTGCACATGGTTCATCAGTCCCTTCTATTCAAACCTATATGTGATGCTGGAGTTTTTAGGTATACTTCCAGAGACTGGAGCCTCTGGCCTACCTATGTGCCAGGTGTGCGTGGAATCTCAGTGGAGCTGCAACTCCTACCCTACAGCTCAATGGACTCTTCCAAGTCACCTGGCAAGGAGACAATGATGGGCAATGGCCAGCCTAGGGAATGGAAAGGGCCTGCATCTGCAGGCAGGATCATCCCAGCCACCATATCCATGGGATATAAGCCCTCTCTCACTTGGAGGTGGAGTGGACATCACCATCCCAGTCCCCTCAGGATTGGGGGAAGAACTATGGATTAGAGTAGACTTGATGGTAGTCTGTTGTACGCATATGGTGATTCTAGCAATGGAAGAAATTATAACAATGAGGTGGAGCCAGTGGCCACTTGACACTTTTGGGGCAGGGAGGGGATGAGCAGTTGAAATACTGAGGCTTCTTTGGGATTTGGAGGTTGTTCTGAGTGCCGTTGTGGCAACGGATGTAGGCCATTTTAAATCAGCACACACCACTCAGAACTGTGTGGGAGAGAGTGTGGTCTACGATGTGAACTGTGGTCTATGATTGGCGGCAAGGCCCCAGGATGTGTAAGTCCATTGAGGGTGATGGGCCACACTTGTGGGAGTTGTTTGTGTGGGATGTGGTGGGAGGTGTGGGAGGTGGGCAACATGGGAATCCCAGTGGGTTCCGTGTAATATTTTAGGTAATCTAAGCACCTCTTAAAATATATTTATATATATATATATAATAACATTTTTGTAAGCAAATGCACATATATGCATATATATTTATATATCATTTTACAAATATTGGTATGTATTGTGAAAATTTTTATTTTTACCCAC
Source organism: Tolypeutes matacus (assembly GCA_026826555.1). Lineage (NCBI taxonomy): Eukaryota > Metazoa > Chordata > Mammalia > Cingulata > Chlamyphoridae > Tolypeutes > Tolypeutes matacus. Next base: position 12,160,327 of record JAKSZT010054540.1, on the reverse strand, counting down.
AATAAAAAATAAATTAATTAAAATAAAAAGATGTAGGAAATAAAACAAACCAATGAAACAAGAAGAAATGCTTTGTTCTCACAGTCACTGAGATCCACTTGCAATAGGAACTTTCTCAATACAAACATGAAGCCTGCTTGGCTTTGCAAAGCCAGTGCCTCTGAAATGGGGGCGGGATAGACTGGCTTAAAGCTGGCACTTCAAAAGTCAACAAATTCTTGGGCTCATCCTCAAGGTGGAGTGGCAAAACAGGAAACTTCTCCCGTGAGTATCCTTACACATGAATTTGCAAGCACGTGCATTTAAGACAGAATTCTCTGTGCCTCTATCTATACCAAACAGGAGATTTATTTTTAAAGTAAAGTGGACCCGTAGTGGTAATTGTTCCCAAGTGCCCCGTAAGGAAAAATGTTAAGTCTTTTCTATATCATTGAACATTTTTTTACTTTTAAAATTAATTTCTGCATAATTGACATGCAGTAAACTGGATATATTTAATGTGAACAAATTTGATAAGTTTTGACATATGTATATAACCTTGTGAAACCATCACAGCAATGAACATATCCATTATCACTCAAAGTTTCCTCATGCCATTCGTAATTCCTTTTTCCTGTCACTTCTTGCTCACCCACTCCCTGGGCCCAGGCAACCAATGATCTACTTTCTGTCACAATAGACAAGTTTGCATTTTCTAGAAATTTATATGGAGTTATAGAGTACTCACTCTTTTTTGCCTCTATATGCTAGCAAGACAAATTGGAAATAAATTAAACAATGATACCATCTACAAGAGCATAAAAATATGAAATATTTGGATATAAATCTGACAAAAGATTGCAAAACTTTTACAATGAACAAGAAAAACCATTGTTGAAATAATTAATGAAGACAAATAAATGGAAAGATTTACTGTGATTACATGTCAAAAGACTATATTGTTAATATGTCAATTCTTTTTTTTTTATATTAAAATTAAGAACTTTATTAAAAATCTATCATAATTTGAAGGAAAAAAATCACTAAATGGGAAGAGGATATTTAAAAAAGTTTATCACTTACATACCATTCATGTCCAAATACATATTCATATAAAAAACTCCTTTATCTTTTTTTTTTTTTTTTTTAATTAATTAATTAATTTTTTTTATTATGGGTAAAAATCAAAATTCTCACAATACATACAAACATTTGCATAATGATATATAAATATATGTGCATATATGTGTATTTGCTTACAAAAATGTTATTT
>JAKSZT010054540.1:12107287-12158675 GCA_026826555.1 Tolypeutes matacus | reverse complement strand
CAACAGTACTCAGGACAGCCTCCAACTCCCAAAGAAGCCCCTGTATTTCAACTGCTCATCCCCTCCCTACCCAAAAACTGTCAAGTGGCCACTGGCTCCACCTCATTGTTATAATTTCTTGCATTGCAAGAATCACCATATGTGAGCAAGAGAATACCATCAAGTCCACTCTAGTCCATAGTTCTTCCCCCAATCCAGAGGCGACTGGGATGGTGATGTCCACTCCAACTCCAAGTGAGAGAGGGCTTATATCCCATGGATATGGTGGGTGGGATGATCCTGCCTGCAGAAGCAGGCCCTCTCCATTCCCTGGGATGGCCATTTCCCATCGTTGTCTCCTCACCAGGTGACTTGGATGAGTCCATTGAGCTGTAGGGTAGGAGTTGCAGTTCCACCTAGATTTCCTGCACACCTGGCACATAAATATGTCAATTCTTAGATTTATTTATAAATTCAACACAATATCATTCAAAATCTCATTCAAAAATTTTGGTAAAATTTAACAAGGTGATTCTAACATTCAATTAGAAATTCAAGGGACCTAGAAAACCTAAAACAATTTGAAAAAAAAAATAACAAAATTGGAGGACTAACTCTGATTTCAAGACTTATAAAGCCACAGTAATGAAAACAATGTGATATTGATACACAAAGAGAAAACGAAATCACTGGAACAGAAAGAAATAAAGAAAGAATCCCTCCAAATATATGGACATATGACCAAAGGTGCAGACAATTTAGTGTAGATATGAAATGTTTTTTTAATAACTGGTGCTGGAACATTTGACTATTCATGACCAAATACTGACATTCAGTCCATACCTCTCACTATATAAAAATTAATTCAAAATATATCATAGACCTAAATGTGCACATGAAAATGATGTGGCTTTTAGAAGAAAATGGAAGATAAATCTTTGCGACCCTGAGTTAGGCAAAGAATTCTTAGCTATGGCACCAAAAGCATGATATATAAAAGGATAAATTGATAAGTTAGACTTCATCAAAATTCAAAGCTTCCTGCTCTTTGAAAGATGCAATTAAGAGACTGAAATGACAAGCCACAGACTGGGAGGAAATATTCATTAATTATATATCTCATAAAAACCTTGTATCCAGAATATATGTAGCACTCTCATATCTCAATGATAAGAATACAAAGAATGCAATAAAAATATGAGCAGAAGAATTGAATAGACATCTCACCAAGTTATACATAGCAAATAGGCATGTAAAAGATGCTTGATATCATTAGTTATTAAGGAAATGTAAATTAAACCCATTTAAATAGGTAAGATAAAAAATACACACCCATGAAACAGATAAAATAAAAAAGGTTGACCATCCTCTTCAAATGGATAGGAGTAGAACTGGAATTCTCATACACCGCTGGTGGGAATGTAAAATTGTGCAAGCCAATTTGGAAAACACATTAGCAATTTCTTAAAAAGTAGAACATATACTTACTGAATGATTCAGCTATTCCATTCCTAGGTATTACACAAGTAATGAAAGTAAATATCCCTTCAAAGACTTGTACACAAATATTCACGGAAGCATTATTTGTAAAAGCTAATAACCGGGAACAGGTCAAATTCCCATCCATAGGTATAAACAAATTGTGGTATACCCATCCATTGGAATTCCACTCAGCACTAAAAAGGAATGGACAATTGATAGGCACAATGTCATGGATAAATCTAAGAATAATTTTTCTGAGTGAATGGAGCCAGACAACAGAGTACATATTGCATTATTTAACTTATATAAAACTCTAGAAAATATAAACTTATCTACAGTGACTGAATGCAAATCAGTGGTTGCCCAATGATAGAAGAGAGGTGACTGGTGGGAGAGATTACCAAATGGCATGAGGAAACTCTTGGTTGATGGACATGTTCATTGTCTTGATGATGGGGATGGTTTCATGAGTGTATACAAATGTTAAAACTTGTAGAATTGTACACTTTCAATATGTGCAATTGTATGTCAATCATGCCTCAATAAAGCTGATAAAACACCAAAACAAAACAAAACAAAAAACTAGGAACAACACAACAGTACAACAGAGTAGAGCTAAAGAAGCCAGGCACACAGAAGTGTATTTTATTTATATGATTTCATTAATATGAAGTTCTTGAATAGGCAAAACTAATCAAAAGTCATAGTGGTCACAACACTTATCACCTCTAGGAAGGATGACCTTGAAGAGGTAGGTGAGAAACTTATCAGAACAGAAGGTTCTATCTCTTAATGTATATAGTAGCTAAAAATGGAAAAAAAATTTGACAAGTTGTACAATGAAGGTTTGTGCTGTTTGTGTACTTTATTGAAGGCATTTTCTATTTTAATAAAAAAGTAAAATAAAAGAGAATAATCCATGAGTCAAATTTTGGCAACCCAACTTGTACCGCAAGGGTTTCAGAAGAAAGAAAAGACACATTCTTATCTTTGAAATATACAGATTCTATAGCTTAATTTGAAGTCAGTTATTTGGGTTGGAAAGTTCTCCTCTTCCAATATTTTACAATCTCCAACTGATTAACTGAGCCCCATCTGAGCAATCAGTAGTTGATGTTCCTAAAGGAGTAATTACATGAAAGTGAAGCCTTGGGGCCTGAGGCTGTCACTTTATTTTTCTTCCGTTCTCTCTGGACTCCTTCCCTCTTCTCCTTCCAACAAATATTTATGGGGTACCTACTATGCATCAAGCAGAGTAATGAATAAAACAGACATCTTTCCACCTTCATGGAACTCTTATTTTAAGTGATCTCATGGAGATTATCAGGGGTGGGCTCCTGAGGGCAGAAGAGGCTTAGTGAGAAATTGTGCCACCTGAGATTTGAAAGATAAACCAGAGCCAACTGTACAAAGACTTCAGGGGAGAAGTGGAGAGAGTGATATCAGCTGAGATTAGATAGGACCACCAGGGCCAGATGGAGCAGAACTTTGCATCATGGCTGTTTGAATTTTATTCAAAGTCATCAAAGGGTTTTGAGAGGAGAAAGGCAAGAACTGATTAGTGTGGTTTCTGTATGGTGAATGGTTATAGGGGGTAAGAGGTAAGGTACAATGGCTTGATCAGTGTGGTGGGCTGTGGGTATGGAATGGAAGGAAAGATTTAAGGTAGACAAGCTAATAGAACGTGCTGCTTATGTGTTACAGTCAAGGAAAGAAAGAAACCCAGAACGACTATCTTTCTGTCCATCTACCACAGGACATGCTATATAGTAAATACTTGAAAACATGAGTCTGTTTATGAATAAATGGCAGGTAAATATTATTGGCTGATTTGTATAAAAGAATTGGCATTGTAGACTGTTACTTAGAAAATGCTCCAATTGATAACATCTGTTTAGTTGCATAGTTAAGTTGACATACACTTTGCTTTATCATTATACATGTGTTTTACATTTTAAATTAGTTTTCTTAGAAATACACCTTTATTTCCTGATAATTTGGAAGGACAACTTCATCTTACCATACTGTCTTCTTCCATCATGTTAAAGGAAAAGGCCATATGGATTGAGGTGTGGGAGGGGTCAGGGTGGATTTTTGCACTCCTTCATTATTCTGCTTCCATACCTAACTTTATGTTATTTGTGTTTTTCTGAAAGAGAAATTTGGATAGGGCCTGAGAACTGGATAAATGGCAAGTATAATTTCCAAATCTTGAATTACAGGGCTTTCATGACACCAGAGAGGATATCTATTCTTCTCTGTGAGATATAAAACAAAATAGAGTAATAAGCTCCAGACAGACCTTTTAAAACACAATGAGCACATTGTCAAACCAATGAAGAACTGGAAACCTGCAGCGACCTAGGGGGAATTGGAGAGGTTCCTGAGACAGAGGTAACTGATTCAAACTGTGGTTCTACCTCTTAGTATCTTCGAAGTTTAAGCAGATCAGCGAATTATCTGGAATTTACTTATCCAATGAGCAAAATGGGCATAATAATACTTTCCTCTTAGAGTTTGATGAATATTAAATGAAAGATTATTTTTACAGAACTAATTAGCATGATCATCAGGCACAGCATAGCCTAAGTAAAGGCTCTTTTCCTTATTAATAAATACACCAATTATTAAAACTAAAATTATGCTTTTTCAAAGCTGAAAGGGTGAGGTAGGGCATTTTAATGAATATCTGTATGCACCAACTACAAAGGTATTTATTGTCAGAAATACAAAGGAGAAGAAAAACTGCTGCCCTTTAACTCATAAAATAGTTGAGCTTTGAGCGGGACAAGTTGTGCAACTTTTCAATGCATTTCTTATTTTATCTGGTTATATTTAGATGTTAAAAATGAGAAAAAGACAAGCATGAGGCGTTTTACAGGAGTGATTTTATTCTATTCTCCTTTTAGTTTGGGCGTTATTATTCTCTTTTACAGACGAATCTGTAGCTCAGTATTTAATTAAACCTGCCCAACACACAGATTGAGAAAGTGGTGGCACCGATTGCTACGTCACGCTCTGTGGTCTCATCTTCTCATTCTATAGATGAGAAAACCGAGGCGAGAGCAATTAAAAACTGGAGGAATGAAAACTGGACTTTGAGGCAGGCTGCCCTGTGCCTTCATGCTCCACTCTGTCCTTTGCTGGCAGTGTGGGCTCTGACAAAAATCAATTAACCTCTGCAAACCTTAGTAGACTCTAAATGGTGTATTTTTAATTGGCTTGTTTAGTGTTTCCTAAAATATATCCCTTTGGAACACTTGTTCCATCAGATGTTTAAAAGTGTTAAATAAAAAAAAAAAAAATAGTTTCAGTGGTCCAATAAGCCTTGGAAATGCTGGTTTAAAGCAAAGTTAAGAAAGTTACTATACTGCAAGATTCTCAGAGCTTCTAAAATGCTAATTGCATCAAAATCTCCAAGGGAGGAGAGAGCAGACAGGAAGGATCAATGTTTCATTGAAAATGATTTGGAAAACCTAATTCTTTGTTTACCATTCCATTGTGTTATATCTAAATACTCCTAAAAGTCCTTTTTTGTTTATTTATTTATTTTTTGGTCCGTTAAACATCTAGCTTGATAAAATCCTTCTTAATTTATTAACATTTTATTCCTTTAGTTTAGTTTAGTATTTTACTCTTTTTATAATTAGTTTAGTCGTTTTCCTATTTTCCTTTAATTTCCTTTAAAATATTAATGTCAGGCCTGCTACTATGACCGACCATTGGACTTGGCATAGACTGCATAATATTAAAAGCATGTAAGTTGATAGAGTTCAAATAGATAATTATCTCATTTGATTTGATTCAAATTCTAATTTCCCATAGCATCTAGCGTACTATCTCAGAAGTGGTTTTTTTCCTTCCTTTATTTTCTCCTTTATTTCCCTCCCTCTCTTCCTCTCTATTTTCCTTCCTCTCTTCCTCCATTTCTCTTTCATCATTTTTCAAGGTGTACATGGTAAGCAAACATGAGTCTTCTCACAAGGAGCTTACAATCTAGAGGGGCACAGAGACAAAGAATAATAATGCTGCTATGATGCATTCTAATGTTCCAGATGCACAGGAAGTTATAAAAACATGACTTGAGGGTAAAGATAGGCATGTGAGTAATCAAACTTGCATTCTTGAGATTTAATAAGCTTGTTTTTATGAGGGCATTATAGGCAACTCTTGGATGGCTAACTTATCCTCAGATTCCGTAGTCCATGGGTTCCTGAAAGATGCCACATTTCCAAGAGAACAGGGGCTTCCAGTAATGGAACAGAGCCAGTAAAGACCTGACATAGCATCTCTAGCGTCCCGGGCAGAACAGGATTTTGCCAAGTAACCAACTGATCTGACGTTCTGATTTCTCAAACCTCTTATGAGGACCATGATCCAGGACTTGATAAAGTGCTAAAGCAAAAGGAAAACTTGCAGCTGAGAAGCAAATGATTCTTCCATGAGCATTGATTGCTAATTGATTAACAAGAGAGGAAGTGCAAGCCTATACAATCAGTTTAGACCAGAGACAGAGTAACTAGTGGCTGCACAATGTCTGCTTTAATCTAGTTCTATGAGATGCTTCCCAGGAATGGACATTCTGGCCAGGGGTCACGGGTCCTTTGAAATAAAGGTGGATTCATGCAAGGAATCTTGACATGAGAAATTCAGAAGAGCATTTCTCACAAAGGAACAGCTAAGCATTCTTCATTGTGGAATTATATTATTTAATCGGTCCACATGAAGCAATTTATCTAATTAGTTGCTTCTGAAAACTTTACTATGACCATGAACCAAGTCTCTAATATATGTTTGAAAATGTGAAATTTGTTTGGACAATACTATCAAGAGATGAAGAATGAAATCTTTAGCTTCTTCAACAATTGGTCAAGGCATTAAAGCAGGACCTATCATTTGCTGTGTGATCTCGAGCTGAGAAGGAAGAAACACACAGGCAGGGCATGTGAGACATGAGGGAAGTGTGAATGTCAAAGGGAAGTGTACATGGCAATGCTCTGTTTGGTCTCCAGGTGATTAAAAGGGCCTGGCTTCTTATTCACACTTGGGAACCCGATGCACTTAGTTGTAAAAGAACAAATTAGAAAGAAGTGATGCCACAAGCTTTTAAGAGATGATATTATTGGGGTTGGGGGCAGGTAGCCTAAATGCCCATCAGTCAAAGAATAGTTCAAAAGAGATGATAAAGTGGAATGCAAATAAAGAATTTGAGCTATTTCTATTACCACTGATATGGAAAGGTGTTTAATACAATTACATGTGAGTTAATACAACATGCTTCCCTTTTACAAAGGAAAAATACATGAATATGTGTCTATAAGTATAAAGAGGTATCTGTAAATAAATAGGCATAAATTAGGAAATCAACCCAATTGGGGGTTGAAATGGAAAGTAGGAATGACTGTGGTGGAGAGGGAATTACCCATTATAGTTTCTGTGTTATGTGTGTATGTTTGTGTGTGTATGTTAGTGTGTGTTTCCAAGATGCCATTAGGATCAATCATCTTTGGCTAATTGTATAATTGATTAATTTTAAATTTAGGTTAAAATTAACTGCTATGGCCTCCAAACTTATTTTAGATTTGAGGGAAAATATTATCATTTTCCTGGTAATGAGTAATAATATGAGATCCCAAAAAGTTTTCCATTAAATCTGATGACAACATAGAATTTCTTCTGACTATTGCTCTCTTGTTGAATCAAATCTAAGGTCTCGTTCATATCAAGATATTCTCAAAACATTTACAATTTTAAATCAACTTTGACTCCAGATGTAAAATCAACTTAGAGATGGATTCTAAATTCATTTATTTTAAGATTAAAGGCAAATAGCATCCCAGATAATATGATAATATGTGTTAGCCAGGTATAATTAAGAGCAAGATATTTTATCTTTTTCTTTCTTATACTAGTGTAGAATCTGGCCATGGATTCCAGACTTGTAGCACTATTTGAATAAAATCAATGATATTGATTTGTTCTCTAATCCCCAACACTGGTACAATATCTTACCATGTTTCACTCCAGACCCTTCTAGAATCTCATCCCTTAGCTCCAACCTCTAACTCTAGCTCTAATTGTCCTCTTCCTCCTCCAGGCTAATATTAGCCCTGATATATAGAACTATGGCAAACTGCCACACATTGGATTCTCAAGGCAGAATGGAACTGTGCATACAGCTATGGTGTCTTTGTACTGGGTCACCCTCGAAGAGCTGGAACCAATGAGGCTAGAATTTTCTTCCCATTATGGTTTGAGGTAGAGTTGACCACAGAGAAATTTATGGAAGCTTGGAAAGGTGTGAAGGGAAACAGCAGTTGTTATGCTCAGAAATCTGCAGTAGGATCCCAGGAATTACAACAGCTCCTACACATTGTCCTTAGTCTGCTGGCTCACCAGATTAACAAGAGGCAGTGGCTGGGGCCCATCTCCTGCAGCTCCCACTGTACCTCTTCCTTGCATTTCTGCAAGTCTTAAATCAAGTGCATGTGCAGCTTGATGGCCAGGGGTGCCAGCTCCTTTTGCCATCAAAGTCTCAGGCTGTGAGAGACAGGACTGGATCAATTCATCGCCAAGGGTCCAGTTCATCCTGGTAGACTTCAATGCACCTTTGCTCTGTTCCACTTCATGCCCAGCTTTTCTTCCCAACTGCCCATGCTGCTGACCTACAGGAACTTCAAGCCCACCACAATATCCAGCAGTATCAGCTTTCCGGAAATGTACTCACCAGATCCCATGAAGACAGAAGGTCCAGTTCTCAAAATAATTTCCTTATTCTACATTACTCATAGTGGTTCTACTTTCCTGATTAAATTGTAAATAATACCATGGCGAACTATTTCTCCAATTCTTTAGTCTATCAGGAAGGTCTAAGGGGCAGAACAGGAGTGCCTGGAGCCAGTGCATACTCTGTTCTCTTTAATTCATTCACACTGTGTGGATGAGCACTTGACTCAATGGATGGAGTAACCCAAAGAAAGTCCTTGTGGGGAATAATTCAGAGCACTGTCTACGAGGCTTTGGAACTCAACCAACGTTTTCTTAAGCAGAACCTTGTGGGAAACAAAAGTTGTGTTTTTTTTTTTTTTTTTTCCCTTCTCTCTCAGATGGAAACATATTTGAAAAGCCGAAGTCAGTATACTATTCTGCTTGTGCTACCGAAGTTCTAACAGTGTTTACGTGAAACGTCTCTATCATTCCCAAACTTTTGGGTTTCCGTTGGTGACTTGCGAGGAACAGATTGCACTTTCCTGAACTGAAATCTAATGAATGCCACTAAGCGAAAATAAACTAGAGACACTTGGGAAAAAAAAGAAGAAGAAAAAAATTCACTTCAAGAACTCTAAGCTATTTTTTTCCCGTCCCCCCCCTCACTTGTAGCCGACTGGGCTCCCCCCACATTCTGATGCCTCCCCGCACTGTGTCTGCGGTAGTGACAACTGATTCATGTGTTCATTTGCATATCCCCGGTGCCAGCAGCGGAATACAGAACGGGGCCTCCTGCTCTGGCAGCAGATACCGTGCTGGCAAATCAGGGGAGCTGTCAGAAACAGCTGTCCTTTAACAGAGTTTGTGGAAACAACCAGGCGCTGTTTGAAAATGCTAGGTGGTAGAATTTAATTGGAGCAGCAACTGTTCAAAATTAAGATTAAAAGGACTAGTCAGTCAATGTGGATTTCACGACTCCCTTATACACGGCATTTCCGGTTGGATGAATACTGCATCAGGTTTTCACATTTCTCTCCTTGGCCAAGAAGGTCTCGTTGCCCGTGGTTGATTCAGCAAAGGTGTCCCGCAGTGAAGGCACAAGGGTTCCAAAGGTCAGATATCCTCGTCCCACTTCTGAGACCCCTGTGCTCAGCATACAGGATTTTATTAGGAATCACATGCAGTTTGAATAGGTGTCTAGGGGAAGAAGCAAGGTTGGCAGCTGGATGATGGGCAAGCTTCTACTTATCCACCCCTGAGCAGCCTCGCCCCATACCGCAGCTCCTTTCCCAGACATGGGGATTTACAGGGCACATTCGTTTCTGGGCGTTTCGGGGGACGAAAGGGAGTCTGTTTTTTTTTTTTTTTTTTTTTTTTTAACCCATTTAATCTTTAACAGTATCCTCTCCTGATCATTCCAAAAAGGGTGTCAGATGTTACTAAGACTGAAGTGGTAATGGGGAGGGGGCTTGGGGGCTTAGTAATGATTACCTAAAAATCTTAAACATGAACCTTCCCTTAAGATTTGCAAGATAATTCTTCCATGCCAGAAATAGCCACTTAAAATTTGGAACAGAATTCATAACCCCAAACCCCAATTTTAAATTCATTATTGTATTTTAAGTTCTCAGTGGCACACTTTTAATTCCTGACAACCAATTTGAACCGGTCATTTAGCTGAATTTTTGTTTTTTTAGTTTTGTTATTCCAGTAGATTATCAATCTATTCCTTACAAAAGCTCATTTTAAAATCAATTTAAAAGGAAACATATTACACTTAATTGATAATAAAAGCAATAGTACAGTATGGTTAGATATTAGATATGAATTTCTTTCTTTCTTTCTTTTTTTTTTTTTTTGTAGGTCTTTTTTTTTTTTTTTTTAAGACATCAGAGCATCCACCATAGGGTGAGGACAAGGAGAGCAAGGCAGTAGTTTTGGATAGGTAGTGCATGGTACCAGGAGAGGAAGTGACAGCTGGTGGCTTAGTAAACAGATTTCATTTTAGGATTTTTTGAACATTTTAATATGCTTCTCCACTGTATCTTTTGTTGTCAATTCAATAACAAAGCCATTTCCTATTTAACGTTGAAATGTCTGATTGGTTGGAAAACAAATGTAGGAAAAAATAAGTTTCCATTAAAAAAAAAATCTAAATATCTTACCTAATGCAATGCTATAGAAATGTGGGCGAGTTGAGGAAGGGAAGTTATCCAAAAAGAGAAAGCACAAGAATGTTTGTAAGCTGCAATGCATATATAGTATTTCATTCCTCTGAGGCTTTTTCCTTAAATTATGTTATTTCTTCCCAAACGTTGTGCAGCGTGCTTCTCCCCTCTCCCCTGCACCCAGGCTTCCTGCCTCAGCTTCTACAACCTGATCAAGAAGCATAGCTGAAGGGCAGTGGCTTAAAGGAAAAATTAATAAAACTGTGAGGAGTGCAACTGGCTGAATGGTATTGAAGGCTTGTCTCATATTAGCAGCATAGCTTGTTTCAAAGATGTCCCCATCAATGCCTAACATCTTTGAGTGTGTGTGGCATGCATTACCGCTTTCAATGAAAAGCACCAATTTGTGTTTGTTGTAAAGATGTGTAAATACTGTCTTATGGCAGCTAGATTTTAATTGTTGCCAGCCTCAGGGAAAAATGTGATTGAGTCGTCTGGTTGCTCACATGGTATGTGTGAGATGAAATAAGGAAAGTGGAGCTGTTCCTTGAGTGGAAATGTTCCTCCAGCTTGAGGAAAAGAGAGAAACAGTCCAAAATTCAGCTTTTCTATTTTTAGTTAAATTATGCTACATTTATGAGAGAGTGCTGAATTGGTCCATGATCCAACTAAAGTAATCTGCTCGGAGTTCTATAACTTATAGAGATTCTAAATGAAGTTGTTGTTGGGAAATCTTAGTATTAAGTAAAAAGATAATTGTAATCATGGAAGAATTAAGACAAAATTGAAAGTTAGCATTTCATTTCACTGCATTCTACTGAGAGGATCTTGGAAAAAATTCTTGTTTCAATAGCACCCTGGTCTCAATGTTCTCAATTCTTCTTTGAACATATAGAGGGACTGGAGATCACATTATTAGATTCATTCAAGTACAACACAAATCCATTAATAGAGCTTTTTTTTTTTTTTTTTTTTACCAAACCTCTCCCTTACCTCTAACTCTACACTGTATTATATTAGCTCCCTTCTTTGGTTGCATGGAGCTGAGACCTTACTCATGCTAGCTCAATTAAAGAGTGGTATCTAGTAAGGCTATACTAGGAATAGTGCAGAGATTTCAGGAAAAGAACAATGAAGAATGTGGAATTATGGTTGCTTTACTGTCTGTCCCTCTTAGGACCTTTGCATCTGTTCTCTTTTTCCTTGACTAACTCAGCCATGTCCTTTTACATCTTTGGCTTGCACGTGACTTTTGTCTGTATATGTGACTGGTCACCAAAAATCTATGTCCTAGTCTTCCTGTACACACAGCTATGTTAATTTTCCAGTATCCCTTGCAATTAGGGTTGACCATATGACTCATTCTCACCAGTGGCGCTAATGGGAAGCCACAACTTCAAGACCATGGCTTTTAAGAAGTGGATGTACCTGATTCATGTTCTCTTTCTCTTTTTCCCATACCTAAATACATATAATAACAGGACACTAGGAGATAGCAGAGGTACCAGGTGGAAGGCTCCTGGGTCCCTGAATCACTGCTTGAGCAAAGAACCCACTGAACTGGAGATTTTAATTTGTACTGTTCTTTGAGTGAAAATGAGCTTCTCTAGGGTATGAAACATTGAAAGTTTCCATCAGTTAGTTATTGCTTCCTGTTCAAAGTGAGCTAGTGCACGTGATCCTGAACTTAGTAACATAGTTCCTCTTTCTGAATTCCCTCAACCCATCTATTTCTCACTCCAACAATCTAATTGGTCAGCACATAGTTTCACGTCAGGTCTCACAGATGATTCATCTCTGTTCTGACCAGCCACGCATCAGCTCTACAATTGATGTCCACACTTGGTCCAGTCAGCTCTAATCAGTGTGAACAGTCCCATGGCTGCTGAGCCTCACCCTGACCACGGGGAAGGAGTGTGGCACCTGGGTGGCAGTGCAGTAGGAACAAGGTTACCAGCTTCCAGCAGGAGCCAGCAGTCTTCTCCATGTAGCTCTAACGTGGAAAAAGCCAAAGCTATCACTTCATCTTCCCTTTTACGTTAAATTCTGAGGTAAACTTGTATGCACTAAAATTATAAAAGGATCATAACCACTATCATCCACAATTCTTTTCCTTTCCTAATAACAACACCCCTCTTCTTCCTTTTTGTGGGATTCATTTGTTTAATCAAACTTAGGAATGATATACCAGCTTTGCCTTTCCAGTGTCCCCAGTAAAGGAAGGGGCAGCAGGAGCCTAGCACTGTCCTGGGTGCTAGAGGTACAGAGATAGGTGACAAAATAAGGATTCTGTTCATCATTCACTGGGTAAGACAGACACCAACAGTGCACGTGCAGCAGGAAATCTGTTCAAAATGCTACGAGATCACATGGGGAGGGGCACACATTCAAACCTCACTGCAACTGGCCCGAATAAAACATTAAGACACAGTTTATTCAAGGTCATTTAACCTCATAGCCAAGAAGATAGAAGGATACAGAGTGATGAGAGGACCCTAAAACATTTAGGTGAAGGGGGAGTGCCAGACATATTATGACTTTAGTGAGTATAGGAATATCAAAATTTTTACAGGATTAGCATGAATACTGGGTTCCACCCAAAAAGATAAAATCTTGCAAATGGATACCTGGCCTTTTTTCAATAAATATCCTCTTCTATTAGAATCCATTAATACCTGATAAAATTTTCAAATCTGTTTTTATTTATTTATTTTTTATTTTTATTTTTTTTTTAGAAAATGACACACTGGTTTTTTATTTTTTAACATTTTAATTAATTTATTTTTTATTGTGGGTAAAAATCAACATTTTCACAATACATACCAATATTTGTAAAATGATATATAAATATATATGCATATATGTGCATTTGCTTACAAAAATGTTATTTATATATATATAAATATATTTTAAGAGGTGCTTAGATTACCCAAAATATTACACGGAACCCACTGGGATTCCCATGTTGCCCACCTCCCACACCTCCCACCACATCCCACACAAACATCTCCCACAAGTGTAGCCCACCACCCTCAATGGACTTACACATCCTGGGGCCTTGCCACCAACCATAGACCACAGTTCACACCCTAGACCACACTCTCTCCCACTCAGTTCTGAGAGGTGTGTGCTGATTTAAAATGGCCTACATCTGTTGCCACAACGGTACTCAGGACAACCTCCAAATCCCAAAGAAGCTCCTGTATTTCAACTGCTCATCCCTTCCCTGCCCCAAAAGTGTTAAGTGGCCACTGGCTCCACCTCATTGCTATAATTTCTTCCATTGCTAGAATCACCATATGTGTACAACAGAATACCATGGATACAGGTTTAAGACATTTTCAATCGAATCACCATCTACTGAGATTCAAGGAATGTGATGGGGACTTTCCCTAACAAGAATAGGTTAGGAGCCTGCCCATCAGGGAAACCTAAACCCTGCCCCCCGAGGTTACTGGAGTAACCTAGAAGGATGCTGACCCTGGCACTGTTGGACGGGTATTGCTTGTTGCTATCGATACCCAGTATTGTGGCCTTCTTATAACACTTCCTTATTCTCCATATCAGGAAATTGCTTTGGATTGTGATATAGCATGGCTCATTAGTTCATAGAATTCAGTATACTGCAGGTAAAATCACACATCTTGGAATTAAACTACATAGAGCAAGAAGCTGACCTAATTGCACTTGCCTAGAGGATGAGAATAAAAAAGATATCTATGGCTGTCCACACAATGTCATTTAACAATTTTTTTCTAGCTTTTCTAGAGTACCTAACACACTTCCAGAAGAAAGGATAGGATGTTGGGATAACTTGGGTAGACTTATAATCAGTTGGATTTTGGAGTCGTTAATGCAGTGTCTTTCTGCTCAGGAAGAATGTTCCAAAAACAGCTAGTACACAGAAAGGAGCTGGGCAATTCCTCTACTCAGCAGTGCAGGCAAATGAAACCAAGATGCTGTCAGTTTGTGCTGGTGGTTGTGCTGCCTAACAATCAACAGGACAATAAGAAAGAAATCATTTTGTGACATAACTAAATAGGATTTTTTTAATACTGATTTTTTTTCAATGGAATGATAATAACTTAAGATTTTCTGTGGACAAGCATGGCATGCTCCTTTGAAAAATATTTAGCTAAAGAACTTGTTTGTTTCTACTGGGTAGTGTTTTTCTTATAAACATTATATTGGTCAAATCTTTTGTGTGTACATCCATGCTACCTCCCTATGGATTTTGTACTTTAGCATCTAAACTGGCTCTCTAATAGTTCCCTATTTAGACATATAATGAAGCTTCTAAAAATATGAAGGGACACAGGAAAAAAAAATGACACATATAGTATAGGGGAATATGCAATAGAAAATCTGTAAAACATGATTTGACCCATTGTCTCAATTCATTCTATGGTAAGTCCTTTTTTTAAAAAAAATTGTCTGTCTTTTGTTTAATTCTTAAAGTAATCATTTGTATCATAGAAAATTAGGAAAATGAAGAAGAGAAGAATATTAAAAGGAGCAATAGAATGTAATGTCTTAGAGCTCTAGCTCAGTTATCATATAGGCAAGGTGCCAATAATTGCTAAAGCATAATCATGACTATGGGTAACATTAGAAACCTCCCCCCTAAGCTTCAGTTTACTCCTGAGTAAAATATGAATAACATATTTTGGAGAGGAATAAATAAGTTACTCCATGTGAAATGCTGTGGATGGCACCTGACACAGAAGACTGGTAGACTCTCTTCTTAGTTGTTCTCTTAATGCTAATGAGCCTTGCAAGTTTTGTTATTGCTACTGTTACAGGATGTAGCATTGGCTACATCCAATACTGGATGTTAAATACTGTTGTTAAACTCATCATTTGCATATCCCAAACCCTAGCTTTCCAAGTCATTAAGGTTTATTTGTTCCCTTCTTTTATTCCATGACGACTTGTCTTGCACAGTTTGCTCATACTATGTATGTGTATCCCTTTTGATGTTAACATTTTTGGGTGTTTTAAAATACAAGTTTCCAGTTTTTTTAAAAACCACATTATGGTGATTTGATTACAAGATACATTAAGGAAATTGTAATACTGTACAACTTTGCTGTAACACGTTTTGTTCTAACATCTTGTCCACTCTCACTGACAAATTATGTTTTGGATATGTAATCATTGCACAACAGCAAATACCATATAACACGTTTGTCCTGATATTCTTCAATATCAGGATTACAAAGAAATCTACTGTACTTTCTGAGCCAATATTTATATTCTTCCAGCGATTCATTTCCAATTCTGTACACTCATGCCTCAATGTTTGTAGCCCAGATTCTCAGCACATGTGTAGCATTATGCACAGTTCTATTAATGCAACTTTTTATAAAATGGGCCATTCAAATCCATGCTTGCCAAACTTTAGGAAAGTTCTTATAACTATGCAAAGCTTCCAAATTTAAAAAAAATTTTGTGATGCAAATAAAATAAAAATGCCATCCAAACATTTAACAGCATAGGTTGCATTGTCTGTCCTAGCAACGGAGATCTTAGCTAGAGCTAAACGACAATAAATAGAAATGCAAATTTAAAAAGGAAAAGGAGAGGAAAAAAAGCCATTAGGAGGAGAGACAGGCTGAAGAAAAAAAGGGCTGCCTCTTAAATGGAAAGCTGCAGCAGGTCACATCGCCCACTCTTCTATGTGTGTGCTTCGTGATTCTCATTCAGTTCGGCAAGATTCTCAAACAAAGTCCAGTGTCCTAAAAATATTTGGAACTATTACAAAGCATAAATTATAAATGTGTCAGGAAAATGGAAAAAGGTGTCTTGGGCCTACTTAAAGCACAAAATGAGCTCAACCATTATTCAACAATGATATGAACATCTTTTATTTCATTTCTCCTTAACAGTTCCTTCTGTTTGCTATCATTTCCTGCTCAGCACCATGTCAATAATTACTAAATTAGCAGGGCGCCTGTACAATTTCAGCTCAAGTGTTATTACTGACAAGTCAAACAATGGGGGCTGATCGAAAAGATGGGACTCCATCTCCTTATTTAAATGGACCGTGTTCAGAAGGAAAGATTGAAGCCCCCTTTTTCTTCAAAGGAAGGAGGGGAGGGAATGGTTTACATTTTGTGCTGTTCAAGGACAAGGAGTCAGAGGAAATGCCTTTTTAATGTAAACCTCTTTTCATTTCCAAGGGACAAAAATGAAGGTTATTGAAAAGAACCAGGCTTGGTAGAAGAAGTAATTACATTTTTTTCAAGTCTCGGAGGAATAATGCTTTTATATTTCCTGAGATGACCCAATTTGCAGGCAATATACTCCTTTAAATGTATCTGTGCAGACCATCCTTGCCCTGCATTGTTTTTCACTGGTAAGGATGCCCCTATCACACCTCTGATTAATTGAGTATCTGTCTGCAAATGTGCAAAAACAACTGCTCCAGTGTTGTTCCTTCCTACCTTAATGGGTTACAAATGAAACACAGCTCTGGCCAGTTGTCCACAAAGAATATCAGAGTCAAGTAGCTTCAGCTATAAACCATCTTCTCAAACTGTACCAGTCAGGGGACATCTTGAAGTGGGGAAGGGAGTGGCCTGCCATCGTCTATTGCCCAGTAGAAGAGACTGAGGATCCAGGTGCAGCAGCCTATGAGTGATTGTGTGAGCTGGGGGGTGGGGGGTGGGGGGAGTGCCACCTTGTTCCTAGGTCCTTGTTCTCCAGTCCTGTGTATATCCCAAGTACTCTGCTATCTGCAGCTGGAACAGACTAAATATTTCAGGGTCATCTTTCCTTTCCAAGAGAAAGCATTATTTTTTAAACTTTATTGAATATTTCTTAAACTGTGTATACCTAACAATGGCATTGCTAATGAAGACTCCAAAACAGCTTTACACAACTCTGAAGCCTTCTTTGATTATTTGAAATAAAATCCTTCAAGAGCTTTCTGGAAATTGACTTATGTTTGCTATAGATAGGACCTCACTGGGCATAAAACTCAACTTATTTATGAAATGTCAGTCAAACTTCCTATGTCCTCTGGCTTTTAGTGAGGTAAAAGTTTATTTAGGAAACATATATATTGCCTGTTCAAGTTGATTCACTGACTGAGTCCTGATTTCTGGAAAGCTGATCATTCATGACGTCATTTAACGTGTTGAAAAGCCCTCATCTTAACTCTTTCAACATGTAAAGAAATAGATGGTCACCTCAATAATTTTAATGAGGGAAAAAACAAACAAACAAGTTAATAAGGTTTCTACTTTTAAAAAAGTTGCAGCTCTTTATTATTTTTTTTCCAGTCATTTTGTCACACCAGCTGGAAAGATAATGATGTGGATAATTTGAGGTTATTTGTTTTGAGAGCTGACAGGGAGCTGGGGTTTGTATCACCTGCAATAACTCAAAGAGCTCTGTACAAAGCACCAGGGTAATCAGATATTCAACAAACTAGTCCATTGTGAGACTTAGAAAACAGAAGCGGCTTCTCTTCCACCAACATGAGTGTCAATACTTTATGAAAACTATAAGTTGATATTTAGTACTTAATGATTATGTTTACCTCTCTAGTGAATGTCTGTGCCATTGGATTACTTATGGTCAAGATCAAAATTGTAGATTTGGGAAATTTTTATAATGAGTTTTAAGGTATGAAAAACAACTCCATATTGCTATTTTTCCAATGTCAGAAATTTATTGGCAATCACAGAGCTCTAGTTTACTGATTGAGGGGATTTGTAATCAAAGGAAAGAAAAGAGAGAAAAGAGGTATGGAAGAAAAGGAAAGATACAAATATGATTGGAATTTTTCCAACATTTGAATGTGATCATTTTACCTGGAATTGTGCATGAGTTACTCATTTCAGCTGACTCATTTTTTTCCCAACTGATTGATTGAATTCTCTGCTTGTTTTCACCAATATCAACACTCAACTGCTTCAGTATATGTTTCCTTGTACATGATATGTGTGGACAATTTTTGAACCATTAGCTCTTTGAGTACCTTGTTTGCCTATCAGAGTTTGTTTACTTTTTAAAATTTATTAACTATTTTCCAAAAGATTCTGGATTTTTGTGGTCCTGTCCAGTAATTCAGGTGGATTTGTAGATGGTATCTTGATAGGAAAATCACAGCTAGATGAATAAATATATTAGGCATTTCATTATTGAGATATTGGAGATAAGTGATATTGTGGAAATGTGACATAGCAGACTCTTTGAAACAACATTTTAAAGGGAGTGTGGATGCAGATGCTGCTGCCCATTACATTTAGGGGCCGGTGGTATTCCTCAGTGTGACTTAACACTATCCCTTTGAGTGGAACTCATTGTCTGGAGCTTCACAGACCCACATTGACTTTGGTCATAGCAGTGCCAAAAGGCCTGTTCAAATAAGAGCTATTATTAAAAAGGAGTTTAATTAGATATTACTAATTTGAAAGTTCCTAAGCAATCTAAAAGCCTAAAATGAAGCATGAGCCTACCTAATAAATCAATAACTTCCCCAGGAAGGGCTGAAAACTCTCTGAGGGTCACTTGGGGTCTTCCTTCCATCTTTCTCCTGTAGACCCTCTGTATCCTGATAACATCTCTTTCTCTGACATGGTTTACTCCCTTGTTTTACTGTAACATATATTTAAACCACTTCCCAAGAAATGGTGCAATGGGAGCAAAGTGCGAGACTTTCTATGTCTAAAAATGCCTTTATATTTTTTTCATATTTGATTAATAGTTTGCTTGTGAAAATGATTTTTTTCAGAACATTGAAGGCATTCTTTCATATTTTTAGCAGTGATGTCAGTTTGACTCTTCTTCTCTGTGGGTGACAAAATATCCCTCCATTTTCCATGACATCTACCTGCACCCCTAGAAACCTTTATGATTTTCTCTTTTGCCATAGTTAATTTCTTAGGTATGATCTCATTTTATTTATTTTTATAAGCATTCATAAAAATGTCTCATGTAATGGAATTACTTTTCCACCAGTTGTTCATTTATTTATTCATCTAAATGATACATTGATATATGTTTTAAATTCCTATTATGTAACAAGCGCTACTCTAGGCACCTGAAATGTCATCCCTGCTCTTGAGGAGCTTAAATTCTATTTGGGGGAAGACAAAAAAAAAGATAAGTATAATAAATTAATTAGTTGGATCACTGTAGGTAGGATGCCTGGGAAAGAAGAGGACGTTATAATATTTAATAAGTTTATCAGGATAGATTTCATTAAGAAGGTGATATCTGAGGTGAGCCTTGAAGAAAGTGAAGGAGTTAATGGAGAAAATACCTGGGGAGAGATTATTCCGCGAAGAGGAAATAGGAAATGCTCCAAAGAGAGTGCATGGACCTATGCTTGGAACAAAGCAATGACTCCGGTATGGCTGCAGGACTTTGAGGGATGAGGCCAGGGAGGTAATGGGGAAAGCAAAATCAGTTAGGGTCTCCTAGGTTCTTGTAAGGATTGAGATTTTTATATCCAAGTGAAATAGAGAGATACATGAGGATTTTGGATAGAGGAAAGATATGATGACTTGCATTTTTAAGAATCATTGCGAGATCTGTTATCTTTCATGGGCAGTAACAATTTCTTCCATATGGTCCCCAAGTGTCATTTTATTTTTCTTCTTTATCTTCAAGGAAGCTTTAAGTTACAGTAAAGTCACATAGAAAATATGGGAGATTCCCATATACCCAATGCCACCCCCACTTTCCCCTATTAATAACATTTGACATGTGGATGGTATATTTGTTATAATTGATGTACAAATACTGAATCATTGCTACCAACCATGGTCAATGATTTACATTATGGTTTACATTTTGCACGATATATATATATTTTTTTTACAGGTTTTAACAAAGTTTAAAATGGCCTGTATCTGTTATTGCAAGATCACGCAGAACAATTCCAATTCCCTAAAAATGTTCTGTGTTCCATCTATTCTATTCTTCCTTCCCCCTCCCTTTGCAACCTATGGTAACCACTGAGTTTTAATTTTTGAAGAATAAGGTTCATAGTTACATGCAATAATATTGGGGGTTGACATAGTGTTTTGTTTTCTTTTATTAGGCACTGCCTATATTCTTGAGAGATAGTTGACCCTTGAATTGAGAGTATAGCAGGACTCCCTAGGATGGGAGTTTAATATTTTCTTGTTAATTGTGTGGATCTCCACCCACTGAAATAACACACTATGACAAGATGAACACTTTCATATTCCATAAAGGTATGCTCCAGGTACACCCTATGCTGCATATTCTCTACTCCCATTGCCCTACACCGGTAACCCTTCCTTATCATATTTGCCAGAAGAACCTTCCCACTGTTGTAGTTTTAACTACAAACCTGCAAATCCTCAAAGTTCACTTGCTCCTTCCTCCAGCCCTCCCCCCAGTTCCATGGATAGTTCAACTCAATCCCCCCACCCTACTCCCCCTCACATTCTTGCACCATAGAACCCAATCACATCACTGTACCACTATCACTTCCACCTACTGCCCAACCACACCCTTCCACCTTATCATAGATTTTGCCCATATTGAGCATCGGCTCACCACCCTCAAAATCGTCAAGATTGGGGAATTGAAAATGGACTTATTATTATTTTATTATAGACTTATTATTATTCTAACAATGGGCGAACTTGTATCATTGATATAAAGGCGGTGGCCACCAGAGGTGCTGAGGGGAGAGAGAGGGAAGAACAGTTGTAACATGGGGCATTTTTGGGACATTGGAGTTGTCCTGAATGACATTGCAAGGATGAATACATGCCATTATACATTTTGTCAAAGCCTATAAAATTGTGTGGGATAAAGCATAAACTATAATGTAAACTATAGTCCATGGTTAGTAGCAATGCTTCAATATGTGTTCATCACCTGTAACAAATGTACCACACTAATGAAAGATGTTGTTAATGTGTGAAAGTGTGGGAGGAGGAGGGAGGGGAGTGTATGGGAATCCCCTATAATTTTCCATGTAACATATATGTAATCTAAAGCTTCTTTAAAAATAAATAAAAGAAAATAAAAAAGAATCATCATGGTTGCTTGTTGATAATAGACTGGAGACGTGGGTGAAGGTCCAAGCATGGAGACTTACTAGGATATGTTATGGGTTGAATTGTGTGCCCCAAAAAGATAAGTTCAAGTCTTAACCCCCCTTCCTATGAATGTGATCCTTTGGAAATAGGATCTTTAAAGACATTGTTAGTTAGGATAAGACCAAATTGGAATAAGGTGGGCCTAATCCAATATGACTGGTATCCTTATAAGGATAATTTGGAACTGGTGAGCAGGAGATAGAGAGCAGTTATGCCATGGATTGCCACAAGCCATTGCCAGGGTCCTAGTAAACTAATTATCCAGGTGAACAGTCATAGAGGCTAAGACCAAGTTGATAGCGGCAGAAGTGGTGAGAAGAGGTTAAATTCCAGATGCCTTTTGAATATAGGACCAACAGAATTTGCTGAGGGATTGGGTGTAGAGTCTGAGAAAAAAGCATCAAGGAAGACCTTTGGCTTGAATAATTGGACGAATGGAGTTGCCATCCACTGATATACAATTCTGGATATTAGCCATCAAAGTAGAGGTGGTAGGAAGTGTGGGTTATACATGTCTGGTGTTCAGGAAAGATATCTGAGCTAAAGGTGTAAACGTGCCAATCACTGGCATGTAAGTGATAGCCTAGGGAGTAAGTATGAAAAGTGAAAAGTGTTAAAAAATAATGCAAACTGTGTCTGAAGTAAGATGAAGACTGAGAATTGATTGCTGGATTTAGCAATGTGGAAGTCACTGGTGACCTTGTTGAGAGTAGTTCTGCTGGAGAAGAGGGGGTAAAAGACTGGAGAGGATCTAAAAGAGAATGAAGAATTGAATTGAAGGCAGTGCATATTGACAACCCTTCCAAGGATTTTTAACTCCAAGAGAAGCTAAGACATGAGGTTATAGATGGAAGAGAAAATGTGTACACACACAGACACACACACATATTATGTAAATACATATGTGTGTGTGTCCATATATGTATATGATAGAAGTATATGCATGTGTATGGGTGTGTGTGTTTCAAGTGTGAGAAATAGCAGATTGTATATGATGGGGAAAATCCAATAGAAAGCAAAAATATCAGTGTCTGACAGAGGGGAGAATTTCTAGAGTGAAGTCCTTGAGTAGATGAGAGGGATGGTCTCTAAGATGTAATTGGCTTAGGTGAGGGCATGTTGGTGGAAAAGCAAAGTGTGTGCGTGAAGATTCTGGAAAGTGGTAGATAAGATAGGGGGAAACTGGGAAATTCTTTTCTGATGACTTTAAAAAACACAAGGCGTGACATTGCAGTGACGGATACAGGCCATTGTATATTTTGTCATAACTTTCAAAATTGCATGTGACAGAGTTTAGTATAAGGTAAACTGTAGTCCATGGTTAGTACCATGGTAATGAAGGATGTTGTTAATGTGGGAAAGTGTGGGAGGAGGAGGGAGTGGGGTATATGGGAATCCCTTATATTTTTAATGTAACATTTATGTAATCTAAAGCTTCTTTAAAAATAAAAAAAAATTAATTATAAAAAATCAGGACAGTTAAGAGCAAGGATGGAAGGAGAAGATATTGTGGGGATAAAGAGAAAGCTATGAAGTTGGCATTTAGAGCAATAATATTATTCCAAGTGTCGATGCAGACTGGGCTCTTGGTAAGCAGTTCACGTGGAAATGTGTATAACCATTGAGAATAACCATTCAGAAAGTTCTGTATGTTCACATTGCTTTGCCTCAATATCTAAGCATGCAATCTGTATGAACAAATGTGGTTTTGGGTTTGTTTTGTGCAGGAATATATTCATTGATACCACAGTTGTAATGCAAGTAAAACATTTCTGATATGTTTCTTAGATTAAGGAGCTTGCACCAAAAAATAAATCAATGCATTGCCTCTTTCCCAGAAAACGTTTAACTATGAAAAACATGTCGTCTGAGCTAAATAGTGAGTTAATGAGGTTGTAAAACTTGTGAATTAAACAAAGGCTAATGGGTAAATTTGAAAGTATTCTCATTATTATGTGATAATATAGAAGCTGACCATGAACACCTATATTTAATGTGGACATATGATGGTTATGGAGAGAAGAACTGTCTATTGGGAATATTTGAACTATATGAATTCTTAGAGTTCCTGCAAGAGAGTAACTAATTTTCTTACAACTCTTTTAAAGATGTGAATTGCAAAACAAGACTTGCTTGTTTCTCTGATATCTGCTAGTTTACATACTCATAATACTCCCAGGCATATGGGAGGTAAGAGCAAAGGGCAAAAGCAAAAAGTTGGGAGCCTATAAGAGCAGACTTTCTACACATTGTTTTAACAAGTTTCATAAGTTAATAATGATCCTCAGTGAAGAAGTAATGATCTTTTTTTTTTTTTTTTTTAAAGATTTTTATTTATTTATTCATTTATCTCCCCCTTGCTGCTTGTGCTCGCTGGGTCAGCTAACCACGCCATGTGGGCGGGCTTGCCTTCACCAGGAGGCCCCGGGAACCGAACCCGGGGCCTCCCATATGGTAAACGGGAGCCCTACTGATTGAGCCACAGCCGCTTCCCAGTAATGATCTTGATATTGCACATCTATGAAAGGTTAATACAGAATAACTTACAAAGTTGATAGAAAGTTTAAAATTTTTACTTTCCATCAAAAGAAGAATGGCACACAGGAAATTCATGGACCCAGAATTCATCTTTTACATCAGAAGATAATTTAAATGTGTTGTTGAACTTACAGGATAAATTGTTGGAATTTGCTATTGATGAAGAATTGAAGATAACTTTAGAAAATAGAGCAGTATTTGCTTCATTTTGAGCAAAAGGGAACAAGAGGAATATTTTGAGCTTGCTAAAATTGCTTTAAAATCTCTCCTTTCATTCCCATGAACATACAGTAATATTGCTTTTCCTCTAATAAGTGCTGTTAAAACTTAGAATCAATTTAGATACTTATTATTTCCTGTGGGCAGGGTTGTCATCAATTCAACCTCGATTTGATGAGTTAACCAGCAAGAAGCAGGCCCATTTTTCACATTAACAACTTTCAATATTTACATTCATGAGTGTTGCTTCAAAGTATACTTGTAGGCATTTAATATGAATATTTGCTCTTTCCTTCATTACTTTATTTCTGATGGCAGACCAACAGAGGTTATGAGTATAATAGCAATGTTCTATTTATAGATTGTCTATAGTTATGTGTTCCATGACCAAAGTGTACAGTTTTTGAAGTCCCATTATCATTTTATGCTGATATGTTAATTAAAATATAATTTCATATTTGTTGAAACTAATAATAACATTGGGTATATATTTTGTAGGTCTTTGTTTTTTCATTTCATTTCATTTTTATTGTGTTTCACAAAAATATTGACTTGGAATAAATTGGGAGAAAAAAAAAACTACTCCTTCACAAGAGATGGTTTGAGAAACACTCTGACAGTGGGCAACCACTTAAGTCTCTCAAGCCAAGTAGTCACACAGTTAGAAATATACTTTGACAGTACTGTGGCAGATGGAATGATGGAAGATCTGGGTGCATGAAAAGCCATGCTATAGGAAATGGGCAAGCTAGTAGTGTAAGTAATCTAGCGTTATAAATCAGAAATATTGCTAAGGAGAGATTTTGAGTGCTGTTATGGTGTGGGTGGGAGGGAAGGCTAAGCTAGGGCTTGGGCAATGAGAAGACTGCAGTGTGATAGGCAGAGGAGTCATGGTTTTTTGAGGATTTGAAATTTGCCAGCTGGGATTTGGGTAGTGTCAAAGAACAGCCATAGGAGGTTTAGACTGGTGAAGAGTATTCTCAGTCATTCAGTACTCACCCAACCAATATTTGCATACCCATGGATTACCAGGCTCACTTCTAGGAACCAGAGTGACAACAATGAACCGAAAAGTCAACATGCCTGCCCTCATTGAGCTTACATTCTAGTTGAAGAGAGACAGATGCTAAAAATAACTAAGTTGCTAAATATATAATTTATCAGATAACAATAAGTGCAAAGTAAAAAACAAAACACAGTAAGAGATCTTCAGTGTTGAGGTGGGGAATAAAGTAATTATTTGTATTTTTATAATGTGGTAAGGAAACGCCTAATCTTGGGGAGAAAACTAAAGAAAGTAAGAGAATGAACAATGAATCTAATTGGTTGAATAGCCCAAAATCCCTTAGGCAGGAGTAAACTTGATATGTTTGAGGTGCTGCAAGGAGGCTGGTATTGCCTCAGGCTAACAAGGCAAAAGGGAAGGGGTGGTAGTACTTTGTAGGATATAAGGTCAGAGAAGGGGCAAATCCTTGTCACCTAGAACTCTCAATGTCATTATAAGGAGTTTGGCCTTTACTTTGTGTGAGAGAAAGAGCACTTAAAAGTTATCAAGTGGCATGAATTAGGTGGTAAAAGTTTTAAAAGAATCACAATGATTCTGTTCTGCTTATAACCTATGGGAGGAAGGCAAGGTTGAAATAAGGAAGAGCAGTTTTGAAATTATTGCCATAATCTAAGCAATAACTGAGAGGGGCTTGGCTCTAGATAGCAGTGGAGACAATGAGAGGTGTTTGATGATGAACATTGAGGGAGAAGTGGAGGTTGGAAATATTCACTTTGGAATTAAGAAAATAGATGGCATTTGTGGTTGTTTGAAGCTGTTATGTATCCCAGAAAAACATGTTCTTAAATTTAATTCATTTCTGTGGATGTGAACCCATTGTAAGTAGGAGCTTTTTATGAGGCTACTTCAGTTAAGGTGTGGTCCACCTCATTCAGGATGGGACTTAATCCTGTTACTGCAGTCTTTATAGAATAAAATTCAGACACACAGACAGAAAGCCACAGAAGCAAGAAGCTGAAAGCAAGGAAACCCAGAAGAGAATGGAGAGACCGACAGACACTGCCATGTGCCTTGCCATGTGACAGAGGAGCCCAGGATCACTGGTAACCAGTCCCACAGTTCTAGTCTTTGCAAAGAAAACATCTCCTTCAGGATACCTTGATTTGCACATTTTCTCATCCTCAAAACCATGAGCAAATAAATTCCCATTGTTTAAGCTGAACCATTTCATGGTATTTGCTTTGAGAAGCCTAGGAAGCTAAAATAGCATTTAAAGGGAGTGCAGACTGAGAAGAGAATATGTAAGTGAACTGATCTTTGGAGAATGCCAACATTTAGGCACTGGGGTCATGAGAAAGATCTGGCAAAGAAAACCCACAAGGAGTAGCAAGTGAGTCAGAGGGCAGCCAAAGGAGAATGGTATGCTGGATGGGAAATGAAATGAACCTCTGTGTTGAATGTTTCTGTTGGGGAAGTAAAGTGAGAAACTTAAACTGACCATAAAGTTAGCAAAATGGAGGTCATCAGTTACCTTGATACCATGCATTTCCCTAGAGTCCTGGGTATGAAAACCTCAGTGGACTCAAGGGTATATATAAGCAGCTGAAGTGAATGCGTTGATGCATTAATTAAAGGCATGGCTTCCAAGGAGTTCTGCTCTAAAGGAAATGTAGGCTTTCTTCAGCCTGATACCTGTTTTTATAAATAAAGTTTTATTGGCACACACCCATTCATTTATGCATTGTCTCTGGCTACTTTTGCACTATAATAGCAGAGTTGAGTAGTTGCAACAGAAAATGACTGACTTGCAAAGACAAATATTTATTATTGATTCTTCAAAAAAAAAAATGTTTGCCAATCTCTGCTCTAAAAAGTGAAGGGAAATGGGTTGGTATCTAAAGGGGGATGTGGGAGCAAGAAAGATTTTGGCTAAACTGGAAGATATTACAGAATATGTGGAGATGTGGGAATTATCCAGGAGATGTGAATAATTAACATGGCTGGATTGTGAAGGGGCAATTAATAGAGCCCTGCTTTTTGAGTTAGCCTTGGAAGGGAACGACCTAAGGGGCAGTGAGGAATGATTCATCCTTGAAAGGAAAGAAGGCATTGTGTGTGGGTCTAGATGTGAGTAGGTGGTGAATATAGCCATTGAGTATATGGAAGTTCTCTTCCGATTATTCCCATTTTCTTATTGATACAGGAAACAAGTCCAATGATTGCAAGGGAAGGGAATGGGAGAATTGTGTTGGAGGTCTGTGGAAACAAGTAATAGATAAAATAGTCCTGAAAGAGTAGGGAGATAACTGAATCAGGAAAGCGTAGTAGCTGGGCAGCACCAAGAGCTCACCTAAAGGTGAAGTGTGGCTACTTATCCTGTTTCATATTTCCCTCCATCCATGTAGGGCAGCTCAGGTGTAGGTTCTGGGGTTATTGTAGAGTTGGATTTAATGAGGTTTGGGTAAATTTTGTGAGGTTTTCCAATGAATATGATATAAGGGAAAGAGGAGCATGAGAACTGAGGGTGAATAAAGAAGAATAAGGAGAACAAGGAAGTGATTATAATGTTAGAGCAGTGATTATCAAACTAAAATGCGCATAAGAATCACCTGCAGAACTGGTCTATCTACAATTTCCTGGGCCCCCTCTACAGAGATACTGAATCAATAGATGGGAATGGGACCCATGGGTTTTAAGTTCTATTAAGCTCACAGCTGATATGATATTAGTCAGAGGATCACATTTTTAGAACCATTATGTTAGATCATGAAACATAGGTTGCTAAATAAGGAATGAGCTACAATGGACAGTGAAATGGGGTAAGTTAGATGCATTGTAGGAGACTGTGACTAGTTAGAAGAGAAGGAAGGCTTGTAGAAGTTGGATAAAGATTATGAGGGTGGTGTAAGATTTTGTTAGACAAAGAGGTCTATCGTATAACCACGTAAGTGGGGAACTGAGGTATATAATATAAATTTGAATAATTGGAGGTGAGCTGTTCAAGGAACTGAGAGGGCAAGGTGTATTGACCTTGACTTGTGTTCTGGTTTGAATACCCCAGGAAAACATGTTTTAAAAGTTAAGACATTCCTTTGGGTGTGGGCTCATTGTAAGGAGGATCTCTTGGTAAGTAGGGTCTTAACTTCAGCTATTACCCTCCTCGTTCAGGGTGAGTCTTAATCCTCTTATTGGAGCCCTTTATGAATGGAGGACTGAAAAGCCACACACACAGAAAAAAGCCTCAGAGCCAGAAAGAGAGGTCCTGGAGGCCAGAGGCTGGAATCAGCAGAGCAGAGAAGCACAGAAAGAGGCCTCCAAGAGGCTGAGCCCACAGAGCAGTTGGGAGCTGAAGAGATAAGGCCTGGAAGAGATGGGAGAGGCGAGTAGACAGGCATTGTGCCCTGCCATGTGCCTGATAGCCCACAGCTGCAGCTTGTTGAGACAGCATCTCTTGATGGTGCCTTGATTTGGACACTTTCACAGCCTCAGATCTGTAAGCTTTTAACTTAATAAATTCACATTACAAAAGCCAACCCCATTTCTGGTATATTGCTTGGGCAGTTTTCAACAAACCAAAACAACATGGCACATAGATATTGGTATTGCTAAGAATTTTGAAAGTAGAGTTTGAGAAAGTGACAGTGAACCAGTTGCTAAATGTTTGAAGAAATGAGAGTGTGATCTAGGTGTATTTATATAACTTTAAAGAAGAACAGGAGACAATATGAAATTTAGAGAGCAGGGAGAATGGATGGTGTGGAAGTGTCCATGAAGAACAAGGAGTGTGCCTGCACCACTTCAAGGTAAGAGGACTGCAGGAAACAGCCAACATTTCAGAGCGCCAACGGGGAAGCAATGTTCTCAGGGGGCAACCAGGTTTCAAGCAGAGTAGCGAAGCAAAGGAAAGTTGATATAACTGCATATTAAAGCACTTTTACTAATGATGGGTTGCATATTCCAAAAGGCTCAGAGGAAGAATGTTAGGAAGAGGTGGAGGCTTGAATAGATTAGATACTTTCCAGACTCTTGGTGAATTAGAGTTTGGTGTTAATGGATGATGTGTGAGTTCTGGGCTACTTGATGAATAATATAAGCAAAGGTTAAAAGCAGGAGGGGATTCCTCCTGATGGGTGTCCAGAGTAAATTGTCCCATGTTGGGGAGAAGGGAGGAAGGTTGACCCAGCACCAGCAGGGCTCTGGAGGCCCCTCTCAGTGGGAGGTACTGTTCTGTAGGCAGGGAGTACAGGTACAAGACAAATCTGTTCTCTTTTCTCATAGCACTTTTTTGTAGTGGTGGAGAACAATAAATATAGAAGTAAACAAGTATATAAGCTCATAAAGAAAATAATTTCTTAGAGCGATAAATTAAATAGAGTAAATTGATAAAGAAGTGAGAGATAATTTTGCTAAGAGTGGTTAGGAAAATTCTCTCTGGAAAGTTGACATATGACTTGTGACTGAAATACAAGAAGAAAGATGGGGGGAGGGGAAAGATCATTCTTGGCAGAGGAAACATTCAGTACCCAGCCCGTGGAATTGGAACAAGCTTAGTATTTTGTAGGCCAGGGTGGTGAGTTATGGTGTAGTGCGAGGTGGAAATGGGGCATATGTAGTCAGGGAAGGCAGAGGCAGTCAGGCAGGGTATGTTAGCCATAGGAGAGTTTGGAAGGTTTTGCAAGTGTGGTGGGAAACTATTGGGGAATTGTAAGCAGAAGAGTGACACAAATTTATTTTTATTTTTAAATGAGTGCTATGAGCACCAGGAAGTTCTGGCTATAGAGGCAGGAGACAAAGCAGAAGTGGGTTTTGTTCTCAGATATGTTGATATTCAACAGATTGGGACCTCCAAAGAAATGCAGCAGTTGTTTCAAATGTGGAGTCAGTCATGATAAAATCAGTTCAGAGCATGTTGCACCAACAGCTATGTGTCACTTTGTTATTTCACACCTAGTCCATGGGGCCATGACTCACCAGTGCCGCAATTTATTCTATCTAGAATATATTCCTTCTGTAATTGGATTTTATATCTCTGTGGCCTGTTTCTGATAAGGGAAGCTTTCAATGTTGCATTAGGGATTATGTTTGCTTTGTCAAAAACAGAGTCTGTTTCAGTTAAAGTATTTTTTTTTTTTTTGGTGACTTTTACATCCATTACATGGAGTTTCAGCAACTCAAAATATTCCTAATAGAAAGCAAAATCATGGAAAGTTTTTTTTTTTAAGCAGCTTAACCTATTTGTTGCTTCTAGGTCAAATAATTTAATTTAACAAGTAAGAGGAATGCCCTTTGGTCTGTTGTAGATACTAACTTTTAAATTACTTTTCAGCATTCTACTCAGAACAATGGAAGCTAATAGAGCACAGTAATGACCAGGCAGAAAAATATACAAGGGCCAACCTCAACTCCCATTCATATTTTTCATGTTTTAGTTTGGTTTCTAACTTAAATGTCAAGAAGACAAAGAATTTAATTGTGGTCAATTACTTTGCTGGTTTTAAGAATGGAACAGTAGGAAAGGACCTACTGCTGGGAGCTGAAAATTTAGATGGCCATTTTGCCTCTTCCATTGCCTAATTGAATTTCTCGGATAATTTATTTATCAACTCTTTGCCTTGAAATTATATAAAATAGACAAGATAAAACTGTCCTAAAAGGTTATTGAGAAATTAAATGTAATGATGAGTATAAATGTGAAAATGCTTTATTAACAGAGCTCTCTATAGAAATAAAATACTGTTATTATTAAAATATCAGTACTTATAGCCCGTAAAAGAACTCCAAAATTTATATTTGGGAGATTTTTATTTTATTTTATTTTATTAGTTTTTATTGTAGTAGTATATATACAACTCAAAATTTTGCTTTCTAACCATTTTCAAGCATACAATTCAGTAGTAATAATTACATTCACAGTATTGTGCTACCACCATCAATATCCATTACCCCAACTTTTTCATCATCTCAAACAGAAACTGCACTGAATAAGCAGTAACTCCCCATTGCCCTCATCCCCAGCCCCTAGTAATCCACTATCTATCTCTATGAATTTATTTGATTATTCTAGGTATTTCATCTAAGTGAGATTATAAAATATTTTTCCTTTTGTGCCTGGCTTATTTCACTCAACATGATGTCTTCAAGGTCCATCCATGTTGTAGCATATATTAGAACTTCATTCTTTTTTTACAGCTGACTAATATTCCATTTTGTTTATCCATTCACCTGTTGATGGACCCTTGGGTTGCCTCCGCTGTTTGGTGAGAATAATACTGCTATAAATATTGGCGTACAAATATGTGTTCAGGACCCTGCTTTCCGTTCTTTGGGGTACATACCAAGAAGTGGAATTGCCAGGTCAACTTTCTGAGTAACTACCACACTGACTGCCACAGCCATATTTTGAATTTTGTTTCTAAGAAAACAAATCTTTTATTCAAGAAACAATAACTATCACTAGTACTGGTACCATGGAATATGTTCACTTTTTTATCTTTTTAAAGAGGAAATAATATAACATAATAAATAGTATATTTAATAACATCATCCCAACAAATAAATAGCAACCTTTAGAAGGCTAATCCTTATAAAGTTCCTTAATGTGAGAAATTGTCCTGAAAAAGAAAAACTTTTAGTAGAAATTAACTCAATATCATGGCATAATCTATCCATACAATCTCTTCACAATCCATGGATTCTTAATCGGGGTATATTGGGCACCATGCATTATTACTAGACTGATGATATGCTGGGAGAATATGTCATGCTTTTGGATTTATACTGTTTGAGGTGTGCTGCATTTCCTGGACATGTACCTCCATGTCCCTCAATAGAGTTGAAATTTTCAACCATTATTTCCTCCAACAGTCCTTCTACCCCCTTTCCCTTCTCTACTCTCTCTGGGATGCCTATAATGCATATGTTTATGCATTTTGTATTATCATTTAAGCCCCAAGTCCCTGCTGGATTTTTTCTATCTTTTTATCTATTTGTTCTACCATCTGTCTGAGTTCAGATGTACTGTCTTCCACTTTGCTGATTCTTTCCCCTGGATGTTCAAATTTGCTGTTATGTGCTTCCAGTGTATTTTTTTATTTCTTACATCGTGCCATTCATTACTATCATATCTGTTACCTTTTTATGTATGTTTACAATTTCTTCAGTATATTCTCCCAGTGTCTTCTTAATATCCTTAATCTCGCCCTTCACTTCATTAAGTTGATTCATGATATTTGTTTGGACATCTCTGATTAGTTGTTCCATGTTCTGCATCTCCTTCTGTTTTTTAATTTGTTTGTTAGACTGGGTCATGTTTTCTTGTTTCTTAGTATGGCTTGTAATTTTTTGTTGATGTTAAGGCATCTGTTTATCTTGATGGGTTTATTTGGTTGGTTAGCTTCTCTTTCAACTTCAGGGTTTTATTTTGTTGTTGATTTTGTGTGTTGTAAGGTTTCATTTTGACACTTTGTTCCTCTTATTCTATTTCCTTGCTATTGTCTATGTTCCCTTGGAAGAAAAATTAGGAACAGAGAAAAGGAAAGAGGTAAGAAGAGAAAAAGAATAATAGTAATAATTTTAAAAGTTAGAAGAGAAACCATACAAGACATAGGAAAATAAATAATTAACCCGAGTAAAAAATCATAAGATATACAGAGGAATAAGATTTAAAAAGTGGAATCCAAAAAATGAAATGAGAATCAAAAGAGAGAAAAATATATAGAATGAATTAAAAGGCTGGAGTGATGAGAAGAGAGGAAAAGAAAAGAGAGAGAAAAAAGGAAAAAGGTAAAAAAAAATAAGGAAGGAAAGCAGAGAAAAGCAGAGTGAGAGAGAGAAATAAAAATAAGAAAAATTGAAGCCCAAACAAAAAGAGGTGGAATGAATGAAAAACAACAGAAAGCAGAAGATAGAAAAATGAAGGAAAGAAAAGAAATAACATAGGTAGAAAAATTGATTGCAAAAAAGGGGGGAAACAAAGAAAGTGGAAACACAACAAACAAGAAACAAAACAGTAGCAACAACAACAAAACAACCAGGGGAAAAACATCCTTCTCTTAAGGCCCCTAAGACACTTCTCAGGCTGCTGGTGTTCATCAGACAATCACCCTGCAGCCTGCCCTCTGCATGTGATGTACCGGGCTTTTAGTGATTAAAACTTAAAAAATTAAAATAAAAAAAAAAAATGAAACTTAAAAAACAAAACAACAACAACAAAAAACAGATCCAAGGAAACCTCAAATAAAAAGAATGTCTTTATGTTCCCTGTCATAAAGTATTGGCAGGATACCTGGTAACCATGTGGATCACTCTTGGTTGACCCAGGAATCAAACCAGGGGCCTCATATATGCAAGGTAGGAATTTCTCCATCAAGCTAAATCATCTCCTTAGGTTAATCAGTCTTCAGAGAGCTATCTGTGCCCTTTCCTAAGACTGAGTTATCCTTCAGGCATTTTTTAGACTTCTATAGCTTGCTAGAGTCCTGCTGATTAGGCACCTGTCCCTGTCCCCTCTCTAATCTAATTGCTTTCTCTCCCTGGGGAGGTGGCTGGGCATGACAGCATGCCTGAGCAGCTTCCCCCTCCCCTCTCCCCACTGGGTTGGGGTCCCTTCTGAGTTTCAAAGGGAGCTCAGCTGGCCAAACTCACCACAAAGAAACAACTCTCCACCCTCTGCCAGATCCCTCTTCCTCCCCCTCCAAGTCCCTTGGCAGAAGTGAGCCAGGGGCACTGAGGCTAGTTGCCATGAGAGCAGGGTATATATGCCGTTTCCAGGCACAGCAGTGAGCAGCTCACGGTTTTCTTCTTTATCTTTCAAGTATCCTCCTAGATGACTCAGAGCACCTTCCCATTCTATTTGTATCCTAAGCACCTCTTTATCTAGGTACCTGCCTTCTCTCTGCATTTTTGTGAGAGATTCAGTCACTGCCTACCTACTCCATTGCCATTTTCCCGGGAGTCTCTGAGTTCTGTCTATGTCACGCTTTTGAAAATGGGGTTCTATAAACTCTAAAAGACTAAATGAGAAAAAATACTTCCTATTCCTGTCACTATTTGTGGTATTTGTCAAGTCCCAGGAAGTCATTCTGATTTTTTAAAAAATCAACTTTGAGCCCAAAGCAGCTCTTTTTGACCCACTCCCATCCTACCATCCAAAATATCTACTGACAATATCAACCAATTAATCATGAATATCTTTGAGTAGATATTGGTTAGTTAAAAATGTTCTATTAACCAAACATATGTATTTATTTAGAAGGATGATGCCCTTTCCAGAATTAAGGTATGTAAAACAATGATTATCAATGAATCAACAGTCTTTTTCTCAATAACAGAAACAGCTTGCCTGGCACTCTCAGTTTTGCTCCATTTTTTTTTGTTCATTTTTAAGTCTTACAGATCTTGTACCATGTGTCACATCAGAATTATAAAGATGAAAAGTGAAGATTTTCCAAACATTCATTCAGAGGAGATCTTGGATGGGTTTGTTTTGGAGTGGGAGTAATTTTAGCTTATTCATGTTTGCCAAAGATTCAAGTATCCTGTGTTTCAATTGTTATTGAAGGCCTACTATAAGTCAGGGCAGGTACTAGGCATTGGAGGTTAAAAAAAAAGAAAAGAAAAGAAGTCCTAGATGATTATGTCATAAATCCCTTGAAGGCAGAAAATAAAGAGTATAAGGGGTTTTTTTGGTTACAAAGGATAACTTGAATAAAGAAAATGTTAAGCTCAAGTCTTTAGATTCCCATTTTAAGGTCTAGATGAGAGCCAAAAAACTTTTATGACTTTTCTAAAATAAACTCTTATCTCCTGTAGCCACTAGATTAAGATTTATGGAAAGACAAACCCCAAAACTAATGCTGAAGTGGGATGAATAAAAATGCAAAGTGAATTTACAGCTTTAACGTTTAAGTTAGTACACTTTTTTTTTTAAAACAAATCTATTTTTATTGGTACATATTAACAAAGCATACAATTCATTCAATGTGTACAATAATAGTATTTGGTATAATCTCATAGTTGTGCATTCATCATTTCAATCATTATTAGAGTATTTTCATTATTTCAACAATAATAGTAAACAAAAAATGACAAACAATAAACAAGAAAATTCCTCACTTCTCCATCTCTCTGTTTCCACTTCTTTTTTTAAATTTATTTATATATATATAAATATATTTTAAGAGGTGCTTAGATTACCGAAAATACTACACAGACCCCCCTGGGATTCCCATGTTGCCCACCCTCCACACCTCCCACCACGCCCCACACAAACATCTCCCACAAGTGTGGAGTGTGGTTGCATGTTGGGGGATGGGGCAGATGGGTGGTGGTGTTCCTGGGTTTGGTAGTGCAGCACTGGTGGGTGGGTGGATTAGGAAGGGCAGGTTCAAATTCCCAGGGCATGTAACTGTGAATCTTGACATTCCATGGGTCGGGATAGGGTGGTATCATGGGCCCTGGGGGGCTGGGGGGAAGGGAACAGTCAAGATCTAATGGGGTGTTTGGTGGTCATGGGTAAGGTTTTTCATTACCTTACAGTAATGGACACAGGACATGGTAAATATCATCAAAATTATTAAACTATCATCTAAATTGTAAAGTATACTGTAAATCATAGACAATGTTTAGTTGCTATATTTTGCTTTCTGTATAACAGTTATAACAATGCTAACATCCAAAAAAAAAGGGAGGGGTTAATATGGGGTGGGGAAGGGGGTGTGGTTTGGTATCTGGGAGTCTCCCGCACTCCATGTGTGACTTTGCTGTGACCTAAAACTTCTTTGAAAATTAAATGAAAAATTGGGAGACAATGGGGATTGAGAGGGGGAAGATGTCACGGCACACTGGAAATCAGATAACACAGTGATAAAAGGAAGGAAAAAAATGAAAAGAGAAAGGGAAAAAAAATATATATATATATATATTCTTTTTTTTTATTTATTTAAAGGCATTTCCTTTGCTTTTTTTTGCCCATTTTTTTGAATGTCCCAATCTGCTAATTATATTTTATTTTTTGTTTGTTTGATTATTTGTTTTTGTTTTTGTTTTTCTTGTTTTTTTTTCCTTCTCTTTTTTTTTTTTCCCTGAGTTTCCTTATGTTTGTCTCTTGCATGTAAGCTTATCATAGTTGTTTCTTTTTCCTAGTAAATGTATTTGATTATTTTATGGACTACGTTAATGGAGGATTTGGATCACAGAAGGGTTACAATGGGTACTGCAGGGGATTATTGGTGGGGGGTGTCTGGGAGGGGGGATTCATGGGAATTAATTCATGGGAATTAGTACACTTTTTGAGAAGGAGGACCCTCAGAACATCCTTGGAGACAATGGGCAGATGCCAATCAAGCTGAACACCTTCAAATTTAAATTCTGCTAAGCCTTTTTTGCCAGTAGAAGCAGTATTCCTCCTCTGTCCAAGAATACAAGTTTCCCTTTTACCCAGAGGAAACTGCACTCCCCTTCTCTTTAATCATTGACTTTCAAGGTACTGTTGATCTTCCCTCAGGATTTACTCCCATCATCTCTCATTGTTTCTAGACCTTTAACTGTAGTCAAGGTCCTGCAGACCCCAGAGATAAAAGTATGGGTATAAGGTTCAAACACCAACAAAATTGTAAGATACTATCAATTTATATAGGCAATAACCTGGGAATAGGTTATGGTATTGTCCCAAAAATGTATTTGATCATGTTACCATGAATATATGGTTGAATCAGAACAAATTTATTGCTCAAGATGTACTAATTAGAGATTCTGCATTCAATATGGTAGCTCAAGACATTGGAATGACTCCATTAGTTTGCACAATTGCTTGAATGAAGCTTCAGTCAAATAGTGACCTACACCAAATGAAACTGGGAATCCAGAAGTTCCTTGGTCTACTGAAGAGAAAGATTCCTGAGATTTAAGAAATAGGAATGCTGTAGCACATATTTATGTAAGACTTGCCCACAACTTACCCCTAACTATATTGCTATGTTGCTCTGGGAATACCCAGAGGATACTGCCTTAATCAAGGCTTTCAAAAACACTTCGGTGAAGAGAGTATTGTTATCTTTGAAGACCCTGTGGTGGCTATTCTCTGTAGACCAAGATTATGAGTGGGAAATATTGTTATACAACTGGACTCTTGAAGATGAGTTTCTTGAGCGACAGATGTCAAATGGTGACAATTAACTAACAGAGACAAGGTACAAGGGGTAACTCTAATTGTCTAGAACCAGAGCAGTAATTAAAATAATTTGACCCTTAGAGATCTTTGGTTTTGGCTAATTGAGCATGGTGTCTCTAGAATAGAAACAAATGAGGAGGCAGGTGATTAATAAATCATGTTTTGATTTGGATTAATTTCACTATTGGTCACGTGGGTCCTTGAGCCTGACCTGAGGTTATTCTCTCAGTTCCAGAATGCATAAAGGGAATAGACATATGCAATAACTGGCAGAATATGAATCTAATGAGCTTTGGTGTGAGTACTGTCATGGAAGCCCCTAGTATTGCTTCCACTTACCGAAATAATAACTCATGAGCTACACTGCATTTCTAGAAGAATTTCAGAGTTTAGTTCCACCAGCAAAGACTTGAAGAATGTAAAGTGAGTCCTATCATATTCCTTTCAAATTGCCAATTAATTTGGCCTGTGCAGAAGAAACAAAGATCTTGGAGAGTGACAGGAAATTATCAGAGATCTAATCTTTTGGTGATTCCATTTTCAGCCACTGTACCTTTACTGAAGCAAACCAATATATCTGTTTGCACCTAGTATGTAGTTATTGAGC
Organism: Tolypeutes matacus; assembly: GCA_026826555.1. NCBI lineage: Eukaryota > Metazoa > Chordata > Mammalia > Cingulata > Chlamyphoridae > Tolypeutes > Tolypeutes matacus. Next base: position 12,120,706 of record JAKSZT010054540.1, on the reverse strand, counting down.
TGTGAAATGTATTTTTCTCTATACCTGTTAATAAAGACTAACAGAAGCAGTTTGTTTTCATCTGACAGGGCCAGCAATACACCTGTACTGCCCTACTTCAATTTTCCTGTTGTCTATCATAATAGCAACCAGGAATCAGCAAATAAAAGCCAGATGATAGTAAATATATTTACACTTGATATGGTTTCTGTTCATATTCCTTTAGTTGTATTTTTAAAACCTTTTGAAAATGTAAAAACCATTCTTAGCTCATGGGGAATACAAAAATATAAGTCATTCTTAGCACATGGGCAAGAGTTTACCCATAGTTCATAGTTTGCTAACCCCTGATTTAGTCTACAGGAACCTTTTACAGGAACCTTGTAATTCCTGATCATCTTTCCATTTTATAGGATATTATACTAGTCTACTACATTGATAATATTTGCTGATTAGACCTAGTGAGTAGGAACTAGTTATTACCATAGAAACCTTAGTAAGAAATAAGTGTACTAGAGGAGGGAAATAAATCCTACAAAACTTCAACCCTGCCTCCTTGGTGAAATTTTTAGGGGTCCCATGGTCTCAGCTTGTCGAGGTGTCCCTTCCAAGGATAAGGGCAATACTGCATTTTGGTCTTCTTACCATTAAGAACGAAGCAAAATACCCAGGGAGTTTCTTTGGATTTTAGATACAACATATGTCTCATTTGGGCATGCTAATCCCACCCATTTACCAGGTAATCATAGAGCTGACAGTTTTGAGTGAGGTCCAGAGTAAAAGGTAGCTCTGTAACAAGTTCAGGATGCCATGAAAGATGTTCTTGATCTTGGGTCATATTACAGAGCAGAACCAATGGTGCTTCAAGGGTAATTGGCAGATGGCTGTATAGAATTTGGCAGGACCTTATAGGTGAATAATGATGTAGTTTGTTAGGAATTTGAAAGAAAATTATGCCCTCTTCTCCAGATATTTACTCTCCTCTTGAGAAAAAGCTCCTAATTTGTTACTGTGCCCTAGCAGAGACAAAATGCTTGGCTGTGGCTACAAAGTTACCATGTCATGTTACCTGAGCTATTGATTATAAACTTGGTATTGTCTGGCACACACATCCATAAATTTGGCCACACACAGCATACTCTATCATCAAATAGAAGTAGTATATATATAGGATTCAACTAGAGCCTATCCTGAAAGTACAAGGAAGTTTCATGATCAAGAAGCTTCCACTCCTAGTATATTTCCTTCTCTCTTTACCTAATCAAATGGCATTATATGGAGTTCCTCATGAGTGGGGAAGAAAAAAACAATTCAGGCTTAATCAGGGAAATTTCTGAAGGGTAGTGATAAAAGGAAATTCTCCCAGCGGGCAATGTTGAGCAGTGCTCCTCTTTGTTCATTTTCCCTGTAAAGATAAATGGCCAGAGAAACAGATATATACTTATTCATTGGAAGTAGCTAATGGATTGGCTGGATGGTCAGGGAGTTAAAAGATAAGTGATTGAAAAACAGGTAACAAGGAGGTCTTGGGAAGAGGTATGTGTATAAATTGACACAGTATGTGAAGATAATTATATACCATGTGATTGCTCAAGAAAAGGCATCCACTGCAGAGGAGACTTTCAATAAGCAGATGACCTATTCTCTGCATGTCAGTCAGCCTCCTTCTTCAGCCATTGCTGACCTTAACTAATGGACTCATGGCTGTGACATTAGTAATAGTGGTCTTGAATAAGTTTAAACAAATGAGCTTCCACTCACCAAGATCAATATAGTCAAGCTTAATTGTTGAATATCCAACCTGCCTACAGAGAACAAGAATAAGCACTTGTTATGGCATCATTCTGTAGGGAATAGTCAGCCACTTCTGTTTCCTGACTGAATGTAAGACATTTTCTTTTTTACAGTATCAGCTTCTAATATTAATGACTGGAATATATTAATTTGCTACTCTTAACTCCTCAAAAGCTTGGACCAAGATTTATCTAAAATAATCTTAACTATTGAGAACTCATTAAAACTGAAATAACTTTTTAGTGCAAAGAGTGCTAGGCTCCAAGATTTATTCAAGACTCTATATACCTACACTAGATAGATTTTCTACACATTTATACAAAGAGTGACATCAAATATTTAGAAAAGTTTCATTAAGACCCCATGACTTTGGCTAACATTCAATAGAGAACAAAAAAAGTAAGCAAGACTAGCTGATTTAAAGCTTTCTAGAGTATAGAGAGTGTCTTTAAAACCCTCAGGTATAATATTTATTCCTCTTCTCCATCATGATTTACTGTACAATTTATAATCACACTTGAACTGCTGGTTCTAAATCAAAGAACATTTTTGAGATGGTAACACATTTCCATAGAGGACCATTAAATACCTCCCTTAAGCATACTTGAACTTTCCAATACTCCTTGGGGAAGACTCATAAGATCAGCACCATGATACACAAGCAACTTACATGAAAATATTATGATTTTTTTTCTAATTGGACCATTAATTTACAGGTTTAGATTAAAAAAAAAAACAAATTTTTCCTTGACTAGGCTCAATTACTATAACCAGAATGGAATGCTTTTTCACACTGTATCCCGCCGAGCTCAACATACCATGACATTCAGCCAGACAATAAACACATCTTGAAAAGTAAGATATGACTTGCCCAGCCAATGTTAACTATCTAAACACCAATTAACTGCACTGTCCATTGATGTAAAAAATTTTTATTACTGAAATTTCTGTACTAAGAGACTGGCATTGGTCTAAACAGGATGTTAGAAATCCATTTCTGAGGAGAAGCCAATAAGGCTTGGTGGTACATAGGTGTGGAAAATCACAGAGAAGAGGGAATTGAGAATGACATCATTGCCTGTGTCATTCTCAATGACTCTATAGCACCTGTGCTAGACTGCTATGGTGAATTCTCTAGTCAAATCAACCCACATGTCCACAATTGAAGGTACTATAATTGGTGAAAGAAGGAGAGCAATCAAACTTCTACAAATTTATTCTTATTCTTTTAAACAGGTATTTACTTGGAAGACTTATGTAGCAGTTTGGCAGTTTGATATAGTTATGAATTCCAAAAACAGATATTGGATTATGCTTGTAAACTGGTCTGTTCATCTGGGCATGATTAAGTTATGATTAGGGCTTTGAATGGACCGCATCAATAGGGTGTGCCCCCCGCCCCTTGGTGGGTGGGAAATCAAAGATAAAAGACATGGCAAAGGACAGAGTTGGAGTTTTGAGTGGGAGTTCTGAAGCTAAGTTTTAATGCTAGAGCACGGGGAAGCAAGCACACAGAGGAGCTTGGTTGTGAGGAAGGAGAGAAGGCTCCAGGATAGAGACGAGCAGTTCCCCTGACAGTTCACAGCTGGCCTTGTGGAGAGAGGCAAAGCCTAGAGAGCCTCATAGTCTACAGCTGACCTTGTGGAGGAAACAGAAGAGCTGAGCCCAGAGAGAATCAGAGCCCCGAGATGAGAGGAGCCCAAGAAGCCTGAACCCTGGCAAATGTCATGCTCCAACACATGACAACACACTTTGGTGAAGGAAGAAACATGATTTATGGCCTGGTAACTGTAAGCTTCTACCCAAATAAATACCCTTTATCAAGACCAAGAGATTTCTGGTATTTTGCATCAGCACCCCTTTGGCTGACTAATGCTAAACCCAAGCTTAGCATCAAAAAGCAAATGAATATATAGAAATTCATATATATGAATTATATATATGAATTCTCATTCTCCTAAAAATAAAACCTTTTATTATTGCTGCAAATTTGGTATCTCTAGATATGAATGTACCTGCCAACTATATAGAAGTTGAAAATTATTGGATGCTTGTGTGTTGAAGCACTGAAGCAGATAAAGCCAAATATATGAACATTAATGGAAAGATATGTGGGCCAGAAGATAACCTGCATATCTTGTGTCCCTATATCTCTCTGTCATCTGAAGGCTGGTTTTGGTATGATGGTATTCTCGTCTAACCCAAGTAATTAGCCTACTATTAGTAGGCTAATAGTGCTGGGCAAATCAGTTGAGAGCCCTGAAATGGAAAGGAATCATCTTTAAAAGTTTAAGGGAATGTAAGAACCTAAAATATGCCTTGGCAATTTCCTTACAGAATAAAAGAAAATATTCATAAATCAAGGTCTCAGTATAAAGAAATTTTCTAAGCTAATAAGTTGAAGAGAATGATTGGGCAAGCACAGATCAGTCACCCTTGATGTGGTAATTAGATTACACATATCACAGGTAATTCTCACAGAAGAAAAACACTTGTGCAAAATTCCACTCAAATTTTATTACCCAAAATATATTAAAATAAGAAACAGGTCCACTTTTTGACATAGAATTTAGTTATTTGAAAATTAACACTCTATATATTTTGACTGGAGTGCAATATTGATCTGACTGAAGAAATCCCTCAAGGGATGAAAATATTTTATAGTAAGAGTCTTTGCTTTCATTCTAGTCCTTTGATGACACTAAGGGCTGGTGTGAAACATTGCAGAGATTCCACTTTGGTAATAACCAACTTCTAAGAGTATTTTGGGAGGCAGTAACATAACAAGCAGAGGAAATAGGATAATTTGGACTCAGTGAACTTTGTTCAAGAACAAGTTCAGTGACATTCCATTTACGTGAATTTAGAAAAGTTATTCAACCATTTTGTTTATCAGTCTCCTCCTCCCCAAAATGGGGATCACATTAGTTATCACATCATTTGCTGTAGTGAATAACTCCAATAATCCTATTTTAAAGCAAAGTTAAATAAGCCATATCCATTAACATATTCTTCTCTCCTACTACTCCTCTCTTTCTTTTCCTTTCATAACAGAGTTAAAATTAGGTTCAATTACAAGCCACTGAAAACCAGAAATAACAGTAGCTTAAATCAGATGGAAATTGATTTTTCTTCTGAAGATCTAGGCAGTTGAAGGCTGCTAGGTTGGTTCCAAGATCACCAACTCATGGTCCAATAGAGCTCTTCAGCTCTACCCACATCAGTCACATTCCAGGGCAAATGGTGGGGAAGACTTGATAGGCCTTTGCTTCAAAGACACTACTTAAATTCAGACCCAGTGTTTCTACTTGTCCCATTGGATGGAACTTAATAACAATGCCATAGCAAAAGCTGAGAAATATAGTCTTTATCCAGAGATCCATATGCCCAGCTAGAAATTTTTTTTTTTGGGGGGGGGCAAATTCCAGGGATTGAACCCAGGATCTCGTACATGGGAAGCAGACACTCAACCACTAAGCTACATCTGCTCCCCTGTTGTTTTTTTTAATAGATGTTTTTCATTATTAAAGAGGAAGGGAGAACAAATAAGATGGAACACTCTCAGTTCCTTCTATACCTCATTCCCACCTTTTCCTCACACCAGACAAATAGAGTCAAGCATTTTACTGGAGTTCTATCAAATGGTTATTTCAGAGATAAGTAGAGTTGTCTCTTTTAAACCAAATTACTCTTTGATTCAATGGAATAATTTGAGGGACAGATTGAATGGATCAGTTGATTTGGCATTGTATAGAGTGAGTCCAAATTTGAATTATATTTATATTATTAATTACCCAAATAATAGGTTGCTTTATTTGAGTTTATATCCATCTTGTCAGCTAGGAAATGTAAAAAATAGTGAAGACAAATGATTACACATTCATACCTAGAGATACCAAATTTGCAGTAATAATAAAAGGTTTTATTTTTAAGAGAATGAATTGAGATTTAAAAAAAAAAATCACATCACCTTTACACGTATTTCCTACAAATGAAAAATAAAAAGCAAAAAACAGTAAGTAAAAGTAAGATATGTCTTTGCAATAAGAATCCAATTAACAGATGAAAACCACCAGCTAAATCACAGTTTTCTGCTTTCATAGAGAAGAGGATTGGCTAGATAATCAATTTAATTGTGCATAAATGGGCCTGCAGGGAAGTAAAAATAAATTTGGCAGAAATATATTTTACTCAGGGTTTTCGGTATGTTAGTTAGAGAAACAATGTTGGTTTTAATTCAAAGTATTCATACTTAAATATGGGCCAATGGGTGTAACAGGTTTTCTATTCTTTGAATTAAAATCTCTCTTTCATGCACACATGCCCACAAACACACACATTTCACATATCAAACATTAGCTGCAATCATTGAAATTCCATCTCTGTGCCATAAGGATACTCAGTCTTTGGCTGTTTGGGTTGGGCCTGGAATCAGGATGAATTCCTTCCACCAAAGAGCTTGACCTGGGAGTCTTGGCTGTTAAATGATGAGGAAGCAGTGGTTTTAAGATGGCTGTTGACAGGAGTCTTTTTTGGTCTGGGATTCTTTGCCCCCGTGACTGTATGACTTGAGTTTCTGACAATTTGCCCGGTGTTTGGTGTAGGATAGAAGCAGTCGTTTTGTCCAAGGTGACACAACTTGCTGTGGCATCTCAGCTTGGTGCGACTCTTCTAACGTTTGAAAATCTGTGCCTGTCATACGTGCGGTGTTACTTTGAATTTGCGTGATTTCCCACTGCTGCCGTTTAAATGATAACAGCAGGTTCAAGTGATTTGCAAACTGTCAGAAAAATGACCTCAGATATCCCCGTCATTTTCAGTGACTGTAGATGCATCCTGAGGCTAAAGCCACAGCAGAATTTTAAATAAAGCAGGATAAATCCAAACTGAATAACTTCGCCATTCCTGACACTTCCAACAATTACGGCTCTGCTCCCTGTTCTGTCAAAAACACAGAAGAACTTGGAGTGTTCTAAAGAGAAAAACACTTTGTATTGTAACAGAAGCTTCGAATACGGATTATTAATCCCTTCCCTTAACTATCCTGAAGGGCCTCTTTTCTCTCTCCACCTCTGATTATTCTCAGGACATTTCAACACATTTACAATAGTTTGAAATTATTTTAATTGTTTATTGGCTTCTTTCTAAAAATTGGACCAGAATTTCAGCCCTTTACGGGCAGGGACAAAGCTGGTCTCATTTGGCATTTTTTTCCCTGTTGCCAAAAATAGTGTCTGGTTTATAGTCTGTCCCATAGAGGATGCTCAATTAAAATACACCCTGTGAATGAATCAACAAATGAAAGACTCCAAATAAACAGGGACAGCAAGTAGCAGGGATGTGGGTGTTGCTAATTAATCTTTTTCCTCAGTGCCACTGTGTTATTCTGATATAGCCGTGGCCTTCTACCAACTTGTACAAATTTCTGGCCACCATGAAATTTTCTTGTTTAATCTGGTTTCAAATCACATTATTTTTCTCTCTGTGTGGTAATGCACTTTTTACTGTGCTGTACATTTTCTAAAGGCATGCAAATGTACTCAAGACAGCTAATTTTCTTATCAATTCCCAAAATGCTGGTTCTCTAATCATTAAACTAATTGTCTCTGTGCTCTATTGACAGCTTGGCCACCTTCTTGCTAATTTTTGCTGACATGATGGAGGCCCCCAAGAACTGGGCTAACCTTTGGCTGGCCATGGAAGAGCCACAGGTAGGAAGGCAATTGATCAGGCTGGCCTTTGTGTTCGGGAAAACCTCATCAGTGTTCAAGTGATTTATTTAATGAGGCTTCATTCATTGACAGCAGGGCAGGTGGATGAAGAAATTCCTCTACTGTGGTTCGGATTTTGCCAAAATCGTCTAGAGTACAGTGAAACAGAAGCAGGGGTGAGGGTGGAACTCGAAGTGGGCCAAAGATTATGCTTGAACTTGGGGCTAAGGTAAGAAAGTGAGGCTGCTCACCACTTCCTCAAGTTTCTTCCCTTATGAGAAGCTTTATAGAAGGTGGAAACTTCCATTTTCAGGCATGCACCATAAATCAGCTGCCCTGAATATTTCAGATTTATAATTTGCAAAGTAGCTATATAAGATTAGAGATGAGGACATTTATTTTCTTCCAAGAAAAACTAGCTAGGGCATGATAGGGCTGTGGCTATGAAGTGAATGGTGAAAGCTGGTATCAAACCTTGAATATGATATCTGAACTAAGCCACCCAGTTTCACTTACACTCACCTGCCAGCCAGCAGCAACATTCATTCATTCACCCAACTTGTACTGAGTACCTGCCACCAGGTGCCAGGCATTATTCTATGTGATGGGGATACATCAGGTAAAAAAAGAGATAAATGAATGTGTGCCAAGGGGGATCCTACCTTCTATTGGTACAAGAAAGACAATAAACAGGAAAAATCATAAATGAATTAAAAAAAAAAACCTCATGTGTCATGATTATAAATGCTCCTTGTTGAAAGAAACAAAAAGGAAAGAAAACAAAACCTAGAGAGGGGGCACAGGAGTGTGGACTGTAGCTGTGTGGCAACTTTAAATAAGGTAATTAGGACAGGAGTCACGGAAGCTCTGGGAAGCTGACGAATTTAGACATGCTGAGAAAAGAGCATGATAGGCAAACGGAGCAGCCAGGCAAGGTCTCTATGTGGCATATTTAGGAACGGGGCAGCCATATGGTTGAGTGGCATGAAGACAGGGGAGTGGGTTAGGAAATGAGATCAGAGAGGTGATGGGTGGAGGCTGGGAAGGGAGCAGAGAAGAGTCTTTTGGATCATTGTAAGAACTTGGGCTTTTAAAGTAGAAAAACCAGGAGCCATGACATAGAATTTTAACTGAGTCAATAAACTGATCTAAGATGTGCAAGAATAATCTCTGGTTGCTGTGTGGAGCATTGCAAACAAACAAATCAGTGCATATTTTTATTTATAAAAATGTTGTGAATAGAAAATGAGTCTGACTATTGACTAATTTCCACTCACTTGGAATTTTTGATGTTCTATTGATTGCTTAATTTCAGGGAAGTTGGTGGGAGATGATTTGGTTGGTTTTAATACAAGTCGTTGTTTTTCTCAAGTGAGCATTTCAGGGGAACAGGGAACACAAAGGGAAAGGAACCCACTCTGACCAATTGCTCTATTTAAAGGCAATGGGATCTGGCCTGAAAATGCCATGGGTCAGGAGGATCCAGGGGCAACGAGTGCCCATTTTTATTAAGCTGATCCTGTTGCTTGTTGCCAAAGGCAAATAAAAAAATCTGGCATCCAATACCCAAGCAACAAATAAATTTGATGTGTAATCGATTTTAATGAGAATTTCTCTGTCCTTGCCTGTACTGCCCACCACAGGACTGAGCTTCAGGCTCAGCATTTCCAGACTCCTTTGGAACTTGGCATTAGCTGTTTCTCATTTGATTACCCTTGTTTCTGTACAAAAAAGAGTCAGGAAGAATCTAAAATGTGCCACTATTTTTGCTACCGAGACATAACCATTGCTAACATATTTGCATGTCTCCTACTATTAATAGATTTTATTTTGATAGTTGAGCTCATTGGGTATCATTCTGAGCCCAGAGTTTACAAGTGCTTTAGATATAATATGTGTTCAATGAACATTGCTTCAATGGACACATCTTGAAGTATTTTACATCTCGCTGTACCATTATGTACTCATCAGGCCATTTAAAGCTGTTTACAAGCATACTTTGAGCTATTTATACTTCAAATTCTATTTTTATGGGAGGCAGTAGAGTATCTTGGTTAAGAACACAGGCTCTGGAATAAGGCAGGTCTGATGTGAATCCGGAAGCAGCCATGTATTTGCTGGGTGACTCTGGGAAAGTCAAGTAACTTCTCTGAGCCTCCATTTCCTCATCTGTAAAATGGGGAAATAATTTTAACTCTTTCAAGGTGTTTCTGAGACTATAGATCATGTAAGTAAAACATTTGGCTTGTTTTCAGATACCTAATCATCATTTAGTAAATAAATTATAGCTGTTGTTATAATCACTGTTATTATATTAACTTACAATAGTATTAACTATTTCCTACTATTCGTTGTTTCCAAATTTTCACTATTTAAATTACTCTATAATGAACATCTTTGTGGTAAAGTTTGTTCTCGTTTTAATTATTTCTATGAGGGTTATTTCTTAGAACTAAAATTAGTGGATGAGAGAATAGGTACGTTTTACTAATTTTAATAGAGTTGACAAATTGCTTTCCAAAATAGAATTTTCCTTTTTTAACTGCACTACATCAGCACTGAGTATCATCTTTAAATGTTTGCTAATGTTTCAGGTAAAACAAAAACTAATAAACTGTCATCTTATTGTTGCTCTCATTTTTATTTCTTTTTTACTGTAACGGTGCCAAGCAGGTTTTGTTTTTTGGAGTCACTTTTGTGGATTGCCCTTTCATAGTTTGACCCTTTATTCTCTGGGGATCTTTGTTTTCTTTCCTATTGATTATATGATTTTTTAAAAAACATGTAAATGGATTTTGAGATTGTTTTTGAAAAGAACATTTCAAGACATGAAATTTATATTTAAGGCACTTTATGGCAGATGATTTTACTTTCTATTATTAAGTGAAGGTGAATTACTTTTTCTTCTATTCTCTCTTTGGAGACTTCTATTGTTAAGGAATTTTAAAGGTTAGCTCACAGCGCTGTCAACTTATATTTATTATATCCCACACTGAAGTAATTAATATAGATATAAAATTATACACCACTCTAAGTGCAACTAATATTCAGTGTTACTAATACAGTCCGTCAGGTACTGTAACTCATCAACAGAGCAAAACACAAGCAGGGAAAAGGCGTCAAATCCATGCACAGTTTGGCCACATGGGACCTGTGTTAGAGAGGAGCTTCCCTTAATAACATCACCGTGTAACTTGGAAACTATTATTATTTTTTTCTCTTTTATCATATATTCTCTATTATTCATCTGGTTTCAAGAAGTGTTTTTTTTTTTTTTTTAATAATGAAACTGCAACCAAATTTACATGAAGTAAAAAGATATGATGATGATGGGGGTAAAATATGTTTCAATTACATCTGAGACTCAATGTTTAGATTTTTTATTCCTGCCCCAGCCCATCCCTGCCCAATGTGAATCTGCACTTGTGTTGTCATTTTGCTTCCCAAACATTTGGCCCAAACAATCTGTAGGGGGGAACTAACAATTTGTGACTGCCCCTCTTAAGGCCAAAGCTCCTGTGTCGTGCAGAATTTCCAACCCCTCTTCCTTAAACAGAGAAGTCAGTCTGATCACTAATGCAGCGGGATGTCCTAAGAGGGCTGGGCCAGGCGGGAAGGTACACTTGACACATCAAGGCCCCTGTATCTGGGAGAGGCCGGCTCTCTAGGACAAGCTACACCGCACATCCACAACCCACAGGAGATCATTCTGGTTTCTTGTTTGCATTTTAATAGTTGCCCTGGCCAAGTTATCCAGTTCCCTGACTTATAAAACAGAGAATAATAGTAACTACCCTCAAATTCTCAAATGGTTTTTGTGAAGGGAAAATGAAATAAGACATGCAAAGTACTTGCATTGTAAAGACAGTCAGTAATGATGGTTTAGTGTTCTCTGTGACTTCATTATTTTTTCAATCACCCATTATTCCCAGTTCATCAAAAGTTTGGATTCATTTAATGTAGACAATCAATCAATGGGGAAATTAGTAAATTCATGAAATAGTTCTTCTGCTGACCTGTGTTTTTGGTAGCCCCAAAGCAAACTTGCTAATAGAGACAATCCTCTGGAATTTAGTATTATTTACGTTTCTAAACCTAAATACTGAAACTTGGGAAATAATTTAGTGTACATCTAAGAAAGATTGTGTTACCACCCACATAATGCTGGCAATATCACTGATACTGAAGAGCTACTGGAAATGTGAAGTTTTAAGGAATTCCTTTTCAGGGGAGATGTCTTAAATAATTGAAATTCAGACCCATAATTTGACTATTTCCTTTCAAGAATGGTACCAATCAAGACTAGGTATATTTAAGAGAGAGAACATAAACAGGAATAGGTTCTACCAAATACTGAAATATTCTGAAATGCAAGGTTAGCAAAATTAACGAAAGAGAATGACAGGACAATTTTTGATATAAATGATATGCTGATTGCTTTGAATGGAAATTGAATCTACATGTCCTAGTAGCAACATTCAGTGCTGACCCTTGTTGAGGGTTAATATTTTGACAAGGGTTCTCTTAGTTTTTATTATTAATTTACTGTAGAATAAAAATCTTTTTGGTTCTAATGTACAAACCCTATATAAGTGGTATTTTTCTTCCCATCATTGCAATTTTCCATTTTGCCAAAAAGATAACTTCCCTATTCTCTGACAATTTATTTATTAATAGTTTGATAACCCTCAGTCACAGCCATGATAATTTAGTTTTAAAATGTTTACAATACAATCTTGACCAAAACACTGACAAGGGACTTTCTCTTTAGTCCCCTTTATTGCAATTCTGACATCCATTTGGTTCTTTTTCTGGATTACCATGGAAATAATTTATTACTTCTGGCAAAGATGGTGCATGCATATTTTAAACAAGGATAATGTCAAAACTTTTCTTAAAATTACTTGTTCTGTCTGTCTCTGAAAACCAAGTTCTAGAAGCAACCACGGCATTACAGTTCCATTATGAATACCATTAGCTTGAAACTTTGGTATATATGTTCAGTAATATTTTAAAATGTAATTCATCTTTTTGAAACGCTTTCATTTTCTATTACTACTGAAACCAATCTAATATTGCAGAAAACAAAGGAAAGATTGCACACATTTATATTTTATTTTCATTATGTACTATAAATCAGACCATAGATAAAACACATATGAACACGCATACATACACACAGTTTAAATTGGGAATTCTTTTGAATAATATCTGCCTGGTAAAGTATTATTGGACATAATACAAAAAGTTATCTTCAAAGGGATCTGCAAATATCTATGTTCAAAATTTTGTAACCCCTCTCATAATATGTATGTATATCCATGTGCGATCACAAGTTTCCTAGATGCAATTGGTAACTTTTTCTTTTTATGTAACCTTTTAGGCCTCTCTTATATTGACTCATTCTTTTACTTAGAAGTTTCATTGTAGTTTTTCAACTGTGCAAAGTCCCAGGATGTTGGGAAGCATATTGCAAAACACATGAAAATGGTAAATTTCTTGGTTCTGCGATTTTCCTGATTAATTGGTGAAAATAAAAAATGTTGCACAAGAACTTACCAAGAACAGTGTGTGCTCACTTGGAAAATCATTCTCTTCTGCAGTAAAAAGTAGACAAATGGGATTTCCATTAAAGCTGTACTTGTGATATCCCAGTCTTCCCTCTGCTCCCCAAGTGGTATCACAATAAATACAAATTGAATTTTAAAGCTCCACTTATTCCAAAAGCTAATAACATAGTAGGGTGACCAACTCACACCAGTTTGCCCAGGACTGTCCTGATTTTAACACTGAGAATTCTGTATTCCAGGAAACCCTTCAGTCCGAGGCAAACCAGGATGGTTGGTCACTCTACAGCATAGTTGGAAGTTTTAGTATTTATCATCTCTATCTATCTATCTATCTATCTATCTATCTATCTATCTATCTATCTATC
>JAKSZT010054540.1:12076017-12107277 GCA_026826555.1 Tolypeutes matacus | reverse complement strand
ATCTATCTATCTATCTATCTATCTATCTATCTATCTATCTATCTATCCATCTATCTATCTATCATCTATCGCCTGTGTATCTAATCAGTCATCTATTATCTATCAATCATTTATCTATATTTTGCTTGTGTTTAGATGTTATGGTCTTAATAGATGTGTTCATTCTTTAACTGATGGCAAGTGTGAAAAGATCATAATTTATATTGTGCTTTTATCATGACTGTTTGTTGGAAAGGGTCCCTTTAAAAGAAGACATTGAATGCAGTTTTATTCCTCTTTAGGTTCAGGGCTGGCAGGGGGGGTGGCCAGAAGACAGAAGGGCACAGCGCAGAGCAGGACCTGAAGCTGGACTGCCATCCTGTGCCCCTGGAACCCTGTAGGTGGAGCCCTGTACTAATTCCTACGGTCTCTCCAAACAGATTGACTTCCTTTGGGTTGATGATGATTGATTATGGTGGTTTCTTCATTACTTTAAACCTAATCAGTGCTGGGAGTAATTTGAGTAATGATTGCTCATTATTGGTAATTGTGAAGTTTAAGGCTTTCTTTATTTTGCTTCATAAGGCAGCCAGTCGGGAAACACTGGGAAGCATCCTGGTGCATACACATTTTCAAGGAGAGAGTGGGAATAAATGATTCACAAAGCTCATTGATGGACAGGAAGCCATGGAGGTTTTGGAGAAGTTATATTACATATTGTCTTGGCAGGAAACAGTGACAGTTCCCACTAGATCAAATGTGATAATCTAAGAGACAGTTCTTACTGGATTTGAAAGCCATTCAGCCTTTTACTGAAATTCCCAAGTTCAATAAATCATGCTATTCTTATACCACTCTGTCTTATAAATGAAAAGCTACGACTCTCCAAACATTTTGCTATTGTTAAAAAAAGATAATTAATTATAGTAACATATAAACCAATGCCTTTTTTTACATTACAACTTACTAGAAGCTGCATTTTAAAGGTGTTTCCCCCTACACTCCTTGGTTAAATCAAGTTTAAAAATGTTTGTCTTGTATTGGTTGATTGATTTATAGTCTTAAAATTGGCTACACAAGAGGGAGACATTTTAGGCTGCTCAGCAAATAAATAATTTACAAAGTCATTAGACACCTCAGGGTATTACATAGAGTGGGTTTATTAAATTATATTCCAATAATATTTGAATACTCATGAATCTACAAAAGAAACAAAATTATAGGAGACACAACCCAAAATCGCACATTATGTTTCCTGTTTTGTTTGTTTATTTTCTGTGTGCATAATGATGCTAAAACTCTGACAGTCTTAAAGGCATTTATAGTTTTACACCAGTATAAACAAAGGTAATATCCATTTACCAAAGCATCCAATTTGATCTTCACATTAAAGTCATTTCCATTTTCGTGTCCAAAATCTACATGAGGAAAGCTTCCAAAAATTCCTCTAAAGATAAAAAAGTATATTTGCATGCTATATTTTTGATAAGGTATTCATAAATATGTCAGTACTTCTTAAGTTAATTTAGAAATTTAATACAATATCAATTTTCTAATGTAAACACGTTATCAATTAAAAGTACCATAATTTTTTCCTGAGAGAGAGATGTGTTGTAAATTTTATGTTAAAAAGTAGACAAGCAAACCAAAGAAAATTGAAGGGAGATTAAGCCACCCAGATATCAAATATATTATGAAGCCACTATAATTAAAGCAATATGGTATTGGCATATGAATAAACAGACAAGCAAAGGAAGAGAATAGAAAATTCAGATATGAACTTAATTATATGTAGAAATGTACTGAACAATAAAACGTAATTTCAAAAATATCTAGGGAAAAGATGGACTTTTTCATAAGATGTCTTGGGATATCAGAACATCCATTTGGAGAAAAAATCCATTTGAAGAAAAAAATCCAGTGGAGAAAAAAATGCCAATTACCTATTATAAAGGGGGGGGGGCTGCTAAAAATACAAACAGAAAGTTCACCAACTAAGAAATGCAAATAGCCCTTAAACATGGGAAAAGATGCTCAAAGTGGATACAAATTAAAACTACATTGAGATGCTGTTTTCACCCAGAAGTTTGGCAAAATATGCAAAATTTGACAATATGCCCTATTAGAGAGACTGTGGGTGAACTTTCACTCTCAAAATCAGCCCTTATAAAGAGACATTGGCAACATCTGGCAAGATTACTTATGCATTTACCCTTTGACCCAACAATTCCACTTCTAATAATTTATACATTGGAAAAGAAAATAAGAAAGAAAAGAAATATTAGACGTGATACTAATTCTCCAGACATTTTGAGGTATTTCCTCTGTTTTTATACATTGGCTTACAATGTTAATAGTATGCTGTTAGTGTACTTTTGTATTTTATTGATATATTAGTACGAATATTTTGTCTTTTCATTAAAAAGTTTTGTAAACATTAATTTTGATGACTGCATAATATTTTTCTGTTGCTAGTTATGAAGGCTGCTTGAAGTTTTAGACTGTGTTGCAGTGAATGCCATTACTCAAATTTGAATTTTTCCTTAAAATATGTTACCCAAAGTAGAATGTATAAATAACACCCACAACTCAGTAAATACAAAACAGACAACAGAATACAATGAGCAAAACATTGCATAGCCACTTCACAAAGGAAGATACTTAAACTACTGATAGATACATGGAAAGATGCTCAGCATTATTAGTCATCAGGGTAATGCAAAGTAAAATCACAGTGTGATACCACTACACACACACTAAAATAACTAACATTAACTGATGCAATCGAGTGTCAGTGAGGAGAGGGAACAACTGGAACTCCCATGCATATCTCCTGAATATGTAAAAGCCAAAAGCATAAAGTTTAATTACATTTATATGACTCGACAATTCAACTCCTATTTCCTCAAAAGAAATAAAAATATGTGTCCACACAAAGTCTTGCATTTTGATATTAGTAGCACCTTTACTCATAACAATAAAAAACTGAAAACAACCCTAATCTCCATGAACAGGTGGATATACTCAAAATAAAGTGGTATTCAGTAATAAAAATAAATGAATGACTAATACATGCAACATTATAGAAGAATCTCAAGCAAACTATGCTGAGCTAAAGAGACTAGATATTAAGAACCATGTATTCTATGATTCCAACTATGTGATACTCTAGAAAAAAAAGAAAATATAATCAATAGAGACAGAACTAGACCAGTGGTTATTCAGGGTATTGGGGGAAAAAGAACTGCAAAGGGGCATAAAGGAGCTTTTTAGGATAATGAAAACATGATATATCTTGATTATGTTGGTATACTACATTAGTGTGGAATGAGTTGCTAAAACAGGGGGTCATGGGAACACAGATTCAGGGCCAACAGAAACTTTCAGCAAATGATCCCTTTATTGCACAGAATAAAGCGTACAGAAAGGGCAAATAATTTCCTTGTCACTTACAAAGCATAAAGAGTACAAAAGAACAGGGAAAGAAGACCCATAACTGCGAGTCTCCTGGAGTGGCTGGAAACTGCTCCACGTCAGGATCGATAAATGGCAGTTCCCCCACCCCACTTGGCGTTGGAGAAGAGACAAGTCTACACTCTGTGATTGTGGTCTTTATCCACCTCAGGGTTGGATTACCCTACCACTGAGAATTTCTGTTCTGTTAAGCCTCTGGGGCTACTTGCTCCCTGTTTCTGGGTTTAAGAACTGGCTGGGCTTTTTCATTAGACTTAACATCTCTGCTAGGCTGTGGAAGTGCACATAATAGAAAAGGAGATGGGGTTTGCAGAAGGCTGGAGGACTGCTGCTTAGTATTTGTTCATAACTTCTCTAGAAAAGAAGATGGGCGTCGGTGGGATCTGAGCATTGGCCACTTAACAGGTGTCTGTGACTTCTCTAACCATATACATATGCTTTCATCAAAATGTCATTGAAATGTATATTAAGGATGGGTACATTTTTCTGTATGTAAATTATACTTCAATAAATTTTATTTTAAAAAAACTAGATTTATACTTTAGTAAATCCTGGTAATATTCAGGAGTAGTGTCCTCCTTCTCAACAACTCTCACCCACTAGCTAGTGGATTCTGTAGACATAGCTACTTTCCCTTTGGTTGAAATAAAGTGAGGAAGTTTCAGAGTTTTGTCAGTTTTTAAGTCATTGGCCTTGCTGGGCAAACACTAATGCGATAGTCCACGGACTGTAGATCAAAGAACTACATTTCACCATTAATGGAAGACTGTCTATTATCCTGGTTTTAAAATATTAAGTTAAATAGTGGGTTTTATAAATTGCTCATCAGTTAAATGTGATAGGTTTTCAAGGATTTTCTTATTACTCCTTTATACTGTAAGTGATAGGTTTTCAAGGATTTTCTTATTACTCCTTTATACTATTCTGAAAATAATTTAAGTAATTATGAATGAAAGCAAATTGCAGAACAGAGCTTTTACACATTAACCTGTAAGAATAAACTTTAATTTTATTAAAGTTTCTGTATATTTTATATTGAAACTATATTTATTATTAAATGTCCAACAATAAATAAATGGTTCCATGAATTCTTTCATAAAATTATCTGCATCTTTTAAAAATAATACTTATAGCAATCATATTGCCACAACAAATGTTTATGGGGCAACACTAAGTAAAGAAAAAGCAAACTACAAAATAGTATAGCGTATATTTAACAATGATATAAACTTACATATTTGTGGATAATAAAAAAGTGAAAAAAAGTTAACTTTATTTAAGTGTCATTGAATGTAAAATTCCTGGTACATAGCAGCTCGCAAGGAATGTTGATTCCTTTCAACTTTTAAGAGTTTGGAAATATAAGCCCAAGTCTAATGTCAGGCAATACTGGGTTTGTTAAATGATTTTGTGGTCCTGTGTATGTGATCTAAATGATGTAGTGTTCAGTTTCCTAAACCATTTAATGAAGCTAATAATAACATTTATTACAGAATGGTATTTTGAGGATTAGATGAAATAAGGCAATTAGAACAATGCATAGCACACAGTAGCATTCAATAAAGGTCAGCAAATAGCAATAACAATAATAGCCATGATAATAATGACAGTGAGAAATAGTTTTAAAATACAATAGCACCATGTGCTTGGAATTAAACAGAGATTTGGTGTATTACTATCATGACTTCCCTGAAACATTTACTTTAACACTTAATTGGTGTTTATGGAGAAATATCTGGTGATTCCAGTTCAAACATATTTAATTGGAAATAGTGTAGGAAGAAGCCTAAATACTGAATTAAATTTAGTAAACTGCCCTATGGTAGTTGGAGCTGTATGTGCACCAGAAAAACACGTTCTTAAATTTAATCCATTCCTGTGGGTGTGAATCCATTGCAAGTAGGACCTTTTGATGAGGCTACTTCAGTTAGGGTGTGACCCCCCTCAACTAGGATGGGTCTTAATCCTATGATTGGAGTCCTTTATAAATAATTAAATTCAGTCAGAGAGAGAGAGAGAAAGCCATAGAAGCAAGAAGCTGAAAACAATGAAACCTAGAAGAGAAAGGAGAGACCAGCAGATGCTGCTATGTGCCTTGCCATGTGATAGAGGAACCAAGGATCACCAACAGCTAGTCTTTTGGAAGAAGATATTGCCTTGACAATGCCTTGAATTGGATATTTTTCCACCCTCAAAACTATGAGTGAATAGATTCCCATTGTTTAAACCAAATTATTTCATGGTATTTGCTTTGAGCAGCCTAGTGAACTAAAACATGCCACTAAATCATTTGATTGGGAAAGCTATTACAGGTTACCTCTGGAAAAAAAAAATTATATAATGTGCCAGTTAATGGCATGATCCTTACTTGTATTAAACACTTAGTTCTGGGCAATTACATAGGCACAAATTTGTATTTCTTTAGACTATAAGGATGTAAATTTCCAAGCAATAAGGAGCAATGATTTTAAAAAATCATTTTTATACTCCAACTTAGATTATTTTGTTGAAATGAGGTATCTACTGCTAGCCAATGATCAATATGTCCCATTGCCTCTTTGTTCTTTCAGAGTTTTCTCTTAACCTGATCAAATTTGGTAGCTGTGTACAATAATGAAATCTTAAAAGAGGGATTGATGTAAATGACCCTATAAGGTCAATCCTTCATTTAACAGATGAGGAAAATGAGACCCAGAGATGTCTCTGATCATACAAGTAGAGTGCAACATAAACTCACATTGTGAATGACTTCTTTCTCCTGAACACAGAAAAGTAAGCCAAAACTCAGTTCCCATTGAAATATGTTTGTGATTTGTAATGAATTAATTGAAATTTTGTAGGAGTTATGGACCTAAATGGTTCATGTTGAAAAAATGCTTTCTTTTATGTTCAGGGAAAAATTCTTTATATCTAAGACTGTAGATGTGCTCTGTGTGGCACTCAAAGTGGATTCATACATTTTTATGGCACTTAAGCAATGCAAATGCACTTGCATATTCATTGCATTAGCACATTTCAATCTCTGCCACAGCCCTGGCCAGGCTGTTTCATCATCCTTCTTTGTGCTTCAAGCAACTAATGCACATAAGATATAATTTCAGAATTCTTGAAACCTCAAGCTCAGAGTTTTCCTGCATTTTTTTGGCTGAGAAAAACCATTTAAAACTGCAGCGATGGTCAATTACATTTACTATCATTATCATTTTTATTATGATTATTCCTGGAAGAAGGAAGTAAGGAATAAATGCTGCCCTAAACACAAGACTCATCCTTCCAATGAGCATGCCAATGTGACATCCACTATTTAAAAGCAATTAATCCCAGAGCTCTACCACAATCAAGATGGCAGAGTGAGATGCTTCAGGTCTCTGTGCTCACACAGAAGCTTTGAACAACCAGCAAGAACAGGCAGAAACATCCTTCTAAAACCCCCAAGAAAACAGTTAAAGACTTGTAGTAACAGAGCAAGACCAAATCAAGAAAAAATATACTTAGAAATGGTAGGATCTCCTGGCACCCTGGCTGGCCCCTCTCCACCCATCCCAGTTCAGTGCAGAGTTGGCCTGTGTTCCCAGCGATGGCTCCTGGTCTCAGTTCCTGAGTGAGCAGAATAACCTTCATATACATACTGGGAGCATATTTGGCTGGCCTAATCTTCTGGTGGTGGCCTGAGGGTCTCAGTGTTTCAGAACTTGCCCTACATGTAGAAGGTGGTTCAAAGAGTTCTACAGAATGGGGCAAGGGAAGGATGGCTATAAAATATGCAGTGTACTGCCCAAGACTATGATGAATCTCTTTCTTAGGGAAGAGGAAACATTTATATCCATGTAAAAGGGGAAATCCCCAGGCCACACACAGATGGCCAAAGCAAAATGAATGTGCAGAACGGAGCAGGGAGACCCCTTTGCCTTGTCCTGGAGCTATTCTCTGAATTCATTATATGGATAAGTTCTTAAGGAGAGCACTCCCACAGGTCAACCAGCAAAGACTGGGAAAGGAATTTCTTTAGTTCCTTCTTTTTTCTTTCTTTCTTTTTTTTTTTTTTAAAGCTCAGCATTCAAGGAAAGTTCTGTCATAACACTTGCTAGATAAAATCTTATGGAACAACTAAGAAGAAAAAATAAAATAAAATAAAATAAAATAAAATAAAATAAAATAAAATAAAGCTTATAGAACCACCTCAGAATCTAAACTCCAATGATAATTAAAATACAAAAATGCTCATGTTTCAACAAAAATTACAAAACATACAAAGAAACAGGAAGTGATAGCTCAGGCGTAGGAGAAGATAAAAACATTAGAAACCATCAACAAAGAGAATCAGACCTGGGGCGATCCAGAAAAAGACTTAGATTTTTTTTTTTTAAGGGCCGTAATTATACACAAAGAGTTAATGCAAACTATGGACTAAGGACTAAAGGAAATTAGGAAAATGATAGACAAACACAAAAGACTGTCAATAGAGAGAAGGAAGTTATGAAAAGGAACCAAACAAAGTTGAAGAACACAGTAACAGAAATTCAAAATTCCCTAGAGGGGTTCAATAGGAGTTTGGAACTGGCAGAAGAATAAGTGAACTTGAATATAAGACAATTGAAATTATTTTGTTTGAGAAGCAGAAAGTGGAAAGAATTAAGAAAAGTGAACAGAGCCTGAGGAACAAGCATATTGTGGAAATCCTAGAAGAAGAAGAAAGAGAGAAAAGGG
Organism: Tolypeutes matacus; assembly: GCA_026826555.1. Taxonomy (NCBI): domain Eukaryota; kingdom Metazoa; phylum Chordata; class Mammalia; order Cingulata; family Chlamyphoridae; genus Tolypeutes; species Tolypeutes matacus. The sequence goes on along the minus strand of JAKSZT010054540.1, from coordinate 12,099,117 downwards.
CATAGGCAATATTCAAAGAAATAATGGCTGAAAAATCCCCAAATTTAACTAAGACACAAATATACACATGTAATTTGCTCAACAAACTCCAAACAGGATAAACCCAAATGGACTCACACTGCACCATGCTATAATCAAATTGTCCAATGCCAAAGACAGAGAATTCTGATAGCCACAAGAAAGAAGTACAAGTCACATACAAAAGAGCCTCCATAAGATTAAATGCTGAATTTTCATCAGAAATCATGAAGGCAAGAAGGCAGTAGGAAGACACATTTATAGGGCTAAAAGCAAAAAAATTGCCAACCAAGAATTTTATATCCAGCAAAACTATCTTTCAAAAAAAGTGGGTGGGATTAAGACATTCCAGGATAAATAAAAGTTGGGGACTTTTTCACCACTAAACTGATCCAATAAGAAATGCTAAACCAAGGTGTGTGTGGGGGTGTTGCTGTTTGAAAGGAAAGGACACTAGACAATTGACTGTAGCCACATGAAGAAGTAAAGATGCCCAGTAAAGATAGAGCCATGAGTAAATATAAATCCCAGTACTATTGTATTTTGGGTTCAAAACTTCTTCACACAGACCTAAAGGGCAAATGTATAAAATGTAATAATTGGACTTATACAAATATGTAACTTGTAACAAGAATTAAATAAAGGTAGGGGCAGAGGGTCACAGAATCATAGGTTATGTATGCTATTGAAGTTAAGTGGGTATCAAAGCAAATGAGATTGTTATAGATTTACAATTTTAAATTTAAGCCCCATGGAAACCATAAAAAATATAAGAAAATGTGCAAACTCCTAGAGACAAAAAGTAGACTACAGGTTATCAGAAGTGGGGGGCAGGGACAATGAGAGTTAATACAAAATGAAAGTAGGATTTCTGTTTGGGAATAAGGGAAAGTTCTAGTAATGGATGGTGATGAGAGTACTGCAATATTGTGAATGTGATTAATCTCACTGGATGGTATTCTTGGGAGAGTGTGTGATTGGAAGATTAATAATGTATAATATGTTTAGACAATTAAAATAAGAAAGAGAAACTAAAGAGATAATGACAATTAAATGCAATACATGATACTGGATGGGATCTAAGAATGGAGGCAAAAAGGCTCAAAAGTACATTATTGGGACATAAGAAAAAATGGAAATATATGCTGTAAGCTACAGATCAGTGTACAATTTCTTAAACTTGACAACTGTACTTAAGGTGATTACATAAGTAAGTATTCTTGTTCATAGAAAGTGTACAAGTATTATGTGTTCAAGGTGTATGATGTGTGTGCAACCTGCTCTCAAATGTTAAGAAAATTTAGATAGGTAGATAAATGGTCGATCACATATATAGAAAGATATAAATAGACATGAAATAATGATATGGTAAAAGTGGTAAAAAATTGCAGGTTTGCAATTATTTCAAAATACTTTTTTTAAATAAAAACAATCCAAAGTATGTCTCCCGGTATCATTGGACACTTTCACCTATATGGAAAGTTCAGGTTAAAGAAGAAAGTTCTTACTCAAAAAGCAGAATTCAAATCCATTTTTTACCTCTAATTCCAAGAAAGAATGACTCTTCTAATCATGACTGAAATATGAATATCTAGCCACTATTATAACATTACCCTAAACTTGGAAAGTCCTGTGAACTTGGCAGCTAAGTTGTATCCTCCAGGTGGAACCTATGTGAGAACGAGCATATTAGTGAGGTAGCAGAGGGTACAGTAGAGAGAAAATCTGGGCCTTGGCCAAGCTATTTGAGCCTTGAATCAAGCTTCATTGCTCTACCTCCTTGATGTTGGGGATTGAATTATGTCCCCCCACAAAAGACATGCTCAACTCCCAAACCTTGGTTCTGAGGGAGGGAACCCATTTGTAAATAGGATTTTTGAAGATGCTATTAAAGTGTGCCCACACTGAATGAAGAGTGGGCCTTCATCCAATATGGCTGAATTCCTTATAATCAAAGGAAATCAGACATGGAAAGGATGCCTCAGGGAGCAGCCAGAAGCAGGAAGTCAAGGAACTTGGAAGAGAATGGAGAAGACATTGCCATGAGCATTGCCATGTAACAGAAAAACCAAAGTCCAAGGATTGCTGGCACCCAGCCCCAGAATGACACAGTCTTCTAAGTAAAAGCATCCCCTTAATGATGCCTTGTTTTTGACTTCTCCTAGTCCTAAAATCGAGGGCCAATAAATTCCCATTTTTTTAAGCAAACTCATTGTATGGTATTTGTTTTAGCAACAGGGAAATTAAAACATCTGCCTTTTTCCTCACTATTTCAGTATCAGATACTGATGGCTTTTCTGATATTTACAAGAAAAAAATTCTCACAGAAATAAGTAAACAGTGGAAGCACATTGAAAGGAATTATGGCAACGTGATCTCAATATTTATCTTGGGATGGTAATTATTTTTGCAATTTTTCCCCCTACCTCTTAAATTTCTTACTATATGCAGGTATATTTTATTATCATTAAAATAAACTTGTTTTGGATTCATTGGATTGTTAATATTGTTAATTATGAACAAAATCAATCATAATACAATAATTACAATTTGACTAATTGGAGACACTGATTTCCTTTTGTGCCACAACCTTTGTTTCTGAGGTTCCAAGTCCAGGATCCCAGAATGACCTGTTGGCTCTTCTCTAGTCTTCAGGTCAGATGTACACAAAAAGGAATATTAAAGAAAATGCCACTGGGGAGACAGCAAACCTTGGATCCAAACTATAATTAGTTTAAATCAAACTCCCTTCTCCTTAAACTAGTATTTCCTCTTTTCTGCTCTAATTTTGCTCCTTTCTTTTCCTTTTCTTCCATGAAACATGGAAAATATCACAAAATACACAATGAAAAATTACTCACTCATAGGTCATGACCTGGAAAATTAATTAATTAAAGATGCTAAATAATCACAATATCTCCATTGCCAGCATGCATATCCAGGGAATTCTAATATTGTCTCCTCCCTTTTACTTCCTGTTCCCACCTGGGAAGAGAAGGAAGAAGGAAAGAGAGAGAGAGAAAAGAAAAGAATGAGAAAGAAATTGAAGAGAAAGAAGAGAGAAAGAAAAGGAGGGAGGGAAAGAGGGAGAGGGAGAGAGAGAGGGAGAAGGAGAGAGAACATCAAGTTTTGTTGCCTGCTTTAAACAAATTAAACCTTCAAACTGTTTGACATTTGTCTATCTCCCATCTTGATAAGGAGAAGCTGTGTGAAGCAAACTTTTTACCTCAGGTGGATTTGACTACAGTGATTCAAGCCATTTCCAGCACTGTCTTTATCAGCTTTAGCCAAAATTAGTTATTAATGCTTGCTGTGAAGTCAAGGCAATCAGACTCTGAGAATGACACGATATTACACAGTATGTCATGAAATTTTACGTGAGGGCCAGTGTGCTGCTGCTATCAAATGGCAGCAAAACTCTGCAGTGTTCAGTAATTGTTGGGATTCACAAAATTGTTATCCAGTCTTCTTCCTGATTCCTGGTTGATTGACGTGGAGATCATGTTTAAGCCTTGAAGCACTAAGAAACCACAAGGCACACAGGCTGCCTCCCGAGAGAATTGAGGCATTTTCGCAAACTATTTCCAAATGGTGCTCTTCAGTTAACCCTGCTTAAAATGCAACCCATCTTAGCAGGTGGAAGCAGTTTAGTAGCACGTACCTCTTCTGTCAAGTGTCAGAGAGATGATTTTTGAATCACAAGTGCCACAAAGCATAGTAAATGTCACCAATTAGGGATTAAAATATTACATTCAGCAGATGTGTGAGGATTTGTCTGACAAGGGTCCAGAACTTTACCTGAAATGAAATTTGAATTCAGTCTCATCACTGTGGCTGGAGAGTTTGCTTGGCAAAAGATTAGGGCCTCCCCAGAGTATGAATTCAGGTTCTGTACATTTCTGTGTCTTCTCCGGAAATATTGTTTGGCTAGATCATAAGAGTTACCTGGAACACCTGGTAATAAAAATAGTGTCTCTGGACTACACATAGGAGAATCTCCAGGAGATAGACCTGTGATTCTGTTTTTTTACCTGGAGCCCAAAAGACAAGTTTAGGAAAATTGTTCCTAGAAAGTCTCAACACACAATTGTAAAAAAAATTCTTCCTAGAACATGGGGATCAGCTATAATTTCTCTCCAATCCCTGTAAGAAAAAAGGACTTCCAACTGTAGCAAGAAAAATGAAGGTAAAGAAGAGAAAGAACACCTTAACATTATTTTTGAAAACTGAAAACATTGAATCTTTTTACATGAGTATGATTGTCATTGAAATGTGAACATTTTATATACTAGTTCTCAGCTCTTGATACTCTAAGCTCATCAAAGACAATGATAGTTCTGTAAGCATAAAATAAGAATCATCGATTTGAAATGGAACATTGTAGTGAATCCTACCCTTTATCCACCGCCTTCAAAAATAGGGAAAAAATTCAGAGGAGATCTTTTTACATGACTTCCTGATTGTTTTCTGAAAGTTTATAAGCTCTGGGTTTTCTTTCAAAGAAATTATTTCTGATTTTCTGGACACCATTGGGCTGTTCTCAAGTGCAGAGAGATTTTTATTTATTTATTTTTTTATTATGGGTAAAAATCAAAATTCTCACAATACATACAAACATTTGCAAAATGATATATAAATATATATGCATTTATGTGTATTTGCTTACAAGATCTCCTCTGAATTATCAATTTAAAATAATGATTTTTCAAAAATGGAGGAATCACTGAGAAGCATTTCTTGTCCTCCCATTATTATTCTCCAAATTATAATAGTTTCATATTATTTCAATAACTATTATGAAGAAAATCTAGTACAAATGTTTATGTAAAATATGCGTGCCATGTGAACTCTTTTTTTTAATGCTCTTATTTTTAAAGAGTTTACTATTTATAAGGGCTAAAACCTTCCATTTCCAATTAGCGTTGACAGAGTATGTGGAAAAATTATTTTTGTCTAAGTAGATTTATTTGTAGGCCAAAATAGATAATTAAACATTCTTTTAAAATCTATATTTTACCAAGTGCTTAAAATTATTTTTCTTAATTTTAAATAAATCAAATCGCTGAAGGTGGGGATATCATCATCCTAATCTGAAATAAATCTAATTTTCTCTTCCAAAAAAAAAAAAAAAAATTAGGGAAAAAAACAAAATGAGGACAAAACCAAAACAGCAAACATCAGTAAAAATAATTAAACATTGAAGAAAAATCACCAGTACAAAAGATAAAAGAAAAGAAAAGAACAGCTTGGAAGAACTTACACTTAAGGAAACAGAATTCAGTACACAAAGAAAATAAGACTTTAGACTAAAAGTAATTACTAGTCTTTAGGAGATTTAAGACAAAATGTAGATATAAAATTAAGACAACAAATTTCAGAAATGAAACTATAAGCATTGAAATAAACACAATGGTTAAATACACATAAGGCAGAGATCAGGATTACTTTTGAATTACAAGTTAGAACTGAACTAATTCTCCAAAATTTCAGCAAAGTTAAAAAAGACTGAATATAAAAGACAACTCAAGAGTTACAGAGGATAGTTCTAGTATTTCCAACATCCATCTAAGAGGCATTGCAGAGATAACCTGGAGAGGATTCAGGCAAGGGAATGGTCAAAATAATGATAGAAAAATTGAGAAGACCCACTGATTGCCAAGCAGAATGCAAAAGCAATTCCCTTTCAAACAAACAAAACAAAATAAAACACTCATGCACCTGAAATATATGGGGTTGAAATTTCATAGCAATAATAAAAAAAAAGAGGCAAATGTTTTCAGAAAAATATACAAACATAAAACAAATGATCTTAAAGTGAAAGAGAATCTGCTTGACATGAGACTTTAATGAGCATCACTTGGTACAAGAAAATAATGGATGCACTATCTTCAAACCCTCAAAGAACATAATTTGAAGCTTAACTTTCTAAATTCTGCAAATTATTTCTCGAATATGAGGACAAAGTAAAATAAAACAATACCAGGCCTTCAAGTATCCGCCAGCCATATATCCAGAGACCCACTCTGAAAGAAAAATTGGAAGGTATAATCCAATAAAAGGTAAAATGGAGCCTAAAGAAAATGTGATATAGAGGAAATAATGGATATTAAGGTATTCCAAGTGTAAATCAATGTTGAGATTTTAGGAAGAAGTAATAATAATTAAGATCTAAAACCAGCAAGGAATATCAATAGCATAGGTGAGTAGAAATAAACATAGTATGTAAATGTGGGCCAAAATCTCATTTGATTCAAGGGGAAGATTTTGCATGTTTAACTCTAGATTTGTATACATATAAATAAATATATATGCATTTGATTTTTAATTTTCTGGATAGTTACTATGACAGAATTAAAATATTTCACAATTGGTATCATAAAAAGAGTGAATGGGCTAGATTTACCCATTTGAAAACAGAGATTAAACAAATCCCAGGTATATATATATATACTAAACAGTCATGGACTATTGCACTATATACCTCTGTGATGGATTAAAGCTGTATGTACCCCAGAAAAATATGTTCTTAAAGGTAATCCAATCCTGTAGGTGTGGACCCATTGTAAGTAGGATCTTTTTGTAAGTAGGATCTTAAGAGGTGACCACCTCATTTGGGGTAGGTCTGAATCCTCTTACTAGAGTCCTTTATAAGAGAATGAAATCCAGACAAAGAGAGAGAAAGCTTCACTACTGAAGCTGCCACGTGCCTTGCCATGTGACAGAGGAATTCAGGATCACCAACAGCCAGTGTTCAGGAAGAATGTATTGTCTTGATGATGCCTTGATTTAGACACTTTCACAGCTTCGGAACCATAAGCCTGTAAACTAATAAATTTCTATTGTAAAATCTAACACATTTCCTGGTATCTTTTTGAGCAGCTTAGCAAACTGGAACACCATCTAAACAAAGTCAGGGAAGGGAAAATAGATATTAAGCAAACAAATGACATTGAGTAGAAATATTTAAGTCAGGAAAACTATAATTCAAGGCTTTAAATGGTAAAGGAGTAATATTTGAAACTGATGAAATGAATAAGCCACCATGAAAAAATTGGTATTGATTGACAAAAAGGAAACCAAAGATCATTTAAAACCAACACTTAAAAAAATTCGATCCTAAATAGTTATTGGGTTCAGAATAATATTTTAAACAAAATTTAATATTGACTTAGGGATAAATAAGTAGATTTTTGAAAAAATAAATAACTGACTTAGGGATAAATAAGAAGGATGACAATTAAATGAATACCATACAGCAATGAAAATGAATGATGGAAAGCTACACATACCCATGAATCTCACAAGCAAAACACTGAGCAGAAAAAAAGAGCCAGGCACAAAGTATTGCACACTCTATACTTTTATTAATGTAAAGAACAAAAACAATCAAAATTAATCTACACTGTTAGAAGTCAGAATGCTAGTTACCATTTGGTGGGGTGTGTGTGCATGTGTGTGTGTGTGTGAGAAAGGCAGAGAGTGCCGTTAGTGATTGGAAGGGGGGTGCTCTATTTCTACAGCTGCACGTTGATTACACAGGTGTATTCAGTTTGTGAAAAGTAATCCAGCTGTGCACCGTAGATAGGCATGTTATACACACATACACACCTATATATATATGATATACATAAAATATATGTATCTCAAGGGTAAAACAACTGAAAAGTAGATTTAAATAGCTTTAAACTCATGAGGTTAGGAAAAAGACAAGGAAGTGTAGATTGGTGTTGTGATTTAGGAGCTCAGAAAGCAAAAATTTGCAAAATAAAAGAAACAAGTGTCCATTGTTGTTTTCCTAGCCATTCCATTTCTTAATATCTGCTCTAGAATACACTTGCACATCTGCATATTAAGTAGGATTGCCAGATAAAGCACAGGATGCCCATTACATTTGAATTTCAGGTAAGTAATTAATAATCTTTTAGGATAAGTATAGCCCATGAAATGTTTTTATTTGCTCAAACTGGCAAATAAAACCCTAAGGATGCTATACGTAGACATTCACTGCAGCATTGTCTCTTAGGATGAAAAGAATCAATGGCAACCTAAATGTGTGTAAGTAGCAGAGTGATTATATGACATAACCTTGCAATGAAATATCATGTAGGTATTAAAACATGAGGTTGCATTCTAGGCACTCTCACGACAAATCACCAAGATATGTTTAAACTAAAAACAAGTTAAGGATAAAAAAATGCACTCACAAAACAATATTACATGATTTTATCATATGCAGATACGTAGAAAGAGGCTTGAAGGATACACAATTGGTGCCAGTGGTTGCTTCTCTTAATGGAAAATGATGGTGATTGGCAGATGGGTGGGGTTGTTATGTGGGTTATGAGATTATGGTTGCAGGAAATCAAGCTTTATTTGTAAATATATTTATATTGCATAGACTATGTCCACACATTATTTACAGAATTCACATATTGTTATTAGCGGAAATGCAAATAAACCAAAGCAAATGGATTAAAAAATACATTTTTAAAAAGGAAACCAGGTAATATTACATGGGCTTGGAATGACAAAGTGCTGCTTCAAATAATGCATTGCTTCAAAGAAAGCATTTTTGATCCCTCAAGGATAAAACTATCCCAGTCTAACATGCCTTTCCAAATAGGTCACTATTTATACTTCACATATTGGGATAAGAAAGTTAGTATATTGCTAATAAAAGTAATGTGCTATGTTGAATGTGACCTTAAAGCTCATCAACGAGGATTTAGTCTACTCAAGTTTTTCCACATATTTCGGTAGTTATAAAATGTTAGAAGAAAGAGAAACCTGGTAAGAATGAATTATCACCACTCAAAAAGTAAAACATCCAACTAGGAGAAGATTTACGTGATAGGTCAACTGTATAAAAACAAGATAAATGCAAATTATTTATTGATAAACCATCTTGATTCACCGCCAAGGTTGTAAATATGCAGGAAAGCAAAGCTTTAAGATGTGAATGAGCAAACTTGATCTCCCAGAGAACAGCGATTGCCAGGTTGAGTTATGAGTGTATACCAGATTCATTCTCTTACCCTTTCTTTCAAGAACAATTTATTGACTGCTCACGATTTAGTGCTCACCACTATGTATCTGTGTTGTGGATTCATGAAAGAACAACTGAGGGATAAGCATGTTCTCTACTTTCCTGAAATTACTGGTGAAAATTCCCTTTAAGTAAATAGCTAGCTAGCTAGCTAGCTAGCTAGTTGGATGGGTGATAGAGTTTCACAACATACCAGTCAAGCTGACCTGCTCCAAAAAAGGGTAAAACCACACCCCAAATTTAAGATACTATTTATGCTTGAGTTTCCAGAATGAGAGGGGAAAGCCAGGGCACCAGGAAAGTAAAGCAGATCTTTTTAATGAACCCACAAGGGACTGACTTAGCACTGTCATACCCTCAGTAAGTCAGTGGTCTGAAAGCCAGAAGATGACATCCCATCTGTACCAACTTTCTGTCAATGTACCTCGCAGAGTTTATCATCTTTATGTACTGCCTGACCTGAAGGGTTATTGTGAAATGTGAGGTGTGATAATACATGTCAAAGTACCTCAAAACATATAAAGGAAAATACAAATGCATTGCAATGTTTTGAATCTGTGAGCTTTCTTCCTAAGTCATTTTCCTATCTACATCTGATACTTTAAGTAGTCTGTGGGTTGTGCACATAAACGTACCCAATAGAGGAAAGATTTACCAAAGGAAACAGTTGTTTAATTTTTTTAGCTTACTAGTTATAGAAATACCCTCTGAAGATATGGTATCTTTTTAACTTCCAGCTGTGCCTTTATATTTAGTAGGAATTTGCCCTGAGGATTATGGTTACATAATACATCCTGTGTTTAGTGTTTATTTACAGGGTCTTGGCAAATTCTCATGAAATCATTTTAATACCAGTTCAAAATTGTTGAACCAAACATTCATAAGATTCTTTCAGTTAGACAAATTGCATAATTCACTGGCATAAGAACAGGAAAATATCCTTTCCAAATTAAGTTTGTTTTTAGCATGAAGTCTATATTTTTAAACCTCAAAAGTGCTCAACTGATTTTATAAAGAATTCTTAATACTTCCTGTCCCAAGAACATCACCACACAGCTCATGCAGGTTTAGGGTCCTAAAAGCCTATTAACAAGTTCCTCGAGAAGAGCAATTATAAGCCCATGTATGTATTCAACATGGGTCACAATTTATCATTTTTTAACCAAGCCTCCCCTTTTTTGATTCAAGAACCAAGAAATGCCTGTGAATTGTGAGCAAAGTGCTCCTGCCAGATGACAAGAGTGGTGTGTTTCCCTGCTGAGCCAGGGTGCCAGGCTACACTCTCTTAAGTTTATAATAGCAGGTCCAGAATTGCACAATTCTCCTTTCTGCAATACACTGGCTCCTCTTGAAAATTACTTTTTAACAAGCAGCTTAGGCTTTCCAAAGGTTAAACTGGAATGAAAGAGGGAGAGTACATTTGAAACTTGCTATTGACACAATTAACAAAATAACAAAGTGTGGTGTAGATCCTTCCTGAATTCATCCAGTGCATGGTACCTAAAGGGTCCCTGAATAAATATTTATTAAGCAAACGAACCCATTTATTTACTTGCTTCCTTGATGCATATTGAGTGCCGACTGAGTGCTATGAGGTAGGTTTGGAGGAGTTTAAAGATGAATAAGAAATGAATAAGTATGAAATAACATCCCTAATCAAGTGTATCATTAGTAAAAATGTGGCATTTGAACGCTGCACCTCTGAATTCAATTTAATTATTATGTGGATGGAACTTAGAGATGTGTTTTGCTTCTAACGTCATCTACCCCCTACCCAAGGAAAATGCTTTAAGGGTTAGAGCTGCTTTTCAAGTCTGTGTGCAGGTGGATAGACTCTGACAGGAATTACCAGCTTCGCGATTCAGACAGGCATAGCAGATCTCCTGTAAATTAAATGCATAAGACACACGTCCTGTCTTTCTAGCATCACACAGGCAAAGCTGAATTTGTTTGAAACATAAATTAGTATTTGTCTTGATGAATATTTGACATACTATTACTTAAACTAATTCTCCTGCCAGGTCTTTGAGAGAATTCCACTCAGTGCCAAACAGTCTGTTAAAATCATGAGGCGCAAGCCTGTGCAATCCAAACTGGAGCATGCAAGCAGCTGTTTCCCGTGGCTGAGGAGAAGGAGCTGCCTTCTGGGTCCAGGATGGAATCTCACGTTGTTTACATGCTCCCCAAAGCCCTCCCATCAGACCTGTCTTTTTGTAATTTTCATAACTCCTTACATATCTGTAGAATGTTAATAGTTTTCTAATCACTTTCACATAATCTCATAGGAGACCCCGAACTGCCCAGCAAAGATAAGTGAAAACAGATACTTTTTATCTCCATTTTACAGTTGGAAAAGTGAGACATATGACGAATGTTCCCCATGAAGTCAGAACTAAAATCATGACCCGGATTTTGGGGTCCAGAACGCAAGGCCAGGCTATTTCATTATGTACCACACTGCTTCTGCCTTTACATTTGAATTAGTGTGCCTATAATACCTTGAAACCTGAGGTGAAGAATAGAGGAAATAAAAGACTCCAGAGTGTGATCTGAATCATTGTTAAATCACAAAATAATGTTTTATCTTATGAGCAGCCTTTGTTACATGTATATGTAATTTTATTATTGGCATCACTATTGATATTACTATACTCATATTTGAGCTACTTCTTTGCCTCTTGTGTCTGCTGGTGATTTTGACAAAACAAAATGAAAAGGCTTCAAGGGTACCCTGAAATGAATGTAAATTATCGTGAAAATATTACTGCTCCTGAAATAGTCACCTTTCTATGAGTTAGGCAGATCAAATTCCATTGGAATTTTGAATTCTGTCTTGATCTGGTTGCTAATCTGTTGCTTCATGATTCACATCTTGGAGTTGACTATTCTCTGTTGAAAATCATACATACATAGATTTAAACAATCTTAATTAAATGTGTAGAACCCTTTGTTCCGGTTTCTGTGGACTGGTACCGATGTCTTGAGTTTCTTTTCTGTAAAAGGAAAAGTTTGGTAGCTTATGTCTAAGGTCTCTCTCATCTCACTTGTCTCTATGGCACCAGCGCCCTATCACAGAGCATTCATAGATAACCATTTTATAGTCTACAAGGGTAATATACATCATCTGATGTAATAGCAGGCATCAGTCATTCAAGGAGCTTGTTTCAAGGAGGACATCTAACACCTATGTGATTGGAAAGAACATAGCTCTATTTATGTTACCATACATAACTTCCCAATAAATTCTGTCTGGCTTCATGTCATAAAGACGACATATAGACAGACATTATCATCCTATGTAATTTAGCATGTGACAAGCTAAATAGCTGACTGTTAACTAAGCCAACTCTGATGATTAAAAAGATATATAGATTCAGGATTAGAAATTGCCCTTCTGTTAAATCATTTATGATATATAGATTTAATGTATATGAATCTATTCTATTACTCATGTACTTTATACTGCACATAGATTTTTTTAAGTAAGGATTTTTATTTTGTTCATGACCTCTGAAGACCTATTCAGAAGACATGCATGTCTTCAAACCTTCTAAGAATGAGCCATATTTACTATGATTATTTTCAGTCCTGTCCAATAAGGAAAACACACGTCTATTCCATCATACAAGGAATAGATACTAACATGGAAAATAGCATCATAATCAAAGTCTCATAACAAATAGTTTTATAATCAAAATCTCAGCTCATCAGCAACAAAAACATTCCAATACATCAAAGTCTAATCCATTTTTGGGCACAAAAAATGTGTAGAGCTACATCTCTATCTCTTTCTGTCTATCTCTATCTCTACTTCTACATTAATGTCCATAGCTATCCCTGTCTCTATCTATCTATCTATCTATCTATCTATCTATCTATCTATCTATCTATCTATCTATCTTTCTATCTATCATCTATCTTTCTATTGATCTATCTTCTTTCTATCATCTATCTATCTATCTATCTATCTATCTATCTATCTATCTATCTATCATCTATCTATCTATCTATCTATCTATCTATCTATCTATCTATCTATCTATCTATCTCTATCATGTATCTATCTTATCAACTATCTAACGTCTATCTATCCTATCTACCCATCCATTCATCCATCCATTCACCCCAGTATTTAGAGTCATGTGAATTTTCTTTTTCCTTTTGTTTTGTTTGCTTTTAGGCAAAAATATGCCTATGAAATTTTCTTCCCATGTAGTATATAGAAAGATGTGGTTAATGTAGGGTAATGCTAAGTAAAGAAAATTTTTATTGTTTAATTATTGTACATACTACATAACGAACGGATTTGCAATATGAGCTCTTTTAATTTGATCACAGGTGACACATCAAGAAATTGCAGCTTTATTGTGAAAATTTGAAAATATACCAAAATATGTACCAGTATTAGATTTCAGTTTTGAGGCTGATTATACTATACCTATTTTCAGTAAGTATGACTTGCAAACATTGGTCAAGGCTATACTACCTGCAACTTTAAATGTGGGAAATGATTTCACCGTGAACTATCAAAGAGTAATCTCAACAGTCCACATATCCCTTTTGGGAGATGGAATTGGAAGTGTCTTATGTGTTGTATTTACACCATCAGTCTGCTCTCTAATATTGTTAGCAATTCAAGAGAGCATTTTTTTCCTACTTCACCGCATTTATAAACCACAGTGTATTTTGGTGCCAGGTGTGAGGGAATTCCAACTCTAAGATTTGAGTTGATTTTTTTTTTTTTCTGGCCAGGCCAAGAAACTAAATAAGCCTAATCATTCAGGATGAAGATCTTTGGATCTGTTTCCTTTAAGAGTGCAGTATATATGATAATGACTTAATTGTCATCAAATAGAATACAATTAATTTTATTTTTTAGTATGTTATCAGCAAGCAAACCACCAGTATTAGCTCGATACCATCTGGGAGTGACAGTTTCCTTATTACAAAATATGTAAAAATATGGATTCCCTTAAGGAATCTGTTGCATTGCATCTGCTCAGATTTTTGTTATATGCTAATGGTTTTAACCCAGCATATGAAGCATGCAAAAAAAATAACTGAAAATTTTCAGCTAAATTACTCGTTTCACATTTAAAGTGCCTCAAAAATGGAGAAAGCTGCACATGCGGCTTTAGCTACAGGGGACTGAGCAGAAACAAAGAAGGAAGGAGCCAGGGTGTCTTTTCTTACCTGAGATTTAGTCAATCCCATCTTTGTCTCCGGAGAGAATCTGACTGCCCACATAATTAAGGCCACTTGATAGTTGAGGAAAGTGTGGAGTGGAACTATATGGTGCTAAATCCCAAATGAGCGCTGGATATAAAAAGAGATTACGACTGATAAGACAATTATTATTCTTATAGCTCTGTGTTCATAATATATTAAACAATCACAGTGATTAAAAGGAGCTATTATCATTATGAAACCATTCTCTGGGATAGGGTTTCTTTTATTTCAATCCCTGGCCTTTCTGTATTTTCTCACCTTTGCTTTACTTGGATGTTGAAAATTCATTTGAATGAATTCTGGCTATTGACTAAAGAGAGTGCTTGGGTTTGAGCCAAAAATATGTAGCAGATTTCAAATGCTGGCCCCTGATTATCAACCATTTAGGGGAAAGACCCGTGTGTAAGGGAGACCATAGTAACAAACTAAATTAGGTTTGCAGAGTAATACCAGGGCAGAAGTTTTATGTTAGGGTGTTGCTTTCCCTGTTTGATCCTGAAGAGCTATTGCTTTAGGCTGGCAGAATTTTCACACTTGTAAAACAATTTGGTATGAATTGCTTTCCCATGTATCTATGTCCTCAGGCTTTAGAATGTGAAATATACTAGGCATTACATTTTCATTAGCATCAGCCCAGAATGTATCTATGTATTAAGCCTGAAAATTAGTATCAATGCTTTGTAATTTGCATATATTAGTTACAATTGAGATTCTTCTTTTCCAATAATAAGAATGGTACAATGCCTCTTTGTAAAGAACATAATGGACATAAACCTCTATTGAACATTACAGCTTTCCACTTATTTGATAATAATATTACCTATGTTGGTTTACCAATATTACGATATATTGTTCCCATATATAAAGTATTCTCAGAAAATGTGGCGTATTTGAGAAACTGGTTGATACCAAAAAATCTAGCTGATGATTCACTGAAGAAACTACCATATATTGCTAAATGTGTCCTTTGCAGTCCTTCCAGGGTCCATGGCATGTCTTTTGGGGATTGCACTGAAGAAAAATATGAAGCACAATGAGCAAGTAAATATCTCCACCTTGAAAGGACTCCATAAGGTATATTGATTCAGTCTTGCATATTTCAAAAAACATTAGCATAAAACCACACAGGAAAATATTTCTTCCTCAGCTGCCCCCCATGGCACTATTTTCCTCTGGTTCCTTACTCACATAGTTCCATGTCTTGTTGCCTGCTGCTTTCAGTGATGTTATGTGGGTGATATCGACGATGGAGGCCAATCACCATGTTTATACAAACAAGTGCAAAACAGGAAACGATGCTTTATGATATAATCTGTCTAACTAGGCACTGCCAATAAGCCCTTTCCGATAAGAGGGTGGTTTTTAAGAGATGGTATTTATGGGCAATAGAAATGTGAAGTTTGCAAGCCTTCATATAAAACAGTACTTAATTATCCAGATGTAGCTAAAAAAAAAAAAAAAAAAAAAACATCAAAAAGAGATTACTTTGTGTTTGACTCAGCACATACCAAGAGGTGGATTCCTGTCTCCCAACTAAAGACATAAAGCCATACAGTAAGCTACATACTCCTAAGGAAGGATGGGTACCTGCAAACACACAGAAGCCTTAAATCTCTTTTTCTTTCATGTCACTTCCATTTGTTGAGAACTTGAGCAAAGTCAAACTCTATATTGAATGTTTTACTTTATATCATTCATATTGCAGTCAGCCTGTGGAATAGGTATCATTTAATCCCATTTTACTGACCAGAAACTGAGAGACGTCAACCTGGTTCAGCTGGAATTTGAAACAAGGCTTCCAGTTTATTCCTAATGAGTTCTTCGGTAAAAAATTTAAGCGGTACTTAATGCTTCCTCACTACATGCTGCCAGTAGGCGTTAAATAAAATCAACCCTGGAGTGTTACTTTGAACTTGGTGAGCCAAGAAAGCTTAGGAGAACTTTACCAAAGAGCTTGCAAAAAGTATTTCAAGTTCGTGAAAATATAATTTAAATACACGGCTGCATGATGCTTGATAAAGCCTACCTTTTAAATAATTCAAAAGATAAAACATTTTTTCCTCTTCCTCTTGATGGTATGTTCCCACAGATCAAAAGGCCAATAGTAGTTAAAATTTATTACCACACTTGGAAAGAAAATTTATTCAAATGCTATTATAATTTTCTTTTTTGAAAAACTGTGCTAGGAAGACTGGGAAGAATGAGATATCCAAAAAGTTTAAAAGTCCAAAAGATAATTTGTTTTGAGACAGTGTGAAAAGGCCATTTCAAAGTTCAGAAAAGTAATTTCTTTGATGACCAGTGTCTGGTAAGGGCACTTCAGATTTCCTTTGAGGAATGACTGTATTTCCTCAATCAAGCAGTTTTGGGGCAGAATGCTGTACCTACCTCTCTTCCTGTGTGGCTCTTAAGGGTTGACCCTGGCTTGGCCAATCGCACAGTGATTACAAATTGGTCCAATGAAAAGTTAATTCTTAGACTTATGAGGACATAATTGCTAAGGAGAAACTCTTTCTGTGGAGTTGCAGATTTGCTAGGATATCACCTTGATGCAGGTCTTGCACCAGTGAGAGAAGACCTTGACTGAAAATGAAGCCAGCATGAAAGAAACAGAATTTAGTGACAGAGGTAGAATCCTAACTCTCTTTATTACGTGAAAACAGCTACAACCGAAACATATTCCCTAGGATTTTTTTGTTACATGGTTTAAAAAAAAATATATATATATATATATATGCTGGTTGCCTAAGCCACTTTGATTTCTCTTGCTTGAAAACAAATTAGTCCTGGCAACCAAAGTGAACCATTCTCTTTTTATCCTCCTGGTTAATTACAGAATAAACTCAGTCTCCTCTCTTTCTTTGTATGGTTTTGCCCATTCTTATCCAACTGGGTCCTTGCAGGCTACAAAGCTCATTTAGTTGTTGTTCATAAGTATATCCCTATCTGATATTCCCTCAGAGGCTGATTCATCGTAGAGATTCATGGAAATTTCCATCGCCCTTGAGTACCTTCTCTGTAACTAGTCAAAGGTTATTCATTCCTTCACTTCTCTAAGTCCAAACTCACCCTATGATAGGATTAGCACCAAGTATTCTTATCTCCTCTGAGTCAATGTTTTATTTATTATTATTTTGTCATTGCTATTATTATTATTTTACTCATTAAGTTATTTTTCCACCAAAGAGGCAAAGAGAAGCTTTTTTTTATACCTGTGTTCCAGCTCACCACATTCACTAGGATGGCTTTGCTTATTTTATATATGAAGGTCATACATAATGTCAAGTGTGTTAAAAGATGAGAAGCTCTACTGGTAAATAAAAGGTAGGCTCTAACTACATCAAATGAGTATATCTTATCTCCATAACTAAATTGTATGGTTCTTGTATACAGAAAACTTGTATTCTAATATCTTTATGACCCCAAGTCTCTGCATTAGACATATAACAATTACTTACTGCTGATTTATTTTACTTTCTTTTTATTATTATCCATTATTAATAAAATTTCAGTATAAAAGTCAAAGTCTTTAGATGACCACAAGACCCAGTCTTCGCCTACCACTATCTTTCTACTCTCATCTCCTACTATTATGCCCTTATCCAATCCACTGAGCTGTCTTCGCCTTGCTATAGTAGAATATGCCAGCTATGCTCCTGCCCCAGGACCTTTGTATGTGCTGCATCTTCAGATTGATTGCTTTCCACTTGGCTCTGTCTTCATACTTTCAAATCTGTCCTCCAATATCACTTTCTTCCGTACTTGAAATGATACTACTACCTATCCTTAAGCTCTCCAATCCCCCCTTATTCTGCTGTTTTTTCCCATAGTACTTGTCAGCTTCTTTTTCAATAAAAATTTTATTGATGTATATCATTCATACATGAACATACATCAAACAATAAGTGGATAGTAAAAGTTCTTAACTTACAAAACAGACATGCATAACATCATACAGGGCTCCCATACATCACCCCACTACCAATACCTTGCATTTTTGTGAAACATTTGTAACAAATTTTGAAAGAGCTTTGTCAAAGTATTATGACTAACTATAGTCCATATCTTGCGTTTGGTGCATTTCCCCCCCAACTTACCCTATTTTTTTTGTTGTTGTTGTTGTTAATAAACCATACAGTTTATCTAAAGTATACAATCAGTGGCATTTGGTATAATCACAAACTTGTGCTTTCATCACTTCAATCAATATTAGAGCATTTTCATTACTCCAAAAAAAGAAAAAAACAAACAAAAAAACCCAAACCACTATCATACCCATATGTTAGCACTACTAATTACAAATCCTGTGATGTGCTTTCACCAATTCTATTCATTTCCAAACATTTACAAACAACTTTTTACCAATTCTGCATAGATTAACCCTTTGGTGACATATTCTAGCTATTACTTCCATGATCATTATATTTAGATCATGATAGCAAAATCATACAATATCTCTCCTTTTGTGCCTGGCTTGCTTCACTCAACATAACGTCCTCCAAGTTCATCCACGTTGTCGTATGTTTTATGACTTTATTTCTTCTTACAGCTGAATAATATTCCATTGTGTAAAAACCACAGTTTATCCATTTGTCAATTGATGGACATTCGTGTTGTTTCCACTATTTGGCAATTGTGAATAATGTCACTGTGAACGTAGGTGTGCAGATTTCTGTTCGTGTCACTGTTCTCAGTTCTTCTGGGTATATACCTAGTAGCAATATTGCCAGGTGACATGGTAGATTTATATCTAACGTCCTTAAGAACTGCCAAACGGACTTCCATAGTCACTATACCATTCTACATTCCCACCAACAGTGAATAAGTGTTCCTATCTCTCCACATCCTCTCCAACACTTGTAGTTTTCTATTTTTTTAAGTGTCTATTCCAGTAGGTGAAATGATATCTCATTGTAGCTTTGATTTGCATCTCCCTAATAGCCAGTGATGTTGAATGTTTTTTCGCGTGTTTTTTCACTATTTGTATTTCTTCTTTAGAAAAATGTCTATTCAGGTCTTTTGCCCATTTCTAAAATTGGATCATTTGTCTTTTTATTGAGTTGTAGGATCTCTTTATATATCATGGATATTAGATCCTTGTCAGATGTGTAATTTCCAAATATTTTCTCCCATTGAGTAGGTTGCATTTTTACCCTCTTCACAAAGTCCGTTGAGGTTTGAGGTGCAGATGTGTTTAATTTTGAGGAGGTCCCATTTATCTATTTTTTTCTTTTGTTGCTCGTGCTTTTGGTTTAAGTTTTAAGAGACTGCACCTACTACAAGAACTTCTAGCACAATGTTGAATAACAGTGGTGACAGTGGGCATCTTTATCTTGTTCCTGATCTTAGAAGGAAAGCTTTCAACCCTCCCCATTGAGAACTATGTTGGCTGCAGGATTTTCATATATACCCTTTATTTGTTGAGGAACTTTCTTTTATACCTGTCTTCTGAAGTGTTTTTTATCAAGAAAGGATGCTATATTTGGCAATGCCTTTTATGCATCAACCCAGATGATCATGTGGATTTTTCCCTTTGATTTGCTAATGTGGTATATGACATTAATTAATTTTCTTATGTTGAACCACCCTTGCATACCAGGAATAGAACCCAGTTAATTGTGGTGTGTAAATCTTTAATATGTTATTAGATTCAATTTACATGTATTTTGTTGAGAATTTTTACATCTATGTTGATTAGAGAGATTGGTCTATAATTTTCTTTTCTTGTAGTATCTTTACCTGGCTTTGGTATTAGGGTAATGGTGGCTTCATGAAATGTGTTGGGTAATTTTCCCTCCTTTTCAATTTTTTTGAAAAGTTTAAGCAGGATTGGTATTAATTCTTATCGAAATATTTGGAAAAATTTACCTGTGAAGCCATCTGGTCCTGGACTTTTCTTTGATGGAAGATGTTTGATGACTGATTCAACCTCGTTACTTGTAATTGGTTTGTTGAGTTCCTATATTTCTTGTAGAGCCATTGTAGATTGTTTGTGCATTTCTAGGAATTTGTCCATTTCAACTAGGCTGTCTAACTTGTTGGCATACAGTTTCTCATAATATCCTCTTAAGATCCATTTTATTTCTGTGAGGCCAGTCCTAATGTTCCCCTTTTCATTCCTGATTTTATTTATTTGCTTTTCTTTTTTGTTCTTTGTTAGTCTAGCTAAGGGTTTATCAATTTTATTGAACTTCTCAACGAACCAGTTTTTTTTTTTTTTAATTTTCTTTATTGTTGGGTTTTTTTTTTTTTTCAATTTCATATTTTAATATTTATTATTTCTTTCTCTCTGCTTGCTTTGGGACAGGTTTGCTGTTCTTTTTCTAGTTTCTCCAGCTGTTCAGTTAGGTCTTTGAATTTAGCTCTTTCTTCTTTTTAAATATAGATGTTTAGGGTTATAAATTTCCCTCTCAGCACTGCCTTCGATATATCCCATAAGTTTTGTTAAGTTGTATTCTTGTTTTCATTCATCTCGAGGTAGCTACTAAATTCTCTTGCAATTTCTTCTTTGATTCACTGATTGTTTAGGAGTGTGTTATTTAGCCTCCATATATTTGCAAAAATTCCCCTTTCCTACCTATTATTGATTTCCAGCTTCATTCCATTATGATCATTAAGATGCTTGGGATAATTTCAATCCTCTTAAATTTATTGAGAGTTGGGCCACGTGGCCCAACATGTGGTCTATTCTGGAGAAAGATCCATGAGCACCTGAGAAGAATGTATAACTTGCTGATTTAGGGTGCAGTATTCTGTGTATGTCTGTCTAGTCCAGCTCTATTATCATATTGCTCAAGTTCTCTGTTTCCTTGTTGATCTTCTGTCTTGTTGTTCTATCTAATGATGTGAGTGGCATGTTGAATCTCCAAATATTATTGTAGAAGTGTCTATTTCTCCTTTCAGTTTTGCCAGAGTTTGCCTCATGTATTTTGTGGCACCCTGGTTATGTGTATTAAAAATTATGACTGTTATTCCTTCCTGGTGGATTGTCTCTTTTATTAATATATAATGGCCTTCTGTTTCTCTCATCCCTTTTTTGCATTTAAAGTCTGTTTGTCTTGCACCAGTATAGCTATCCTGCTCTCTTTTGGTTACTATTTGCATGAAATATCTTTGTCCAACCTTTCACTTTTAGTCTATTTGTATCCTTGGGTCTAAGGTGAGTCTCCTGAAGACAACATATAGATGGCTCATGTTTTCTTATCCATTCCGTCAGCCTATGTCTTTTGATTGGGGAGGTTAATCCTCTAACATTCAATGTTACACCGTAAAGGCATTCCTTCTTCAACCATTTTTATCCTTTGACTTTCATATGTCTTATCTTATTTTTGTCTGTCTTTTTATCCTTTGGGTTACCCGTCCTGATAATCTTCAGTTCTGTACTGTCCTCCAAGCCTCTCCTTCTTCTCTTTTCTTTTCTGGCTGTAGAACTCTCTGGTGTTTCCTGCAGACCTAGATTCTTGTTTACGAACTCTCTTAGTTTCTGTTTATCTGTGAATATTTTAAACTGACCTTCCTAATTGAAGGACATTAATGCCAGATGAAGAATTCTTGGCTGGCAGTTTTTCCTCTTTCAGTACTTTAATTATAGCATACCACTGCCTTCCGGCCTTCATGGTTTCTGAAGAGAAATCCACACACAGTTTTATTGGATGTCCCTTGTGTGTGATGTTTCCCTTCTCCCTTGCTGCTTTCAGAATTTTCTCTTTATCTTTGGCATTTGGCATTCTGAATATTGTATGTCTTTGTATAGGACTATTTAGATTTATTCTAATTGGAGTATGCTATTCTTCCTGGACATGTTTGTCTGTCTGTTTGTTTATTTCCCTTCTTTCAGTGCAGTTTTCTGGTCTGCCAGCATTTGACACTAATTAGCAGACCTCTCTGCTTAGACCACAGAGGGTAGGAGGGAATGGATTCACTATAACCGTGTCCTGGTGGGAGATGCAGAAGCAATATCCTCAGGTCCAGCCAAGCTTGGCAACCAAACTTCCTCAGAAGTTGTTCTCCTCCATTGGCTGGCTGCACTCTTCCTCCTTCTGCCTTCTCAGCAACATGCCCAGGGCAGTTTGGGACGGTGTTTGAGAAGGCAAAGTATCCTTAGGTCCCTGCTGGCTCTCAGAGCAAACAACATCGTGGCACCACCTGTCCTGGAAATGTGAGACCCCCCCCCCCCAATGCAGTAGACCAAGTTCGCTGGCTAAAATCTGAATTTGCTATAGGCTGTGTCCCTCCCTCTACCCTCACTTGGGTAAGAGGAACCCTGCAAACGCTGCAGTCTGCATCCGTTGCAGTCCACAGACTGCTGTTTGGCCCCGGGGTGGGGGGATGAGTGCCAGCAGCTGCTGCTGCAGCTTTATATACGGGATATTTCCAGCCAGCCAAGACTCCTTTCCTTCACCCCTCTCTCTTCTAGGTAGTATCTAGCCTTCTCCTGTTGTTCTAAACCCCACAGCAGTCCTCCAGACAGTCTCTGCCTGTCTTCTAGCTATTTTTCTGGGAAAGAAGTGCTCTCTCTGCCTCTTTAATCTTCCTTCTTCTGCTTGTCACCTTTAACACACCATATAATTTAAGTATTTGTTATATTCACTGTCTTGCTAAAATATAAGACCAGGAGCTCTGTTTTCTTTATTTTTAATTGCTATTTCCACCTTCTTAAAAAAAGTGCCTGGTACATTAGGAGCACTTAAAAATTTCCTCCTAATTGAATAAAGAAATACCAGGGAGCAGATGTGGCTCAAACAGTTGAGTGCCCACCTCCCACCTGGGAGATCCCAGGTTCAATTCCCAGTGCCTCCTGAAAAAAA
>JAKSZT010054540.1:12056025-12075141 GCA_026826555.1 Tolypeutes matacus | reverse complement strand
ATATAGTTTTGCCTTTTTCAGAATGTTATATACTTAGAAGCATAAACGATGTAGCTTTTTCAGATTGGCTTCTTTCTTGTTCATTAAGATTCCTCCATGTCTTTTTGGGTCTTGATAGCTCATTATTTTTACATCGCTGAGTAATATTCCATCATACGGCTGTGCCAGTTTATCCACTCACCTATGGCAGAGGATCTTAGTTGCTTCCAATTTTGGCAAATATGAATAAATCTTCCATAAGTGTTCTTGTGTAAATTTTTGTGTGGACATAATTTTTAACTTATTTGGGTAAATACCTAGGAGTGTCTTTGCTGGATCATATGATAAACTGATGTTTAGCTTTGTAAGAAATTGACAGACTGTCTACATAAGTAGCTATACCATTCTGCATTCCATACAGCAATGATGAATGAAAGCGCCTATTGGTCCACATTCTCACTAGTATTTGATGTCAGCTATTTTTGAATTTTAGCCATTCTAATAGGTATGTAGTGATACCTCATTGTTTTTTCATTTGCCATTCCCTAATGAAATATGATGTTGAAGATCTTTTCATGTTTATTTATCATCTGCATATTGTCTTTGGTGAGGTGTCTGTTTGGATATTTTGCCCACTGTTTTTTAACTTTTTATTTTGAAATAATTTCAAATTTAAAGGACAGCTGCAAAAGCAACAAATCCCATATAGAAGAACTCCAACATATTCCATCTCACTGCCCAGAAGCCCAGATCTATTTTAACATTCTGCTACCTTTGCCATATTATTCAATCAATCATTTGCCTTTTTTGTTTGTTTGTTTTTCTTATCAATGAAGTTTTAGAATTCTTTGTATATTTTTTACACAAGTCTTCTGTCAGATATTTGTTTCACCCAGTCTGTGGCTTTTATTTTCATTTTCTTAACAGTGACATTGCAGAGTAGAAGTTTTCATTTTAATGAAGTCCAACTTACCATTTCTTTTTCTTTCATGGAGCATGCTTTTGGCATTGTATCTAAGAAGACATAGCCAAACCCACAGTCACCTAGATTTTCTCCTATGTTATCTTCTAGAAGTTTTATAGTTTGTATTTTACATTTACATCCATGATCCATTTTGTGATAATATTTTTTTGAACTGTATAAAGTCTGTGTCTATATATATATATTTTTTTAACCTGTGAATGTCCTTTGTTCCAGCATCATTTGTTAAAAAGACTATCTTTTCTCCATTGAATTACCTTTGCTCCTTTGTCAAAGATCAGGTGACTATTTCTTGTGAGTCTATTTCTAGCACCTCCTTGCCAGTGCCTTAAGTCACACTGGCTAGAACTGTGCCACATGTCCATTCCTAAACTAATCACATGTAAAGGTAATGGGATTACTATGCTTAAAGCAGGAATGATATTAGGGTTTCATAAAAGGAGGAGAAATGGCTACCAGATAGGCAACAAACGTGTTTGCCACAAATATATCCTAGGCTTTCTGACAAACAACAATTACCTTTTCACATGGCCCCAAGAACAGCCTAGTCAGCAAGAAAAAACAGCTCCAGAAATATGCTTTTATTTTTTATCCTGGCAGCATCTCGTCAGAGGTGCTAATTTATGTCATTAGCATCTCCCAAATGAGACTGAGAAGACAGTGTGGGTTGATGAGTAGAACCAGAAGATCATGGTGTCCCTTAGACTCTGATTAAATCACAGCCCACTGAAAAAGTGATGATAGAGAAGTCATGCATTCTCTTTGAAACTCGTTTTTCTCATCTCTAAAAGAAAGATGATGATAACTATATTTCAAAATCATTGCAACGATTAATGGCAATTACTATGAAACAATTTGCAGATTACCTGCTATTTGATACATGCTTAATATTAGACTGTGTTAATAGTAGTAGCAAAAGTAGTAGTAGTAGTACTATTCAAAGGATTTGGGGGCTTACCTGGGGTCCGATGGCTAATGAGAAATAATCTACTACCTCAAAGACCTAGGCAGGGTAGGAATTGATCTGTGGTTTTATGCAAACCAAGTTTGCTACTAGAGGTACTGCCTAGCTCAGAGAGCTGAGAAGTTACAGTCTCACTGGAGTAGTTCCCACACTTTGTTCTCCAAGAGAAAGTAGTGTTCTTCCCCGTGACTCTTCCTCCTTCCTCTTCCTCCTCTTCCTTCTACTTTTTAAAATGTTTCATTACCTTGTGTCTACTTTTTCAAAGCAACTAGGGAAACTGTACCAAACTTCACATATCTTCATTGCATTGCAAAGCCTCTGCAAATAGTTAAAAATAGTTGAAATCCACATTTGTTTTAAAGCTATTTTGAAAGAAAAAGAATGCATGTGAATCCTCTTCTCCCAAAGCAACTCATGTGCTTTTTTTTCAGGGCATCTTTTTTATACTTTTACTCTCTAAGTCACTGTCTCACTCAGCTGCTTGGAACTTCCACTGACCACTTACATATGGAAGGAGACCCAAGCAGAGGAGTCAGGAAATCGAAAACCAGCAGAGGAGAGTGACTTCTGTTGTGTGTCAGGGTAACAAATTGCCCCAAGGAAAAGAAAAGGCATTTTTAGCTTCTGGGAAGTTAACTTTGACAGGTAGAAAAAGAAGGCAAAGAAATCTGATGAAACGTCACTTAGATCAAAGACACTCGAGTTGGAGAAACTCTGTGAATCCAAAGTTGAGTCCCCCAAGCTTTAGTTTGCTCTAAGCTTCTAAAACCCCTAAACCAAGTCAGAAACAGCTCTTTTCTTAAGCCTTATAACAGATTTCTGGGTTTGAATTGCAGAAATCCTTCTTGATTTTCTTAATCCTTAATTATTACCAGAATATAAGAGACTTTTCTCAAGAGCAAGGTTACTTTAGGTTGATATTTCCACCTTTTACTCTGGCAAAAAAAGACTTTAGGTCTTAATTTTATTTGTTTATTTTACAGGTTTGGAATTTCAAGAGTAAGTAATTCATATTATTGACTCAAGGCTTTTCCATGTAATCCTCCTAATGGGAAGAAAGCATCCAAAATCCATTTTAGAAATGCAAAGTCCATTTACAAACAGTTGTTCATCCCTTCTTAAAAGAAAAGGAAAACAAAACTTGTCTCAAATAGCTGCTTAAAACTGGTCAAAGCACAATGTGCTATAAAATTCAGACTACTAATATAACTAACGTAGTACATAAAACAAAGTATCAACTGAGTTGCAGAATGTTAAATTTTAGAGTTGATGTAACAAGCATTTGACTTTGAATATAAAGAATCCCTATTAACTATCATGTTTTTAAAATTTTGATATTTCATCTTACAAATTCTAAAGGACACTAACTTCTTATTTCCCAATTGAACCGAAATTATCAAATTTAAAAATAATTATATCCATAGCATATCAACACCTATTTACTCAGAAAAACAACCTTATCTTTTTTATATATCCCTAACACCAAACATATGATGTCATCAATAAGTTGATCTGTTAAAGAAATCAATTAATAATTGCCTGAATGAAGGAGTCATTCTAGTTGAGCTGAAGCATATAAATTCTAGAAAATGTGGAGTGGGGCAAAGGATGGATAAAGTTAGAATGCATCATTAACTGGTGATGTGATCATAGGCTCATCCATTAAGATCTCTGTGGCTCAAGTAAATCTATCTGTCCACCATTCCCATCCCATATCTGATTGACTTGACTTCACTTTAAATTCAAGTTCAAAGGTATTGCATGGTAATACTACCATTATTTCTTAATAAGCTCATTTTTCCACTCTAACATAATAATCTAGTAATCCATTCCCTCTTCTCCAACCTCCCATATCCTTCCCCATTTTGAACTCCACACTGAGTAAAAAGGAAGCAAAGAAGCAATCACCACCATCACTCAGTCCTATAAACAATCTACAATCCCAATGCATAGGTGTCTTAGTTTCCTAGGGTTGAAATGGGGCGGCTTAAAACGACAGAAATGTATTGTCTCAGTTCTGGAGTCTAGAAGTCTGAAATCAAGGTGTCAGCAGGGCCTTGTTCCCATGAGACCTGCACGGAGGATCTTTCCTTGCTTCTTCCGAGCTTCTGGTGGTTTCCTGGCAATCCTGGGCTTCAAGCTCTGCCTCAGCTCTCACATGGCCGCAGTCTCCCTGTATGTCTCTCTATGTTCAACATTCCCCTTCTTATAAGTACACCAGTCATTAGATTAGGGTCACCCTAATCCAGTTCGGCTTTATTTTAACTAATCATATCTTCAAAGACCCTATTTCTAAATAAGGTCATATTCACAAGATAGGGGATTAGGATTTGAACGTTTCTTTTGGAAACACAATTTAATCTATAACAGTATATATCCTTCTTCTTTCCTGGGACAGTTCAGGTTGCATTTCACTTTTTCTCCCAACTTTTTCCTATGATCTTCTCAAATACTGGGCAGCTTTGCATCTTATTTTAATTTGGACAAAGGTTTCTAATCAAAACAAGCAAATCAGTATATGATCATGTAAGCTCCCCTTTAGAGATATTGTTGGATACATTGGAAATTTAGAATGAGAATTCTACTAGTGAAAATTGCTATCAAGCAAGAACTCCTTTTAAAATGATATGTGGAGGAATTGTGGGAAGATGACATCAGAGTCTCCAGACAAGGCTCAACTTTTTCACAAAAACAACAGAAAAAGAGCCAAAAGCTGTCTGAGGGACCTGCTTTTGGTATAGTAGACCAGGGCAGTGCTCCACAACTCCCAGGAGGATGAGGGACAGAGAGATGAAGAACTGGAAACAACACACATGAGTTACCAAACCCTTCTGGAGGCCGGTAAGGTCTCCCCTCCCCCACCTCCAAGATATTAAGCTGGGGTAAAACTCCTGGCTAACTCCAGCTGGAATGAGAGGGGAAGAGATATCTTCCTCCCTGTCAGCTGTTAAAGGGAAAAGGGATGGGGATTCAGGGGGCTTTTCCTTAGTGAATTTGGCCAGCAGAGGCTGTATTGAATCTTGACTCTGGCCAGACCAAAACACAGGAAAACAGAGATGGAAACACCTACGTGGAAAAGTGTACCAGTGAGCACCATCTGCTGGATGGTCTGGAAATTGTATGGACAAAAACTGCTTTTGATTCTCTCTGTACCCAAACTCCTGGAAGAAAATTTGTACCCTGTTAGTGAGTCCCTGGCCTGATTGTGATAACTTAAGTTGGCCAATTTTAAAGACTTAAGATAAGCTGAGCCAAATATCAAAGAAGAGTTGTGAAAAAAGAAACAATAAGCAAATGAGAGAAATTGGCCATCAGAGTAAATTCACCAACATATTCAGATGCCTAGACATCGACAAAAATTTACAAGTCATACTAGGAAATAAGAAGAGATGGCCCAGCCAAAGGAATAAACCAAATATCCTGAAGAGATACAGGGATTTAAGATAATTAATCAATGATAACTACACAATTCTCCTAAATCAATTCAAAGAATTGCAAGAAAATATGACTAAAGAGAATAAGGATATTAAGAAGATATTGGGAGAGCATAAAGAACAATTTGAAAGCCTACAAAGAAAAGCACCAGACATTATGGGAAGGAAAGACACAATGGATGAGATTTAAAAAATACATTAGAGGTACACAACAACATATTTGAATTGCTTGAAGATAAAATTAGTAAACTGAAAGACAGAGCATCTGAACTGGAAAAGATAGCAAAACAGAAAGAGAAGAGAAGGGATCAGGGTCTCAGAGAATTGAATGACAATGTGAAATGCACAAACATATATGCATTATCTGTGTCCCAGAAGGAAAAGAGAATGGAAAAGCAGCAGAAAGAAAATTTGAGGAAATAATGAACGAAAACTTCCCAACCCATATGAAAGGTATAAATATCACTATTCAAGAAGGACAACATACCTCAAACAGAATAGACCTACCCTGAGACAACTGTTATTCAGAATGTCAAATATCAGAGATAAAGAGAGGATTCTGAAAGCAGCAAGACAAAAGCAAAGCATCACCTACAAGGCTTTTGGGATTTTTATTAGGATTACATTGAATCTGTAAATCAGGTTGGGTAGAAATGTCATCTTAATGATATTTAGTCTTCCGATCCATGAACACAGAATGTCCTTCCACTTATTTAAGTCTTCTTTGTTTTCTTCTACAATGTTTTGTAGTTTTCTGAATACAAGTCCTTTATGTCCTTGGTTAAATTCATTCCTAAATATTTATTTTTTTTTAGTTGCTATTATAAATGGAATCTTTCCTTCTCAGATTGCACATTAGTAATGTATAGAAACATTGTTGATTTTTGCATTTTAATCTTTTCCCCACCACTTTGCTGAACTCATGTATTTATTCTAGTAGCTTTTTTGTGGATTTATCAGGATTTTCTAGATATAAGATCATATCATCAGTGAATAGTGAAAGATTTACTTTTTCCTTTCCTATTTGGGTGCCTTTTATTTCTTTATCTAGTGTAATTGCTCTACCTAGAACTTCTAGCACAATATTGAATAACAATGATGACAGTGGGCATCCTCGTCATGTTCCTGATCTCAGCAGGAAGGCTTTCTTTCACTATTGAGCACAATGCTAGCTGTAGGTTTTTCAGAAATAGACCCTCAAATCTACAGTCAAGTGATTTTTGACAAGGCTGCTAAGCCCTCTCAGCTTGGCCAGAACAGTCTATTCAACAAATGGTGCTGGGAGAACTGGATAGCTATATCCAAAAGAAAGAAAAAGGACACCTATCTCACACCTTATACAAAAATTAACAAAGAATGGATCAAGGACCTAAATATAAAAGTGACAACCATAAAATTCCTAGAAGAAAATGTAGGAAAGCGGCTTCAAGATCTTGTGGTAGGCAGTAGTTTTTTAAACCTTACACCCAAAGCATGAGCAAAAAAAGAAAAATAGATAAATGGAGCCTTCTCAAAATTAAACACTTTTGCACCTCAAAGGATGAAAGGGTCAAAAGGGTGAAAAAGCCACGGACTCAATGGGAGAAAATAATTGGCAATCACATCTAATAAGGGTTTAATATCCATGATCTTTCCAATTAAAAAATGGGCAAAAGACTTGAGAAGACAATTGTTCAAAGAAGAAATACAAATGGTGAAGAAACACATGAAAAAATGCTCAACATCACTAGCAATAAGGGAAATGTAAATCAAAATTGCAATGAGATATCATTTCACACCTACTAGACTGGCTGCTATTAAAAAGTCAGGAAACTGTAAATGTTTGAGAGGATATGGAGAGATAGGAACACTTATTCACTGTTGGTGGGAATGTAGAATGGTACAGCCACTATGGAGGACTGTTAGCAGTTTCTAAGGAAGTGGGATATAGACTTGCCATGTGACCTGGCAATACTATTCCTTGGTATATACCCAGAAGAACTGAGAGCAGTGACATGAATAGACATCTGCACACAGATGTTCATAGCAGGATTATTCACGATTACCAATAGTCGGAAACAACCCAGTTGTTCATCAATTGATGAATGGATAAACAAATTTTGGTATATATACAAGATGGAATATTATACAGCAGTAAGAAGACATCAAGTCATAAAGCATATGACAACATGGATGAACCTGGAGGACATTATTTTGAGTGATCTTTTGTCTGGGCAGACAAAAGAGAACAAATACTGTCTGATTGTGCTATTATGAACTAAATATAATATGCAAAATATAGAATTAGTAAATAGAATATAGGTGTATTAGTCAGCCAAAGGGGTGCTGATGCAAAATACCAGAAATCTGTTGGCTTTTATAAAGGGTATTTATTTGGAGTAGAAGCTTACGGTTACCAGACCATAAGGCATAAGTTACTTCCCTCACCAGTCTATTGCCGTATGTTGGAGCAAGATGGCTGCCGACATTCAGCTTTCCTCTTCCTCTTAAGGCTCCATGGTCAGGCTCTCTAGGCTTTGTCTCTCTCCTGGGGGCTTGATTCTCACCAGGCTCAACTGCTTTGTTCTCTCCACAAGGCCAGCTGTAGACTCTTAGGCGAATGGCTCGTCTCTTTTCTCAGAACCTTCTCTCCTTTCTCATGACTAAGCTCAGCTGTGTGCTTATTTCCTGGGGCTTCAGCTCAAAAACTCCAAATAACTATTCTGCCATGTCATTTTCTCTGTGAGTCCCCACCCTCCTACTGACGTGGCCCAATCAAAGCCCTAATCATAATTTAATCACACCCGGAGAAAAAGACCAGTTTACAAATATAATCCAATATTTCTTTTTGGGATTCATTAAGAATATCAAACTGCTACAATAGGTCACCAGAAAATAGGATGAAGGTAGAGAATGGAAAGCTGATGGTTAATCTGTGCAGAATTGGTTAAAAGGTTGATTGTAAATCTTTGGAAAAGAATGGAAATGGTGAGAGCACATCATGGTATTTGTAACTATTAATAGCAGAGCTATTATATGGGTATGACATTGGTTGAAAGGGAAAGTCTAAGGACATATATGTTATTAGAAGGTAAGCTAAAAATGTAACATGGGACTGTATAACATAGTGAAACCTCATGTAAAACACAAATATGGGTGATATTGAACATATGACTGTTTTTACAAAATATAAATACAAATAATCTAGAGAGAAGGAAATAGCTGCTATGTACAGAAGGGGAAGCATAAAGAGATTTGGAGATTATAAGTTTTGTTTGTTTGCTTTGTTTTTGTTTATTATTATGATTATTACTGGAATAATGAAAATGCTCTAAAAATGATTGAAGTGATGAATGTGTAACTGAGTATACCTGATACCATTGGTTGTACATTTGAATGGATTTATGTTTTATTAATATGTATCAATAAAATTGATTTGTTAGGGGACAACCAGCAAGATGGCAGCAGAGTAAAGAGCTCTGAGAATCAGCTCCTGTCACGGGGCAGTTGGTGATCACCCACAACTAACTAGAGCACTTATTTCGGGGCTGCAGGACACCAGAAGTGTATCCTGCAACATTCTTGAAAGAATGGAAGGAGGAGACTGCCCATCTGCAGAGAAGATTCGTAAATAGAGCACTCCATGCCACGGAGGCCGGTGCCCATTCTCCACTGGAGGCACAGGCCGATTCGAGAGCTATTCTGCAGCTGGAATTGAAAGCTCCACTTTCCAAAATGGGGGAGGAAGAGACAGTTGGGCACCAATTTCAGCTACTGATTAGTATATTCAGCGGGCTAAAGTATAAACCCTAAGAATAGCTAAAGTTTGAACCTGTCCAAGCAAGAAAGAGGTTGGTGGCCGCCATCTTAACTCTGCACCTGACATGAGAGGAGGCAGGGCTGACTGAAAATCACAGTGCTGGTAGGGACTGGCTTCTTTCCATCTATATCAGATTGCCACTCTAGCCTAAGCCCCAGGCCCACCTCAGGCAAAGAAGGAGCTGGGGGGAGCTGCACCAGCCTCTCCAGGAAATTACAGGCCATGCCTTGGAGGCTGGTGATCATCCTACTTTGGCAGCACAAGACTCCCCAGGAGCTATTCTGTGGCAGGAATTGGAAGCTCCATTTCCCAAAAACAGGAGCGGAGGAGACGGTTGGCCACAGATTTCGACTACTGATTAGTAAATTCAGCTGGCTAAAGTATAACCTTAAGAACAGCTAAAGTTTGAGCCTTTCCAAGTCAGAAGGAGGCTGGTATCCACAATTTTGACTCCACCCTGAGCATGAGGGGAAGCCGAGCTGACTGAAAATCACAGTGATGGCAGAGACCAGTTTATTTCACCTAGATTGGCCTGCAGCCCTAACCTAGTCTTCAGCCTGACCTCTATAAGGGAGGAAGCTGATGGGCCCTGCACCAGCCTATCCAGGTAACTGCAAGTACATTTAGCTGGCACAGACTGAATAATCGGAAGTCTATCAGGTCAACTGTGGTCATCTTGGACCTGCACTGCATCTTGCTGCCCATACCTGCAGCTCCATCCCTGCCCTAGGCAGGGAAGAAAGGGTCATGAAGCTTCATCAGTCTCTCTGGGCAACTATAATCTAGGCCTGCATGACTTGGATTATTCCACACAGCTGTGGCTCTGTCGCTTCCCCTGGCAGAGGAGAAAGTGGGGAGAAGCTTCATTGGTCCTTGGGGCAATGAGGGTAGCTTAAGCCTCCATAGCTTATAGCACCAACTAATTCCTTGGCTCCTACTACACAACCAGCAAGGGAGAAAGGGCAGGAAGCCCTAAACTAAAGAGAAAAACTTCACCCAGAATAAATATTCTAGTAAGCTAGATGCCAAGACACCAACAAAAAATTACAATCCATACCAAGAAACAGAAAGATATGGCCCAGTTAAAGTAACAAGATAAGCCTCCAGATGACATAAAGGAGTTGAGACAACTAATCATAGATGTTCAAACAAATCCCCTTAATAAATTCAATGAGATGGTGAAAGAAATTAAGGATATTAAGAAGACATTGGATGAGCACAAAGAAGAATTTGAAAACATACATAGAAAAATAGCAGATCTTATGGGAATGAAAGGTGCAATAAATGAAATTTAAAATACACCGGAATCATACAATAGCAGATTTGAGGAGGCAGAGGAAAGTATTGGCGAGCTTGAAGAAATTGCCTCTGAAAGTGAACATACAAAAGAACAGATGAAGAAAAGATGGGAAAAACTTGAAGAAGCTCTCAGGGAACTAAAGGAGAGCAAGAGACGTGCAAACATATATGTCGTGCATGTTCCAGAAGGAGAAGAGAAGGGAAAAGGAGCAGAAGGAATATTTGAAGAAATAATGGTAGAAAATTAACCAACCCTATTGAAGGACATAGATATCCATGTCATAGAAGCACAACATACTCCCGTCTGAAAAAATCTGAATAGACCAACTCTAAGACACATACTAACCAGAATGTCAAATGCCAAAAAAACAAAGAGAATTCCGAGAGCAGCAAGAGAAAGGCAATGCATAACATATAAGGGATACCCAATAAGATTGGGTGCCGATCTTTCATCAGAGACCACGGAAGCAAGAAGACAGTGGTATGATATATTTAATATAATGCAAGAGAAAAACTTCCAGCCAAGAATCTTATATCTGGCAAGACTGTCTTTCAAAAATGAAGGCAAGTTTAGAATAGTCACAGATAAACAGAAACGGAGAGATTTTGTAACCAAGAGACCTGCTTTGCAGGAAATATTAAAGGGTGTGCTACAGCTTGAAAAGAAAAGTTAGGAGAGAGAGGTCTGAAAGATTGTCTAGAAATGAAGATTATATCAATAAAAGTAACTAAAATTGCCCAAAGAGTGGTGAAAATAAAATATGACAGATAAAGCCCAAATATTCAGGAATAAACTTAACCAATGATGTAAAGCACTTGTACTCAGCAAACTACAACTCATTGTTAAAAGAAATCACAAAAGACCTAAATAATTGGAAGAATAGTTCATGCTCATGGATTGAAGGACTAAATATCATTAAGATGTCAATTCTACTCAAATCGATATACAGATTCAATGCAATCCCTATGAAAACTCCACCAACATTTTTTAAATAAATGGAAAATATGATTGTCAAATTTATTTGGAAGGGTAAGGGGTCCTGAATAGCCAGAAACATCTTAAAAAGGAAAAGCAAAGTTGGAGGACTCTCTTCTCTGGATAATAAGTTGTATTACCTAGCTACAGTGGTAAAAACAGCATGATATTGGTATAAAGACAGACACATAGACCAATGGAACCAAATTGTTGGTTAAAAAACAGACCCTCACATCTATGGCCAAGTGATTTTTGACCAGCCTGTCAAATCCACCCACCTCAGGCAGAACAGTCTATTCAACAAATGGTGCTGAGAATATCTGATATCCATAGCAAAAGAAGGAAAGAGGATCCTTATACAAAAATTAACTCAAAATGAATAAAAAACCTAAACATAAAAGCAAGAACCATAAATCTTCTAGAAGAAAATGTAGGAAAATATCTTCCAGACCTGGTGATATGTGGTAGATTCTTAAAGGAGATAAGAGGACTGAGATGGACTACTGATATTTAGTGTATGTAGAAGTTTTAATTAGCTTTACTGTAAAAGTGGAAATGTACAGAGTTGAGGATAACACATTATAGGGAGTAACAGCTAGTTTATAAATGGGGATGTGGCTGAAAATATTGGTCTAGGGATGTAAGTGCCAACTGATAGAAAGCTAGAGAATAATCTAGGGACTGACACAGTAAAACCAGAGGTGGATGAGAATAGTGGTTGATGGTACAGATGCAAGAGTGTCCTTTGTGAGCTAGAGCAGATGTGCATCAGTATTGCAGGGTGGTAGGAATGTTTGAGAAGCATGGGAAAAATACAACTGGAGTGACCTATGGAGTGTGGTTAACAGTAATGATGTAATATTCTTGCATCTATGCCAAAGATGTACTGTGTTGATAATGGGGGAGTATGGAGAAAGTATGCCAAATGTATGCTGTGGAACTGGTAATAATTGGATGATATTATCACATAATCTGTAACAAATGTTCCACCATGTTGTGGTGTGTTGATAGAGGGGTGTTGTTTGGGAACTCTGCACATGTGCATGATAGTTATGTAAGTTTACAACTTTTGTCATAAAAATAAATTTAAAAAATAATAATAGGGTGGGTTGGGGGAAAATACACCAAATGTAAGATAAGGACTATAATTAGTAGTAAGATTGTGACAATATTCTTTCATAATTTGCACAAATGTCTCACGACAATGCAAGGTGTTGGTGGAGGGTTGATGTATGGGACCCTTGTATGATGTTATGCATATTTGCTTTGTAAGTTTACAACTTTTACTATACATTTATTGTATATGTATGTTCATGTATAAATCATTTAAAAATAATAATAATAATAGGGTGGGTTGGGGGAAAATACTGGTTAGTAGTAATATTTTGAGGATGCTCTTTAATCATTAGTTAAAAGTGTTTCACAACAATGCAAGGTATTGGTGGTAGGGTGAGGTATGAGAGCCCGGTATGATGTTATGTATGTTTGTTTTGTAAGTTCACAACTATTACTATACACTTTTTACTTATGTACGTTCATGTATGAGTGATTTATTTAGATAAAAAAATAACAAAATCTTTAAAAAATTGATTTGTTAAATATGTGTAATGATTTTCCAAAATATATTGTAATTTTTGTGTTTTGTGTCGGACCAAGTTCAAAATAACAATGATTGTCTCCATCATGGGCTCTTGTAGTTGTTGTTGCATTTTAACTTTTATTTTATGTTGCTTTAATTCTTTGTTTTCTTGTTTTCTATTTGTTGTTTGCATTTAATTCTTTTATTACTAGAATAATCTAGCAAGTGTAATTTGAGGTGGTAAAATGTTTTATTACAAATGAGGGCATACATCATCATTTCTAAGTGTTAAACTTCCAAGATGCTACATTTCTCAAACCCTACTATTAATGTATTAAAATTCTAGTACCAAGAAAGTAACTCTTAAGATTGACTACAAATTTGTCTTCATTTCCTTTTGAACATTTTTTTCTTTTTAATTCAGAATGTAATTTCCCATCAGCACCTGCCCCATCATCCTTGGGAACGGATCTTCACTTACTCCACCTCAGCTTCCAAATTTGGTTGATTACTGGCAGAAATCATCCCTGAAGAACCTCTTCGATATCAGTGATTACAATGAGACTTAACTGTTGGGAACTTTTAAATAACAGGACAATCAGCACACATTCCTTTTCATCTTTGCCTTCCATAATTTCCTTTGGTAGAGGTCTTGTAATAAATGCTTGATTTTTTCTTCCTCAATTATAACTCTTCAAAGGAGAGAAAATGAGACTTGGAGCCTGGGTTTCATAGCGAATGCTTCTAGGACCACAGCCGCTCTAGCTTTTGAAGTCCCCTCTGGCTACCTCTTGATGCTGCAGCCCTCTTAAGAGAGGCATTAGCTGTTTCAACTCCATTTTCCAACAGTCTTGGTGAAGTGAGGTAACACCTTTCATGTCAGACTTTGTTACCCTGCTACCATGCTTGAAAGGTAAAAAATAATTTTGATGCATCTAGTGTGGGTATATTCATGCAGCTTTAGCTTCTTTGCTTAGTAAGCAGTAATGTGTCTCGGGGTTGTCTTTAATCTGTGTTAATTAATGGCGATTAGAATTCTATGCAACTAACTTAAAAGAAAATTAACCAAAGTGCAGACTTAAGACCCCTATTGAATGCCAACTATGCCAAGTAATAAACTCTTTCTACATCAAATCAGAAATGGTTACTGACTGAAATGAAAATAGATCAAAATCATTTCATGACCTTATAAGTAGAGAGGAAAAAGAAAAATATAGTGTGTATTTAGCTTAAAAATTAAAAGAAGGAAAAGGTAGATTAAAATCAACGCTTGCACTTAGTGAAAGACACTTACTTTTAATGTTTTAGTTTAGTTAGAAAAATATGGTCAAACTATACATGAAGTGAATTTTCTTCAATAAAGCAAAAGCCATAGGTGAGTTCTGCTTCTTGGTGAAACAAAAGTAGGTGAATTGGCTGATGGTATTTTCAATTTGCATGCATGGGCTTGGATGTGGGTATTAAGAAAGAATTATGCTTAGGCCAGTGCCTTGGGATGCACTGAACCTGACATTCTGTGAAGCAGTTTAACTGTTCATCTGACCCTTCTCACTTGAAAATGCCTTTGTGTGTGTGTGTGGTGGTGGCCAGGAGATGGAACAAGTAAGAAAGGTTGAGAGGGAGAAGAACTCTTGTGTTTGCCCTTTTTTTGTTATGTAGAGGAACAACAAATGCATCCCACAGAGGCTCTGAAAGCAGAGGAAGTGAAAATGCTTGTGCTTAGAACGGAAAGTGAAGTATTTTGTATAGTTAACTTGATTGGGTGCATCCCTTAGCAGACCTGGGTTTCCACAGACTGTTTCTGGTGAAAGTACACTTTATAAAATATGCTTTTCAATCATGTTTGTACGTGTTCTTGGAATGTTAATTACTATGTATATTTCGAGAACTGCGTTATCATTTGAATGGTGGTAGAGCAATGATGAAGAGTTCTACAGCAGTAGAGACTGAGCAAAGAAATTGGGTAGGTCTGGTGCAGGGGGTTTGGCTTCTTATTGATATCCCATCCAGGCTGTCATTTACACTGCATACCCTGAGCAACTTACTGTGGGGGTACTATTGGCTGGGTGCCACCCTAGAGGGGGAAAGGGTTTCCTCTGAAGGTTTTGAGAAAACTCAGTGTTGATCTATTGGGAGTTATGCATGGAACTTAGTTAGATTTAAGACAAAACTGTCCTCTTGTTTCTGGAAATTTGGGGTTTAGGGCTGTAGTTTGAGACATTGAGAGTCTTAGAGCTCTCCTAGTGGTGCTGGGTAGCTCGATCTTGCCTCCTATAGCAGTTGGGTTTGTTTTGGGACTGCCAATTGAATATTTGCAGAGTATTTTTTTTTTTTTTTATCTTTTGATGGCATTGTCCTGCCCTTAGGAAAGAGTTTGAAGAACAGAGTTCTCTTACAGCATTACAACTGTCTATGCCCCACCTGTGCACTAGAGTAGAGGGAAGGTGCAGTGAGCTTTCCTTGGTGGAATGGCATCTTGGGAGACTCACTGGCAGCTGCAGGATGGTGTGTTGATCCAAGGTAGAAGAGTCCTGGGGAGTGCACACTTAGCAGTCTTTTAGGGAACTGTCAGAAATATTTGTGTGACATTGGAGGAGGAGATGAGTCATTAAATATACAATGGACATTTCCAGATAAACATGTCAGAGCAAAACCAATTCCAAATCCTTCTGCCTAACTATCTCCAAAATAATAAAACAAATAAGAAAAAAATTTACCATCAAGAACAAAATATGGAAAAGGTTATCTTCCAAAATTCTTGGTAAAACCTTTAATTACATCTTCATCTCAAGAAATGGTACTAGAGATAAATCAATCAGCAAAATCTTGAGAATTCTCATTAATACCCCACAAAGAAATCAGGGAAGAGCATTTAACAACAGGGGAAAGCAAGGGATGATCCCAGTTATAGGGAAATGCTTAACCTTTTTCCAGGTGGAAGAAGAGGATGTTCACTGTATATCCTGGCTCTGGAGTGAAAAAGGACATTGATCTTTGAATTCTGTAGGTATTCTCTCTATTAAGTAGTTTACAGCTCCAACAGGGTGTAATGAGACCTGATAAATGACATTAAACCATCAGTTAGAGGCAGGGGTAGGTGGGCTTTGGCCTGTGGACAAGTACCTGATTTTGTAAATAAAGTTTTATTGGAACACAGATGCACCCATTCATTGATGTATTGTCTTGTGGCTACTTTCCTGCCACAATAGCATATGTGAGTCATTGCAGCAAAGGCCAGAGGCTAGCAAAACTCAAAATATTTACTTTCTGGCCCTTTACAGAAAATGTTTGCTCACCCCATCTTAGGAGAATGTTGGGAGTTGCAGTTGGACAACAAAGGCTGCCCAATTCCGTGGCCAAGCAGTTTCCCATCCTCTCTATAGTTAGCTTAAAGTTAAATGAGTAGAATGTCTCAAAAAAGGCCACAAACTCTGTCTTGGATGGGGAAAAATCCATCTCAGATAAGATGGAAATGTGAGAAAGGAATTTTTCCAACCACATTGTGGGATGTACAGAATCAAAGTTGAACCATCTACATTAAATATGCATAATAAGAAAAAATGACATTGACTCTATGTAAACATGTCACCCAAAAAATTACCAAAAGAGTAAAGGAAATAGCCAGAAGAAAACATAATGGTAGAAGAAAATAGAAATGATTGCCTTATGTCATAAAATGTACTAATGAGAGTGTGAATTAAATAAATATTTCAAAGACAAAATGATAAACCAACTTAAACTGATGAACATAAGTAATGCACAGCTGAGGAAATAATTGGATATTAAAACACAACAGAACAGCCCTCATCTTTACAGGACTTCAAATTAAATTAGAAAGAGCCAGGAACCAAACAGTGGTGGCTGAAAATCAAATTGTTGACATGGGCCAGAAGCTTGAGATAAACACAGTAAGTGTAGAAAAAAGGGAAGGGATTAATAAAGTAAAGAAAAGCTAATAGGTATGGAAAACAGAGAAAGATGTTCTGATATGGATATTTGCTATTCCTGAAATAGAGAACACAATACACAGTACAGAATTTTTTTTTCATGAAATACAAGAAGAAATAAAGTTGCAAATTGAATGAGTATACCATATTCCAGCAAAACATGGAACAGAGCACTGTGTGTCCTACTTAAGCTTCTAGAATAAATATTTCTATGGGTATTCTTGGGGAAAAAAGGAAATCATCTGAATG
This sequence comes from Tolypeutes matacus, assembly GCA_026826555.1. NCBI lineage: Eukaryota > Metazoa > Chordata > Mammalia > Cingulata > Chlamyphoridae > Tolypeutes > Tolypeutes matacus. The sequence continues at coordinate 12,057,933 of JAKSZT010054540.1, read as the reverse complement.
GAACAAACCTGACTTATCTTAAAATTTTTCACAGCAGCCTTCAGTGCCAGAAGACAAGGGATCATTGCCTAAATGTTGTGAGGCAGACAAAGTGTGACTCAGGAATATGACTCCTCCCCTGGTTATCCTTTAAGTATAAAGGTGACAGATACATAGTCTAAACCCTAAAATAATTTTCAGTCTAAAACCTCCACAAGCCCTTCTGGGATTCCCCTAACACATACAAACTTGATTAAATTTAACCATTCAAAAAGGATTGAAGCAACCCTGGTAAAAGGAGTGCAGCATTGAATGCCACGGGAGATTGTCTCTAGTGCACCAAGGGGAAGAAATGTGTGAGACACACACTTAAACACAGGCCAGTTATCTTCTTAGAAGAGATGCACCACACATTCTTAAACGTGCCAGAATTTAGGAACTGCTCTTTCTGAGAAACTAAAAATAAAAAAGTCAATAAATAAAATAATAAAAAAAGAAAAATAATGATAGAAGTAACAGCAATAACAACAAGCCATTTAGTCAATCTAGAGCCAACAAAGCTCTCAATAGAAATAAGTATCTCAGAAATGGTTTAGCTATAATAAAAATGACTGGGGATACCATATGTGGGGACTATCAAAACAAACAACATAGCTGTAAAAAACATAATACATTCAACTAAGTATAAACAGACATAGAAGTGAGGGAATGAGATGTGGAAGAAATTGTGCTAATTTTCTAATTTTTCAGGGCTTGGTGTCAGTAGATGTTGACTAAATTTGAAATATTTTGTTTCAGAAAACAATGACTCCAATGTGTTTAATCTCTCTGGTTATCTATTTCCTTAAGTTTTAATACATTTGTGGAACTAACAGTTCTTATGGTGATAACATATTTATCTGATGTTGAGTGATTCCTTCAATTTAATCACAATTTCTCATTCTTTTATAAAATTCAAATAAAATCAAACACTTCCAAATTAAAAAATTTCACAAATATAATTTATAACATAATTTCTACGTATCTATTTTCACACAGACATTCATCATCCACTCATTGGTCAGTCTCTCTCTTTCTCTTTCTCTCTACATGTATATGAACATATATATACACACACATTTGCAAGTGTGTGTGTTCACTTATATTCTTTTTTTTTTATTATTATGGGTAAAAATCAAAATTCTCACAATACATACAAACATTTGCAAAATGATATATAAATATATATGCATATATGTGTATTTGCTTACAAAAATGTTATTTATATATATATATACATATATTTTAAGAGGTGCTTAGATTACCCAAAATATTACACCGAACCCACTGGGATTCCCATGTTGCCCAACTCCCACACCTCCCACCACATCCCACACAAACATCTCCCACAGTGTGGCCCACCACCCTCAATGAACTTACAAATCCTAGAGCCTTGCCACCAACCATAGACCACAGTTCACACTGTAGACCACACTCTCTCCCACTCAGTTCTGAGTGGTGTGTGCTGATTTAAAATGGCCTACATCCATTGCCACAACAGTACTCAGGACAACCTCCAACTCCCAAAGAAGCCACTGTATTTCAAATGCTCGTCCCCTCCCTACCTCAAAAGTGTCAAGTGGCCACTGGCTCCACCTCATTGTTATAATTTCTTGCATTGCTAGCATCACCATATGTGAACAAGAGAATACCATCAAGTCCACTCTAGTCTATAGTTCTTCCCCCAATTTTGAGGGGACTGGGATGGTGATGTCCACTCCAACTCCAAGTGAGAGAGGGCTTATATCCCATGGATATGGTGGGTGGGATGATCCTGCCTGCAGATGCAGGCCCTCTCCATTCCCTGGGATGGCCATTTCCCATCGTTGTCTCCTCACCAGGTGACTTGGATGAGTCCATTGAGCTGTAGGGTAGGAGTTGCAGCTCCAC
>JAKSZT010054540.1:11964594-12051025 GCA_026826555.1 Tolypeutes matacus | reverse complement strand
AACGCCATCTTGGCCGCTCCACTTATATTCATAGTCACATGAATTTTGTATTTATATTTATATGTTTTATTTTTATATTTATATTTAGATTTATACACATAAATTAAAATGTGTGTGCCGTAAAGTTCACATTAAGTGTAGGAAGACCTAAAAAATGTTTTTTTTCCATTTTCTTTTTCATTATCTACTTATCATTTTTTAAAATAACGAACATGCAACATCATTATTCAAACAAAAATATGAACCAGCTTATTATTTCAAGCTCTAAGAACTTTTGGGTTATATATGCAAGAATGTAAAATACTGACAGATCCGTCATATCACTTACACTTAACTACAGGCAGAATTCTGAACTTGAGTAAGCAAAATAATTTGAAAACAAAATGTAATAGAATTATTTGGTTTTAAGTAAAATCATAAAGGCAAAAAAACCAACATCTCTTTTATGACTTCTTTCTCTCACATTGTGACTCTGAACTCCAAAACTATATACGACTTTGAAAAAAACCCATTGGGGTAGGAATCCCAACTGGGGCACTACACCAAAGTAGGGTTTCCTAGGTTACCCACACCTTCCCCAAGACAAAAATATTTATCTTCTGACCTGACCTATGCCCATTTACTAAGATATTTCTGCCTAGGCATTACTATTTGACCCATTGTCCTCCTCTGTTACACCTTCTAGAAAACACTTGTGTTATGATTCTACTCAAAGAAGTTAATAAGGCTACACAGCAAATAAGGAAAATGTTTATGGACATGAATACACAGTGGTGCACCTCAAATCCCATATCCATTTTTTTTTTTACAAAAGGGGAAGAGGTTGGGTTACTAGTTGAATATCCAGTATTATAATCTTCCCATTTTTTCCACAAGACCAAAAAAATCCTGGGATCTCGTTACTTACTTAGAAAGTCAAATGAGTAAAGGTCAGAATGCATGCACTTTACAAAATCTCCCGTGACTTAGTAAATATAAAGAAACTGAGGATTATTAATAAACTTCATTGTTTTGGTCTTTGAAAAATATGACTGAGTTTTCTGATTAAATATAGCTCTAGAAATTGGATTCATATCTATTTTCCTTTAATATCATCAAGTTTTCTAATAATAATGCACACAGATAATCATAAATACAAGAAATGATAATGAGAGCCTGAAGGGGCCTGAACCCCAAGACAGTGAGTAGACCATGTAAAGGGTCCCAGCTTTCAAAAGACCATGTGTTTCTTGTTCAAGACCATCTTCTCTGCTTTTGCCTTCTCCCCTACACTTCACAGTTCAAAATCAGGGCCCCAGTGAGTTACTTAGCTCCATTTGCCTTTACTCTAGGATATCTTGCTGACTATCAGCAAAGTTAGGCAAAGATGACAACAAGCCAAAGGCCTTTTTAAAATTTCAATTGAACCCTGAGTAGGGGCTTCAAACCACCCTAGAGCAGTTATATTTATGTAGAGGTAAAATTCTGAAATATAATCAGGAGAGATCAGACTAGTATCTATTTCAGCAGAGATTTGGAAGTAATTGCCAAGTGAGTTTTAATCCCCTTCAGAATATGGATTGCTCATCTAGTAGTGACTTGGGCAAGCACTGGCCGCCGAACCCTTCTGCACCACGTCCTTTTGTCTCTAGGTTTGAATGGTGTGGGCCAAACAGATCCATGTGACCATAGACAACGAGAGGTAGCCCTGGGCTGCTGGAGGGAACCCTCATCCTTCACTCCCTCATTTCCCTTCCCTTTGTCCCCCACCTGCAACCTTCCCAAAGTCACAAGCGTATAAAATGCCTTTGTCTAACAGTGGCTGTTTATTCTGTTCAATAGATGCCTGTTGCCCCTCCTTGCTTCTTTTTTAGATCATCTGGACAGGGACAAAGTGAATTAGGGCAAAATGCTTTCAGTCAAATGTCAGGTGGAATCACAGTGATGGACATTCTACTCTAGGGGTTTCTAACTTCCTGGACCCATGTACTGACAATATTGTCTCACTCAATTATGGCTCCCATAATGTGTTCTCTTTGAAGCAACAAAGCCAATCCTGAAATTTTGACTTTCAATAAAGTCATTTTTGAGCTCGCTGTGAAAGAAGAAACCAAAAGGATTTGACATCGGTCGTTTTGTAAAGTTTGAAACATGTTTTCCTCAATGGAGTGTTCAGAGGCTCCTTTGCTTCTAATAAATATTAGGAACTTCTATATTAGGGCCACATACAGATGCTGGTGTGTAATCCTTAGCCAAAACTCATGAATGACATTTGGTTTACAACAATTCTCCAGAATAACGAACGGTAAGCTTAGTGTTCTTACACAAAATGTTTATGTTCAAGCTTGTATTCATATTTAAAGGATGCTCTTAATATGCAACAAGATTATTATTGCACAATGATAATTTCTGTAGTTTTTTCAGTGCAGCTAATACATAAAAAAAAGTTTACTGGGGATTTCTATAATAATCGCCCAAACCAGTCTGAATTTTCAATCTTTTAAAACCTTTCCCCCAATTTTTAAAAGAATAACTTTCTCTCTTTCTCACTTTGTTTTTGTTTGTTTTAGGCAGGTTATTTTTTTGCCTCTAATGTCATCCAGTTATCATTCATTACCACTAGAGTTATCACAACCAGCCACCAATTTATTAAAACCTATGGAGGATAATCCTTTCAGTAACTCAAAATGTGGGAATACAGTACTAGGTTCATGTCTCCAAAAACAGCTTAGGAAATATGAATATAATCAAATTACCTCCCCCAAATAGTGCTAATAGAAAGCACCTACTGGGTTTGCTTTATAAAATTTCTCCATCCACAAATTGGGCTCTTAGTGGTCATTTTCTGCTGCAATACCTTGACTGGTGGCAAATTGATCCAAGGGTGGACACTTAAGCTGAGCCCATCAGAATTGTGAAACACAGATCCTCTAAGTGTCAGGCATGTGAATAACAGCCAGACATCCCTGGCAGACAGAAGGTATGACCCTTAATGCCAATTGCTGTGGTTCCTGGATTTGCCCTGGTTCTTTAAACACTGAAGTTGGATAGTTCAACTGTTCTTCTGATTCTGTGAAATACCCTTATAAATCTCTTCATGATAAATCACAAAGTTTACCTGCAGCCAAAATAATTTTGCCTAATGTAAGAAAGTTGGGATAGCTAAACACAAGCAAACTTCAAATCAGGACTTGGTGTCATCTTTGCTCTCATCAGAATCTCTTAGGTATAACAGTCCAACTGGCATGCACGTTTATATCCTGTTGGATTAAATAATGGCTGAATATAGTAAGAAGGTGATTTTCATTATTTGCCATTGATTTATATTTCTTTTCTCTTTTCATTTTCTCAACTAAATATATAAACAGATGAAATAAAACTGAAGGTCCCAGGAATATCAACAATTGATTCCTAATTATAATGAATTTAGATGATAAGAAAATACAGTCCAATGAGGAAAAACATTCATTCAGACATCTGCTGAAAACTCAAAATGGAATTCTGGAAAAATTGCAATGTGTTCCAATGTATTGCTTTTCAGTTCCTCAGTTTTTAATCGATTTTCCAATTTTATAACATACATACCTGCTTTTCCTTGTTAAGAAAGAGGTGTTAAGAAAGAGTAAGGTCATTGGTTGCATATATTTCCATTCATGTGCATTAATATTTCTGAAAGTTTTTGAAAGAAAATGCCTGGTGTTATACAGTTTTATATAGAATATGAAATTCTATGTAGAATTTCCATACTTTATCAATGGGCTCTTTCTCTACTTATTCAGAATATAATGTGAAATAACTGACTTTACCTTAAAAGTACCTGAGGAAGTGTAGGATACAGATTGACATACGTTAACATGCTAAGGATGTATTTTCCCTGCCTGCAAACCAATGCAATGCCACATTAATTTTTCCAACATGTAAGAAAACAAGATTTTAGTAAAAGGTGTAATCCAGTTGGCTTTCTCTCCCTTTTCATGTCATGTCATAAAATAAAATAAAATATTTTCAATTTTTTTAGTGATTGGCGTAAAGATAAATCCATATAAGATGAAATATGAATAATTTTAAAAGCAAAGACAGTAAAACAAAGGAAACCACCACTTTTGAGGACCTGTTTTATGCAAAATAATTAGCATATACTATTTTACTTAATCTTTACACTACCCTGGTGTGGTAAATATTACAATATCCGTTTTACAAAAGCTCAGAAACATTTAATAATTTGACTAAATGCAAATATCTGGTAAGTAGAAAAGCAAAAATTTGAATTCTGGTTGGTCAGATTTCAAAGACCTGGGCAACTTCCACTATGACATGTTCTCGTTATATGTCACATAATAGAAGGGGAAAATAAAATAATTAAAATGTGTGTTTTCTTATATATAGCTATTCTTAACCCTCCAATTTCTTGTATGCATATGGAGTGTTGATACTTCGTTTTTTCATTTGTGAAGCCTCTTTTGCCCTGTGGTTTAAAATATATTATGCCTCATGCAAAGTTATTAATATACAAAATAGCCTGACATCTTTATTCTTATTAGCTAATAAGTATGTTGTTGTTAGATTGCTAACCTTAGTCCTGAATGAGGAAAAGAAGAGTAACAAGTGTTAAGGAAAGGGAAAATATTATTCTCTTATAGTTCATCACAAAAGATACAATATATTTTGAATATATCCCAAACCATAACAAAACTCGATGCATATTTACAAAGCTAAGTGAACACAGTGGCATTTAAGACATCTTAAATACAACTTGTGGTAAACTTATTTTCTTTTAGGATATGGGTGTTATAAGCAGAATAGCGATCCTGCACCAAAGGTGGGAGCAGATAAGAGACAGGTTTGCAGGGGCTGACTTTGAACGTGGAGGAAGGGTCCACCCAGCAAGGAACCAGGCTACCATTAGAAGCTGGAAAAAACAAGGAGGTAGAGTTTCCGAAGGGAACGCAGCCTTGCCAGCACCTCAATTTCAGCTCAGTAAAACTCACTGCATAGTTCTGGCCTCCAGAAGTGTAAGATAATAAATTTTTGTTGCTTTAAGTCACTAAATTGCTGTTTATTGGTTATCACAGCCATAGGAAATCAATGCAATAGGTGAATTGGAAAGAAACGTTTTTGCTCATAATTCTTCCAGTTAAAATGTAAGGCTGTCAGGATAAGCACTGGCACAATTCTCATATAATATTAAATTCCTTTCCTGGACTTTCAGGCTGGTGCCTTCCTTAAATATGTATTTCCATCACCTAATAGAGGATAATAAGCTCACTTTGCAAATCTATGAACTCAAAATAATAAAAAAAAAAAACATATGAACATCATTTCTGTTAGTTTTGTTCTAATTTGGTATCTCAAATTTCTGTTGAACTCATTCAAGAGTCTTTCTGGTTCAGATAATAATATATATTCCCTTCTCTATAACCCTTGTTCTCTGTTTTGTTTGGAGAATCACTTATTCATGGATTCTGACTCCTAATTTCACATGTTGATGTGAAATTAACATAAAAGCAACTTTGCCAACATTTCTAAAGTGACTATCACAAAGCCTGGGACAGGGCAGGGACTCAACAAGTGCTTTTTGAAAGTGTGAAAATTAAACCAGGAAGCTGTCATTTTTCTCGCATCAAATTAAACATGGCAATGGTATAAAGATAAGAAATAGTGGTCCGGGTCAGGGCTGTAAATCTCAAACTTCCATTCACTTTAGTTAAGCTTTAAAAGTAATAAAAACTCCTTGTAAAGCATTTTAAAAATATGTATCAAGATCTTTAAAAAAAATCTTTTATATGTCTTCCCCCAGCAATCCTATTTCAAGGAATCTGCTCAAAATAATAAGATATCTAACAGAAAAATCATGACAGTGATGCGTGGTGATCCTGAGAAGGAGGAGGTGGTGCCAAGTAAAATAATTTTGAAGACATTTTCAACATCCTAGGAATCATGTTTCATTGTAAAAAACAAAATATGGAGTTTTATGTAGAATGAAACTGCTTTTGGCTTTCTTTAAACGTTTCTCTAACTTCTGATGTTTATACACTTTCTTACATCTCTTAGGAACAAGAAAGTTGTTACAAAATTGTGTTCTTCGTATTCCTGTTTAAATTGAATGAAAACCAATGCATGAACAAGCAGAATGTTTGTTTCGATGTCAGAAGCATACTGATTGTTGACTGACATCTATTAAATTGGGTGTATAACTTTTGAATTGTTTGCTGCATTTGTATCATCACAACTGCAGACACGTTGTGGCTCTAGAGGTGGCTTCAATACATCTGAGTATGTCTACATGTAAATGGAATATATTGACACGGTACATCTGGTCCCTAGTTTGACTTTTTAACTACATTGATGTATTTAAGTCAGACAAATTACCATTTCTCTTTCCAAAATGTATTGCAAGCTATTTGCCTAAAGTGGCTCAAACAACAGGTATCAGCACAGATGAGTGCTTTTCTTTTAACAATCAGAATGGACTATGGAATTTAGAACAGTGCCTAGACCCTAATTCAGTATCTGCCTCATGCTCCGTCCTAATAGATATTTGTTGAGTAAATATATATTTCAAGGATTTATTAACATAGAGCAAATAATTATCATGTTTTGACAATGTCTGCTTTAAAACAAGTTCCTCCAGTGCAATAAATTCCCTTCATCTGCTATTATATTGCACTGGGTGATAAATTCCCAGCTTTGTTCTGGCCAATCTGCTATTATAATTATGATGGAATTGAAGTTAATGAAACCCAAGGTTGAAAACTTGCCTGCTGTTTGAACCATATTCATTCACAGGTTTTCATTTAGCTGCCAAGATCCTATATACACAAAGTTTGAGGTGAAAATCAAAGAAAAATACTTTCTTCCTAATTCTCTTCAATAATATTTGACAGTGATTATTAAGTTTTTCTTATACATTGGGCACACCTTGCTATGCATATTGAGTGGTTTCCTTCAGATCAGGCAGCTGAGCCCAAGGCTGCTATCACGCAGTGCTCTGAGTGCAGGGACCGGCGCAGCCCTGGGTCTTATGGGAATCCTTGAAAGGGGATATGCTCTGGTATGGTAGATGCTATGATTTTGCCTGAATACAAACCATTCCCCTTCTTCTGGAAATAGCAGCTTGATACATTTTTGGATAACTAAGCAATGCATGGACTTAGGAGACGTAATGCCTTGTTCTATTCTTGGCTCTGACACCAGTTTGCTGTGTGAGCCTGAACAAGTCACTTACCCTCTCTGTTCCTACAGTTAATCATCTGTAAAATGGATACAATAATATTACAAACATCACTGGGCTATTATGAGGATTAACTGAGTAGTTACTCTAATTGAAAAGAGATTAGAAAATTGCCTGACACATAATAAGCACTATAAATTATTTGTTAAGTATACAGGCAACCTCTTTTACTTCCATTCCATCTTCCTGCAACTCTCCCTCTGGTACGTGGATCTAGGATTCTTGAGGACAACATCTCTGAAACAGGAGTGTTGGGGTAAAGGATATAAAAATGTTTAAGCTCTTGGTACATGTTGTCACACTGCTTTTCAGGGAGTTTCTATTATTTTTAAAGCTAACTGAAGTGTACTGAAAGAGATTCATTTTGCACAGTGGAGCTCTGGAGAAATTCACCACTAGTTTTTGCTACCTGGAGGTCAGAGTTGCCCAGGCTGCTACACTTCATATAGCTACAATTAGTATATCTCTTATTATGACAAAGTTGGACACTTTTTAATATGTTTAATAGCCTTTTTATGAGTTTCTTTTTATTTATTTATTTAGTATCATTTGACTATTTTCTATTAGTTTGTAGGTGTTTATCTTGTCTATATCCCAGAGCTGTTTATATTTTAGAAGGATTAGCATTCTTTTCTTTCATATTTGATGCAAATACGGCTATATATAAGATTTAAATTTTCTATATAGCCAAATGTATCCATCTTTTAATTTATAACTTCCAGATTTTGAGTCATGGTTAGAAAATGCTTTCACATTCTAGAGATAAAAGGGGATTTCCTCATGTTTTTTTAGAGTGTTCTTTTTGTTTTTATTTTGCATTTAATTTGTTGATCCATTTATAATTTATTCTGGTTTATGGTGCCTTTGCAGATGGATTTATTCATAAAAAAATTATCCCATATTTTCTTCCGGTGCTTCTGGTGTTTCATATTTTCACTTCAGTCATTGATCCATTTGTAATACATTTTGGTGGACAGTGGCTACAGAATAAACTTACCCGATTCATTAAATAGTCCAGGACACATAAACTCAAAGATCCAGAGCTGTGAATAAAAAGCATTTTAACAGCTTCAGTGAATATAAGGCACTTGCCATAAAATTAACTCTTTCTAAATGGGTTCAATGATTTTTAGTAAATTTAAAATTGTACAACTGGCACCCTATCTGCTTTTTGTTATTTTTTCACTTGTTTGGTGACATTTTCTTTTTAGTTATTGTGCAGTAAAATTGAATAATTTTTGGTGTAAATGTCCATCAGTTTAGATAGAGAGATAGATAGATAGATAGATAGATAGATTGATTGATTAATATGTATAACCACCACCACAATGAGAAAAGCCAACAGTTCTATCACTCCAAAACATAAAAGGGAAGGGTAAAAAGACCTAAGTAATAGGAACTTTTCTATATTTTACTTTAAGTGGTAAAATATTCATTCTAAGTAGACTCTGAACGTTTAGTATGCATGTTCTAATATCTAAAGTAGCCAATAAAAACTGTTCAGAGTCAAAATCACAATAGATAAATTACAATGTTGTCAAATAATCCAAAAGAAGGCGGGAAAGAGGAAATGGGGAAATAAAACAAACAAACAGAGAAAACAAACAGAAAATAAATAAGAAAATGGTAGGCCTAAATCCAAACATATCAATAATTAATTCAACAAAATTGGTTGCAATACTTTGTTAGAACGTTGGAAAATAATATCTGTCCCCTACATGTTGGCTATGAGCAAATCATTTCAAGTATGATTATAAACAGTTAGGTCAAGCCCTCAGTATTAATGCATGTAACTATGAATCTTATTCTTCAAAAATTGAAACTTAGTGGTTACCATAGGTTCTGAGGGGAGGGGGAGGGAAAAGTACAACAGTTGGAACATACGGCACTTTCAGGGGATTGGAATTGTTCTGCATGATCTTGCAATGACAGATACAAGCCATTTTGTCAAAATCTATAAAAGCGTACGGTACAAAATGTAAACAATAATGTAAACCATTGACCATGACTAGTAGCAATGCCTCAATATTTATTTGTACATCAACTGTAACAAAGGTACCATACACATGTAAGATGTTATTAATAGGGGAAAGTGGGATAGGGGAATGGGGTTGGGTAGAAGGGAGTCACCTATATTTTCCATTAGACTTTTCTGTAACCTAAAGCTTCTTTGAAGATAAAGCAAAAATATAAGACACTGGGGAAAACATACGGAAGAAACTCATTGTACCTATAAGACAGAGATCTTACAGTGCTGAAAGACACAGCGCAAAAAAATTTTTAATTAAATTTTTACATTTTTTTGGTATTTTTTTGTTATTTATTATTATTATTTTATTAGTATTTTTATTTGTTTATTTTTTTTTGGCTTTGTTTTTGGGGAGGTTTTAGATTGCAGAAGGATCACAACTGTGGCAGGGAGGATCACAGGTGCAGGGTATCAGTGAGCAGGGGATGTGTGCACCTGAGGCATGCCTCTAAGGCATATAGATACATTCAAGTGTTCATGGGACATTGTCTCAGTGGGAGGAGACTCACACAATAACTGAAAGAATATTGAATTCCCATCCTGGGGAGTCCAGCTACATTCTCTAAAAGAATAGCAAGAATCCCCTGAGTACACGAGCAGTGCCTAGCAAAGGAGGACAGACCATTATGCCAGGCTCTTGATATTGATGGCTGCAATTATGAACCTTGTTCTTGTGAAATTAAAATTTAGCCTAGTGTTATATATTGCCTAAGAGTTACCTCCTGAAAGCCTCCTTGGTGCTCTAACGTGGCTTCTCTCTATGCCTGTTAGCCTATAAACATACTACCTTCCCCCCGGCATAAGACACGAATCCTGGGGATAAGCATCCCTGGCACCGAGGGATTATTACCAAGTACCAACTAGCAATGCATTTGGAAATCGACCTTGACCAAAAGGGGGAAATATTAAATACAAATGAGTTTTTATGTCTAAGAGATTTCAAAGTGAGCCAGGAGGTCATTCCAGAGGTTCTGCTTATGCACATCTCAGCAGGACTCGCTGACTGCCACAGTGAACAGTGGCTCACATAGTGAGGCTCCTGAGGACTCTAGAGACATCTGTACACTATAGACAGGGCAGACAATCTCAGGAATTGGGCACCCTGTCAGTGGGCCTTATTTTGGAATATATGCTCCCCAGTGTAGCAGAGTTAGACTCATTCATGACTTCCCTACACACGATTCTTCTGCCTCTTTTATTTGAACCTATAATCAGCACTATACTTATTAGCTATATGTCCCAGAGAGATTTAAATCTTCCATCTGTTCATGTGCTGGTTGAGCCCTGAATCTCAGCAGAGTTATAGCCAACACCTACTTTCCAGTTCACTGGACTCACCCAGGACAACTAACAAAAGGATGATGATGGACCAAAACACAGAGAGTATCCACAATTGCAAGCAAGACAGTTCCATCCATCTGCCCCATGGGATCTAAACCCCCTCTCAATCACAAACAGTGGGTATCACCATCCCAAATTCCTCAAGATTGGGGAATGAACAAACATAAGGGGAGAAGGCAACTGTGGACGAAAGTAGACTTATTATTATTCTAGCAATATAAGAACTGGTAACATTGATATAAAGGCAGTGGCCACCAGAGGTTCTGAGGGGAGGGAGAGGGAAGAATAGGTGTAACAGGGGCATTTTGGGGGACATTGGAATTGTCCTCCGTGACATTGCAATGACAGATACAGGCCATTATACATTTTGTTAAAACCTAGAAAATTGTGTGGTGTAAAATATAATCTATAATGTAAACTATAGACAATGGGTTAGTAGCAATGCTTCAAAATATGTTTATCAATTTTAACAAAAGTAACACTAATGAAAGATGTTGCTAATGGGGGAAATGGGGGAGGGGGTTGGTGTGGAGTATATGGGAATCCCCTATATTTTTTATGTAATATTTTTATGTAATCAAAAGCTTCTTTTAAAAAGTAAATAGATGGAAAAATAAATACCTTGCAAACACTAATCAAAAGAAAGAAAGCTTGAGTGGCTATATCGCTATCAGACAAAGTAGACTTCAGAGCAACGAAAATTACCAGGGATAAAAAGAGGTATTACTTGAGGATAAAAGGGTCAATTCTCCAAGAAGACGCCATGGTTCTTAATGTGTCTGTATCTAACAACACAGTTTCAAATGGCAGAAAGCAAACCCTGATGGAACCGCAAGGAGAAAGAGACAAATCCACAATGATAGTTGGAGACTTCAACACTCCTCTCTCAGTAATAGCTAGGACTAATAGACAGAAAATCAGCAGGGATATTGAAGAACCATCAGAAATAAACTGGAACTAACTGACATGTCTAGGATACACCACCCAAGAAAGCAGAATATATATTCTTTTCAGATGCAAATGGAACACTCACCAAGGTGCATTCACCATCTGGATTGTAAAACAAACCTTCACAAATTTAAAATAATTAAATCATGATGTTCTCTGACTTTTGTTTTTTCAATGAGGTACCAGGGATTGAACTCAGGACTTTGTACATGGGAAGCAGGCACTCAACCACTGAGCTACAGCCGCTCCTCAATGAGCATTGGTTTTTTCATTTGTTTGTTTGTTTTTAGAATATACTGGGCATCGAACCCAGGACCTTGTACGTGGGAAGCAGGTGCTCAACCCACTTGAGCTACATTTACTCTCAGGACAATTCATTTCTTGAACATTTTCATCACCCCCCAAAATTTCCGTGATCCCATTTGTAGTCAATCCCTCTTCTAAAACACAGACACAGGAAACCACTTATTTATTATCTGTTAAATTTGTCTTTTCTATACCTTTTATATAAGTGGAATCATGCAGTATGTAGTCATTTTCATTGGCTTCTTCCACTAACCATAAAGCTTTTGAGGCACATCCTCAGGTTATGTTGTGTTATAACATGTCAGGATGGTTTTTTACCTGAATAATAATTCCATTGTGTGTGTGTGTGTGTACACACACCATATTTTACTTCATCCATTCACCGGATGAAGTACTTTTGAGTTGTTTCCAGATGTTTTACTTTTGCAAATAATGCTCCTATGTGCATTCACCTACAATTCTTTGTATGGACATGTGTTTTGAGTGCCCTGTGGGTAAATTCATAGGAATGGAGATGTTGGGTTACATAAACAGTTTATATTTCATTTTTCAAGAAATTTTCAAAAAATCTTTCCAGTACCTGCACTGTTTTACATTCCCACCAGCAAGGTATGAGGATATCCATCTCTCCACATCCTTGCCAACCCTTAACATTTTCAGACTTTTGGATATTAGCCTTTCTAGTGGGTGTGTAGTTGTGGTATAAATTTGCATTTTCCTAGTGAACTGTGATATTGAGCATCTTTCATGTCCTTTGTAGAGATGGTGAAATATCTACTTGTCTTTTGTCCATTTTTTAAGTTGAGTTGTTTGTATTTTTATTATTGAGTTCTAAGAATTCTTTATATGTTCTGGATATAAGTCCTGCTTAAGAGATATGATTTGCAAACATTTTCTCTGAGTCTGTGGCTGCTTTTTCATTTTCTTAATGGTGTCTTTGGAGTAAAACATTTTTAATTTTATTGAAGTCAAATTTATAATTATTTCTTTTATGGCTCATGATTTTGGTGTTGTGACTAACAACCTTTACCTATGTTTCCTTCTAGATATTCTATCAGTTTAACGTTTGCATTAGTCTGTGATTCATATTGAGTTAACATTTGTATCATGGTGTGAGGTAGGGTCCATGTTCATTTTTTTGTTGTTGTTGAAATGTCCCAGTACCATTTTTATGAAAACATAATCTTTCCCTTAATGAATTGTTATAGCACTATTTTCCAAATCAATTGACTAGAAATGTAAGTGTTTGTTTATGGTTGTTTATGGTCACTCAATTATTTTCCATTTATCTATGTGGCCATTTTTATGCCCAAACCATACTCTCTTGATTACTGTAACTTAATGGTAAGTTTTGAAATCAGGTCGTCTAAGCCACTTCCACTTTTTTTCTTTTTCAAAATTCTTTAGGTTCTTTCAAGTCATTTGCATTTACACATAAATAAGGTCAGCTTATCAATTTCTACCAAAAAGGAAAAAACAAGCCCTGCTAGGATGTTAACATTTCAGAGGGATTGAACTGAATTTATGGAAAGAATTTTCATCTGAATAATATTCACTCTTCTAATCTATGAACATGCAATGACTCCATTTCTTTGGACTCTCTTTAATTTCGCTAAGCACTGTTGAAGTTATTTTGTTAAATTTATTCCTATGTATTTTATGTTTTGATTCTATTGTAAATGAAACTTATTTCTTAATTCCATTAAAAAGGTTTTCATTGCCAGTATTTAGAAGTACAATTGATTTTTGTTTATTGGTATATTTTTGTTTCTTTTGACCCTGCTAAACTCTTTTATTAGTTCTAGTAATTTTGTATTCCCCAGGAATTCCTAAATCATGTCACTTGTGAACAAAGTCAGTTTTGCTTCCTCCTTACATATATGGATCATTTTCAATAATTTTAATTTTCATATTGCAATGGGTAGAATCTCCATTACAATGTTCAATAGAAGCACAAAAGTCAATATTTTTGCGATGGTCCCAAAGGGGGAACGCATTCGGTATTTACATATAACCTGTAGATTTTTCACAGATTGTCTCTATCAGGTTCCTTTTTAATTTTAGTTGTTGAGATTTATTTTCACAAATGGATATCGCATTTTGTCAAATATTCTTTCTATGGCTAATAAATGATCATGAAGTTTTCATTATTTATTCTATTAATGCAATATAAATTCCAGACAATGGCATACAATACTTTTAGATGTTGCCAAGTTGAGTTTGCTAAAGTTTTATTGAGGACTTTGTAGCTGTATGCTTGAAGAATATTGGTCTGAAGTTTTATTTTCTTGTGATCTCTTTCTCTGACTATGGTGTTAGAGTAATACTGGTAAAAACGAGTAGGAAGTTGTTCCTTTCTCTATTCTACTGAAAGAGTCTGTGAAGGATACCTATTGTATTTCCTTCAAATGCATGAAATTCACCAGTGAAGCCATACGGGCCAGGGCTTTGATTCATGGAAAAACTTAATTGCTGATATAATTTATTTCCTTGTTATAGTTATAGTCAGATTTTCTATTTCTTCTTGAGTCAGATTTGTTAATTTGTGTCTCTGTTTCATGTCCTCTAAGTTGTCTAATTTGTTGGCATACAGTTTTGCATAATATTACATTGTAATTATTTTAATTTTTCTGTTTGGTAGTGATGTTTCCTCTTTTATTCTTGATTTGGTAATTTGGGTGTTCTCTTTATTTTTCTTCAGTCTAGCTAAAGGTTTGTCATTTTAAATTTTGACCTCAAAACAACAACTTTTGGTTTCTTTGATTGTTTCTATTATACTTCTGTTTCCTATTTCAAATTTCAATATGAAGTTCCTCTCTACCAGTTGGTTATATAGAACTTTGTTGTTTAATTTCCAAATATTTTAGAGGAGGAGTTCCATGATATCTGCTTTTGGGGATCGCTAATTCTGTTGTTATCAGAGAGCATAATTTGTATTAAAACTATATATATATATATTTAATTTGTTACAACTTGTTTAGTGGTCCAACATATGGTTTATTCTGAAGAATGTTCTATGCACATTTCTTTAGTTGGGGAAATGGTTTATATATGTCAGTTAGGTCAAGGTTTTTATAGGTCAAGGTTTTTATAGCTGCACTGAGTTGAAGAATGTAACCCAAAAGTCACATAAATGTGACTTTATTTGCAAGTAGGATCTTTGAAGATGTAATTGGTTAAGTTAAGATGAGTTCATACCGTATTACAGTGGTCCCTCATCTAATGACTGGTGTTCTTATAATGAGAAAAAACAGAAACACAGAAAATACACACACAGGGGAGAATGCCATGTGAAGATTGAGGCAGGATGGAGTGATGCATGTACAAGCCAACGAAAGCCAAGGATTACTAACAATTCCCAGAAGCTAGGAGAGAGGCAATGAACTGATTCTCCCTTACAGCCTCCAAAAGGGAACCAATCCTGCCAAGATCTTTCTTTTGGACTTCTAGAGCCTAGAACAGTGAGAGAAAATTATGTCAGTCGTTTTAAGCCAACCAGGTGGTGGTACTTAGTTATGGGATTCCTAGAAACAAAAACGATCTTCGTGTTTAAGATTTTTGTAAACTTGCTGAATTTCTACTTTATTTGTTCCATGAATAATTGAGAGTAAACTATTGAAATCTCCAGTATATTACTGAATGGTTGATTTTTTTCATTTCAATTTGTCAATTTATGGTTTCATGTAATTGGGATTCTGTTGTTAGATGTTTATAGATTTGTAATAGTTATATCTTCGTGGTGTATTTAAACATCCCTTTTTATCTTTAGAAATCTTTTTTTTTAACTTTTCAAACTAGTTATTTTTGTATCTAAGGCATAAATCTAGTAGGTTTTTTTTGTTTTTAATTATTTTTTATCCAATCTGGCAATTTCTGCAAGTATAATGAGTAATGAGTCCATTCAAACTTACTATAATTAATAAAATAGCTACTTTTGTCATCATACTTTTTAAAATATTTTAATTTTTATCCTTTCATTCCTCCTTTACTGGCTTCTTTTGGCTTGAGCAAATATTTTTTTAACTTCTGTTGACTTTTCACATATTGTGTTGAGTTCTATTTTTTTGCAGTTGCTCTAAGGATTATAATATGCAACTTGAATTATTACAATCTACTTCATAGTAATAATAATTTAAATCTAGTAAAATATAAACTTTGCTTCACTATGTCTTCTTTTCCTCCCTCCTTCTTTTTGTTATTATTTTCATATGTATAATAAACCCAACAATACAGTTTTATAATTGCAATTTTTAAAAATAAAAGAAATGAGAAAAATAGATATTTACATTCCTTTATATTAATCCACATATTTATTATTTTGACATTAGTCATAACTGACTGCTTTTGAGTTACTGTTTGGGGTCACTTCCCTTCAAAATGAAGAATTTCCATCAGTGCTAATTTTAAGGCAGATCAACTAGCAAAGAATTATCTCAGTCTTTTGCTATTTAGCAATGTACGTATTTTGCCTTCATTTTTTGAAGGATAATTTTGCTGGAAATAGAATCTATTGTTGACCTTTCCCCTTTAGCACTTGGAATACAGAATTCTATTGCTTCTGACCCCTGTTGTACCTAATGAGAACTTAACTGTTAATCATATTCTTGTTCCCCTATATTTAATGAGTTGCTTTTTTTCTCACTTCTTTCAAGATTTTCTCTTTGTATTTGTATTTCAACAGTTTCACTATGATCTGTGGATTTCTTTGTGTTTATACCAGTTGAATCTCTTTGAGATTCTTGGAAGTATAGATTAATATTTTCTCATAAAATTTGGAAATGTCAAGCTATTATTTCTTCAAATATTTGTTCTTCCCCTCTCTATTTTCTCCATTATGAATATATTAACATTTTTATATTATACCTGAGGCTCTTTTCATTTTCCTTTGTCTATTCTGTAACCCAGAATAGATAATCCCTATTGATTTGTAATCAAATTTACTCATTATTTTTTTTTTCTATTATCTCAAAACTGTTGTTCAGCCTTTAGTAAACTTTTCATTCAGTGATTATACTTTGCAACTTCACAATTTCTATTTAGTTCTTTTGTATAATTTATACTTGTTATTGAGATCCTGTACTCACCTAGTCATTGTCATCATACTTTTCTTTAACATTTTAAACATGATTTCCTTTTTTTCATGAGCAAAAGCTGCTTTGAAAGTTTTGTCTCCTAAATCCAACATCTAGAGACACTTGGAAACAATTTCTATTGACAGCCTTTTCTCCCCAATTTCAGGAAACATTTTCTTGTTTCTTGTCATGCTTCATTACTTTTGTTGAATATGATTTTAGATCATATTCTGTAGCCGCTAAGGATTCTGGCCTTTGTCCTTGAAGTTTGTGGCTGTTGTTGTTTTTGTTGTTTTAAATTTTTCCTTGTTCAGTAATTTGCCTGGATTAATATCTTGAGGTTTACCTTTCCTACAATGTGAGATGACTCATGTCTGTGCTCTGTTGTTTTTATTTTGAAGCCTTTTTTCACATACTTGGAACTGGAAAGGTTTCCATTCTCTACTCAGAATCTGTCCTCACATACCTTGAACTGAATCTGTCCTCACATACCTTGAACTGGAAAGTTTTCCATTCTCTACTGATGTATTTCATGTGGAATAGGGAGGGCATTCAAATTCCAAACTGCACTGGCTTTATTTATTTATTTTTAATAGATTTTTTTATTTTTTTATTTTTAAAGAAGCCTTAGATTACATAAATGTTACATAACAAATATGAGGGATTCCCATATGCCCCACTCCCTCCCCCTCTCACACCTTCCCACATCAACAACATCCCTCATTAGTGGGGTACATTTGTTACAATTGATAAACACCTATTGAAGCATTACTACTAACTATGGATTACAGTTTATATTATAGTTTACACTCTGTCCTGCACAATTTTGTAGGTTATGACAAAATATACAATGGCCTGTATCTGCAATGTCATGCAGGACAACTCCAATGTCCTGAAAATGCCCCTGTATTACACCCATTCTTCCCTCTCCCATCCTTTAGCACCACTGGTGGCCACTGCCTTTATATCAATGATAAGAGTTCTTCCACTGCTAGAATAATAATAAGTCTATAGTAGAATAATAATAAGTCTACTTTAGTCCATTGTTCATTCCCCAGTCTTGAGGACCTTGGGATGGTGATGCCCACTCTGCTTTTATTTTCCACTAGGCTTTTTTGTATCTCCTCTGGTCAGGAAAATGTGTGGTATAGCCTCTTGTGCAAGAACAATCCCTTAGAGTAGGAAATGTGGATACCTTATTGAAAGTCATTTGACTGCCTTCCAGAAACCTCTGTCATATCCTTGACTAGCTCTGTATTCTCAGGCAAAAGGCCCTTCTTGGGTGTTTGTCACCAAGATTACTGTTTTAACTGACCAAGCTCCAACCCAAGTGACACCCTTTCAATACTGGTGGGAAATTTACTCTATTCACAGACTGTTCCACCTTGTTTGATCCTTGGCACTGGCAGAGCTGAGACATGGTGTGGAGGTTGGGAGCAGTCCCAGCAAAAATGCTGTGGACTCCAGCTATTTTTTACCAGAAGTTTAGTTGTTTTCATGATTAAATGCTTTTTGTTCATTCTGATTTTGGTTGAATTACATAATGATCAAAAGGTTGTTTTTTTACCATTGATATCTCATCCAGCTTTAGACTTGCTGTTTTTTGGTAGAGTATTTGCTGACCTTCTCATCCATAATGTTGCAAAGTGCTATCAGGAAGAGAAATTTTTATTATTAAAAGACATTGGAATTTTCCTGAATGACGTTGCAATGGCAGATACAGGCCATTATATATTTTGCCATAACTTACAAAATTGTGTGGTTCAGAGTGTAAACTATAACGTAAACTATATTCCACACTTAGTGGCAATGCTCCAATATGGGTTCATCAATTGTAACAAATGTACCACAGCAATGAGGGATGTTGGTAATGTGGGAAAGTGTGAGAGGGGAAGGCAGTGGGGCATATGGAAATCCCTTATTTTTTTTTATGTAACATTTATATAATCTGAATTATCTTTAAAAATTTTTTTTAAAGTATAAAAAAGGCAAATCTTCTTAAAATACAATGTGGCAGTTTTGCATTGTTTATGAATTCTGAAAACAGATATTTGATTATGTTTTAAACTGGTCTGTACCTGGGTGTGATTAAATTATGATTAGGGCTTTGATTGGGCCACATCACCAAGGGGACAGGGATTCACAGATAAAACTACATGGCAGAGCAGAGGAGTGAGTTGGAGTTTTGAGCTGGAGCCTGGGAAGTGAACATACAGGAGAAGAGCACAGAAGAATAGAGACAGCTCCTTAGACATGGTAGAAGCCCTGGGGAGAGAGACAGAGCCATTCACCTGATAGTCTACAGCTAGCCTGTGGAGAGAGCACAGCAGCTGAGCCTGGAGAGAATCAGAGCCCCAGGAAGAGAGAGGAACCCAAGAGGCTTGAACTCTTGGCAGACATTGGCAGCCAACTTGCCCCAAAATGTGGCAAAAGATTTTGGTGAGGGAAGTAAGTTATGCTTTATGGCCTGGTAACTGTAAGCTTCTACCCTAAATAAATACCCTTTATAAAAGCCAACAGATTTCTGGTATTTTGCACCAGCACCCCTTTGACTGACTAATAGAGAATTTGGTACTGAGGAGTAGGGAAGTGTTTTTTCAGTTACCAAAATGCTGGAACAGTTTTATAAATGGGTAAGGAGTATTTTTTAGAGGAATTGTGAGATGCTTGATAAAATAGACCTACAGTGCTTTGAAAAGTCTGTTGATAGTAATATGGACTCTAAAGAGACTTTTTGTCAAGTCTTAGAAGTAAATGATGAAACTATTATTGGAAACTGGAGGAAAGATGATCTGTGTTTTAAAGTCACAGAGAACTTAGCATGATTAACTCCTGGTGTTTTATGGAAGGTAGACTTTGAAAATGGTGAGCCTGGGTATTTAGCTGAAGAACTTTCTAAAGTAAACTCAGAGAATGCATATTGGCTTCTCCTTGCAGCTTATAGCAAAATGCTAGATGAGAAAGTTAAGTTGAGGTCTAAACTGTTGGGCACAAAGAAAACAGAAACTGATTCTGGAAATTCCAAGCCTCTGGAATTCAAGCTCCCATATAGATGATAGTACCCCATTTGAGGACTTAACTAAACTTGGAACTTGTAAATCAAGATTGAAAATGTAGGTGTCTCAGAAAGACTTGTGGAAAGTCTTACTGTCTGAAGACTTGACCCTTGTTTCTTGCATGCTAAACCAACAAGCTTTTTGAGAGAGCTATATGAAAAAATTCACTGTCAGCTTGGAGTAAAAGGGACATGGAAAGGAGAAATTGAAGGAGAAAGAGCTTTAAGAGGAAAACCATGGAAGCTGAGATCTGGAATTAAGACATCACCTTGGGCCAAGAGAAGAGCCCCACCCATGTGTACAGAGAGGGAGAGTTTGCTCCAGCAGTTGAAGAGTATGGATGTTTCCATGCAATGTTTGGGGAGAGTTTTGCTGCCTCAGGGTACAGAAAGGGTGGATCACATTCCTCAAGGATTAGGGCAATTAAGGTCAGTACCCCATAGGTCTGAGAAGGGTGTATCTGTCCACCATGGATTAGGGAAGGTCAGGTGGTCAATGTATTGCTCTTAGAGGGTTGAACCTATATGCCAAAGGTTAGGGAGGATGTTGTCTTCACTTCACTGTACTAGGAGGGTTAAGACTCTAACCCAAAGATTGGGTCAAGTGTGGCAATCACTCCAACACTCTTGGAGGATAAGATCTGGAGCTTGATTGATACCCAGATGCTTGATGAGGATGGAACCAAGAAAATGGCCATTGGACAAGCCTATGGAAAGGTAGGTCCCCATAAGGCCCAAGGGAAAGAAACTATCATCTTAAGAATGACTCTCAGACTTTGATATCTAATGCAGTATGTCTTGCAGGTTTACTGAACTGTAGAGAACCCATGACTCCTGTTTCCTTCCCAGTTTCTCCTTATCATAATAGAAATATTTATCCTTTGTCTGTCCCTTTGTATATTGGAAGCAGATAAATGATTTTGTAGGTTTCAGAGGTCTACAGCCAGAAAAGATTTTGACTCAAGACAAATTGTATTTCTTTAAACTGATTGTGATATTATACTCTATTTAGCATTGTACTGATTTAAGTTTTTCTAAATATTGTAATGTCTTTTTGGAAAACAGAGGGTGGTGTGTGGCAGTTTAGCATTGTTTATGGATTCCAAAAATAGATATTGAATTACATTTGTAAAGTGGTCTGTACCTAGGCCTGATTAAATTATGATTAGGGCTTTGATTGGGTCATGTCAATAGAATGTTGAGTCCCTCCCCCTGCCCTTGGTAGGGACTCACAGATAAAAACTACATGGCAGAGCAGAGGAGTGAGTTGGAGTTGTGAGCTGGAGCCCAGAAAGTAAACACAGGAGAACACAGAGGAATAGAGACAGCGCCTTAGACACAGCAGAAGCCCTGGGGGGGGGGGGGGGGACACAGAGCCATTTGCCTGATAGTCTACAGATCGCCTTGTGGAGAGAGCACAGCAGCTAAGCCTGGAGAGAAATGGAGGCCCAGGAAGAAAGGAACCCAAGAAATCTGAACTCTTGCCAGACGTCAGCAGCCATCTTGCCCCAACACATGGCAATAGACTTTGGTGAGGGAAGTAACGTATGCTTTATGGCCTGGTAACTGCAAGCTTCTACCCCAAATAAATACCCTTTATAAAAGCCAACAGATTTCTGGTACTTTGCATCAGCATCCCTTTGGCTGACTAATTCACACAACATAAGAAAAAAGATTTTAACAGTTTCCATTGCCTGCCTGACAAATTAAGTCTAGACACCCCATCCAAGCTCATGACTCACCTCTCTGGCTGTAGCCAACCTTTAAAGACTTGTCTCTGGCTTTGAGGCTGGCTTGGCTCAATGGTATGCTCAACATTTCTCAGTTCTTTCCAGAAGTCATTCTTTTCTACTATGAATTTAGATATATAGCACTCTATCACACCACACTGAAAGCCCTAAGAAACCCTTCTATTATTGCTCACTATATTATACATGGTATATTTCCCCAAATTAAGGTAAAATCTCCTTGAGAGCAGAGACTATGCCTTATGTATATTATATATTCTTCTCCCCAACGAGGTTTCTACAGGAAAATCACCACAAGATATGTTTAATGACACAATTACTTAAACATGATGCATTTCCCTCTGAGGAAAAGAAAGTGTCACTCAGTCAGGTTGAATAAAAGAAATGCTGAAATAAAGGTATCTTATGAGAAAAATTCAATATGCATGATCTCGATTTCCTTAGCAAAGTGGTGACTTCTTCAGTTCTAAGTAGGCATGAAAAGGGAGGGTTTGGAGCTTAAGAAGAAAAAGAGTCGAATATAGCCAGGGCTGAGGGAAAACCAGATTTGGATGAAAGATAAATGGAAAGATTAGTAGTGGGAACCAGACATGAGATAGGAACAAGAGCAGAAAAAAGAGGAGAAAAGTCTTGTGTTGGGCACCCTTCAACAAAGCTCTAGAAAGTTCTTATAGTAAACTTGATTGCAATAATCTTGAGTTGATGTTCTGAAGAGCTACGTGTTAGATCCCTTCATCTCTGTGAGCAAAGCAGAGATAAAGTTTTGGTTTCAAATGGCCTTCAGAGAGAGCTGGCTCAGTTCCCTTCTACCAGATCCTAACTATGGTAGCATGCATGAGAGACCACAGAAAGGTTTCTCTTCCCCACATTAAGGTACAACAAAAGCCCCATGGTGCAAAGCAGAGAACTGTTGTATTTTTTTGTTTGTTTTGTTTTGTGTTGACAAGAAGTCAATGTAATAACATGGCCAACCATGGATTTGTATGAAACACAAACAAGCTGTTCAGTATCTTTGTAGATGGAAAATCTTCATTAAGACCTTGTGTTCTCTTTTATGAATAGGCAAAGCGCCCTAGTCCAGGAGTTTCTCTAAACTCTGTGATTCTCATTCAATTCACAATATTGAATTTCATTGAACTGTTTTAGAGTGTGCCCGTCTTTCCCTGATAGAATAGTCGTGTACATTGCAGAAAATTCTTTGGTTATTTGCAATCCTAAGCTTAGATACACTTCATTTTATGCTACCATAGAGAAAGTATGCACTGCACTACTTGTGAAAACATGTCCACGGAAATAAATCTTCAATCTTCTGAAGCCCTAAGTACATCAGAATGAACTCAGATAATTATTTTGTTCTGCTCTAAGGTAAAAGTTACATTGTTCTAATGGCTGAAACTCTTAGTTCAATCTTATTTGTCCCTTGTGAAAAAAAAATGTAGATTTTACTACCCACTACATCACTCCCTCAATTTATAGCTTGCATAAATTTTCTGCGTCCCTACAATATTTCACAAAAGTCCATTTTAAAGATCTTATCACCTGATGTAAACCATGTTTGCAGCTTGTAGTTAAAAACACTCAAAAAACCACAATTGGGCATAGGAGGCAGTGATATGCATGTCTTAAAGATTAAAAATAAGTACAAACACTCAAAATGTTTTGTCCTTTCTTAATATAATCCCATCCTGTTCTCTCTCTCTACCATCCTTAATTTCTTGAACATAAACCTTACTTTGACATCTGTTAAAATTTGGATAATCCCTAATTTTAGTTTAGCTCAAACCAAATAGCTGTTTCAGGGTACAATTTCCTGGACATTTACAAAATGAATTATGATAAGAATCCAATCCATGACTTAAAAATAGAATTTCAAGAAACCCTCCAGTAATACCATGGAAAAATGACACTGCATCTTGTAGCAGGCCATAAGGGAATGAGAGGAGTATTGGCAGAGGGCCAGAGTTTTGTGTTAACTTCAAGAGCAGAGGTGATTTTTAATGCTTCAACATCATTCATGAAATATTATATATATAATTTGTACTCACAATAACAAGAACACTCTCCAAGGAAACATTAAAATAAATAGCTTCTTTAACTCTTTTGTACCTTGATCATATCTTATTTTGATGAACCCATAAAAAGAGAAGGTAAGATTGATGTTGGACAGATCAGTAGGGCAATCATGTAGTTTATTACATATTTATGACTCTGAAAGATCAAAGGATGTTTTTATGCACATAACTTGGCAAATGTATTTTGCCACGTTCAGATATGTTCCAAGTGACTTCAGTGGGGAAGTGAAAAGATCTGGCTAGATGCCTGTAATGCTCTTTGGCAAGACGTTGAATGATGGTGGGATTCAAGAACACAGTAACATACTGTATTACATGTAAATGTATACACACTCTATATATGTATGCATACATTCACTGGTATATAGGAAATGTGTGACTGTATACACACTCTATGTAAATATGCACAGCCACATAATCAGAGCAATTTGATGAAACAGTAGGATCTGTCTGTCAGTGAAATTCTGTATACTCGCAAGCACTGCATTATTCTTATCACATTTTCAAGAAAATCGCAAGTAAAAATGTTACCATTAATATGCCTCAGATTTTTAAATATATATTCATTAATATAGACCTGTGTGTTTTAGTTTAACAGTCTACCATTTGGAAGGATGTGCAAGTTGCATCCTGCTACACTCTAGAAACAAAGGTGCTATAAATAAGCTCTGTCTCCCACACTACAGATTGGGGCCTCCCAGCCTCTCAGAACCCCTGACTTCTTCCCCGACAAGATTTTATGTGTTTGATGTGTGTATAAGAGAGAGATAATTCAGTCTGTGTGTTCATTTGCCTTTATGAATTCAATTATTAGCATTGTCAAAAAGGTACTAATATCACATTAGCAAAAATACTTTTAATTTAAATTATAATCTTAATGAATGGCCTTTGATTTTTCTCCTATATCCATATCTTGTCTTTTCTCTTACTTCTTATACATAGGCAGATTCCTGAAGTTAAACTACCTCAGGATTTCTCCTAGTGTAGTACAAAGAGCACATTAACCTTTTGGGTCATTGTGGGGTTCACTTCAGAAAGAGTTCCTCAGTTAAATGTATTTGGAAAACATTGATTAAACAACTTTAAATGTCTTTTATAGTACAGATTTGTGTCATTATGAAAATATTATCATTTACATATACAAATTTGTGACCAAATTTTAACAAAATATTTATATAAGAATGATGTATTCCAGAAAGCATGCTAAATTTATGTGTCTTCACAGAATTAAGAAGACATCCCTGTAAGTGAAAGTTTGAACTAGAAAATTGATGATTCTTCTGAATTTTGTATACCTTGAAATCATATTCCTTAAATACTGTAATACTGTTCTTATTAGTGATTCTTTCTTTTTTTTAGGCTTTCATGATCCCATTTTTGTGAATTCCAATGAGACTAACCCATGGGAGGGAACACTGATGGATCTTTTTAAATCGGGTAGAAGTTCTAAGCTTCAATGAGGAAAATTCTTGCTAAGTCCTTTGGAACAAAATGTGCCCACAAGGTTATTGAGAGGGTATTAGCACTCTTAAAATTCCGGAATTTATTTTTATATATTTTACCGCCATCATGCAATAGAGAATACTGTCTATAACAGGGTTTCTCTTAATATTACTTAAGATTTGAAGACTTTTTTAAATAATTCAAGGCAGGCTGAGTCTTCCACCTTCAACAAGGACAATGCAGACCCTGCATTTTTAGGAGATTGGATTCTGAAGACAGACTGCCTGGGTTTGAATTCTGACCATTTATTCGCTGTGCAATTTTGGGTGAGTTAATTATCTTCTCTGATCCTGAGTTTCCTGAACTGGAAAATGCGGGTGATTATAATTCCTATCTCACAAGGTCACTGTGAGGATTAAATGTATAATATATGTAAAATATCTAGACAGTACCAATCATATAGCACAATATGCTGGGTTAAAAGAATGTAAACCTTAATTGCAGGGTTCTTCAAGTAAGGACATACCTGGGCCACTTCTCCCTCATGGACTTATTAAACATTTAATGTGTGACTTCTAGTTGCTATATACCATGTTAAATGAACTAGTTTTACTTGCCTACAGACTAGCAGGAGGCTTATACTCAGGAATGCTGTATGCCACGCCTTTCTCCTGGGATCTGGGACCCTTAACTCTTAAAATGAAAAGAGTAATTTTACAATAGATAAACTCGGCAAACAGGTGATGAAGGTTAAGTCATCAGTTATAAGCCATTTGGTAGCATGTATTCTTGATATGATGTGATAAATATGACACTTCCCCCAAACCAGTTGTTCCAGTCTCATCAGCAGAAAAACATCACACAAATCCCAAGTGATGGACATTATACAAAATTCCCACCCAGTTGTCCTCAAAACTGTCATGATCATCAAAAACAAAGAGAGTCGGAGAAACTTTCACAGCCAAGAGGAACCTAAGGTGACATGATGACTAAATAAAATGTGAGTCTTGGGTGAGATTCTGGGCCTGAATAAGGACATTAGGTAAAAACTAAAGAAACCTGAATAGACTATAAACTTTATTAATAATGATGTATCAATATTGGTTCATTCTTTTTGCAAATATATACTATTTTAAGAATTTAATAATACAGGGAAGTGGTAGTGGCATATATGCGCTCTGTACTGTCTTCACAACTTTTCTGTAAATGTCAAACTGTTCTATAATTTTTAAAAGTTAATTAAAAACATACCTCCTCTTTGCCCTGTAGTCATGGTCATGAAATTGTCTCAAATTCCAGGGGACTGCTGGATAGCCAAATCCCCAAACAAATAAATAATCCCTTTTCTATTCAGTGACTTTACCTATAAAACAGATATTTCTGAACAAAAATCACAAGCTTTGAGGAAGCTTTGACAGTCTGCTCCTCACTTTTAATGGGAATTTAAATCTAATTATATACTGAAGACACACATTTAAAAATAATTCTAATAGCTAAAATTCACTGAATACTAGCTCCATACTAAACACTTTCCATGGATTTGGTGTTGGAAAATGAATTCATGCAATAGCTACTCTTATTGGCCCCAGATAAGGAAATAATTTGCAAATTTGTCCATGATGGGTTTGCCCCTGGGATGGCCTAACTTTAATTCAGCTCTATGCATTTAAAGTTCTCTCTGCTTTCCTTGAGGTGACTGCCCCAGTTCAGATCATTAAATGGCTATTTAGCAAGGTGTATCTGCTGGGCTTCTTGAGTATAAGCTGTTGGGTGAGCCCAATAGGGTGTCAGATCTACAATGGAGAACAAGCATTGTCCTCTTTCTAGAACTCAGAACCTAAAGAAAGAGTTCATGTTAGTCATTATCTGCATTCTTCAAAATACAGTGAAGGCATTTATCTGATGCCTGTGGGTACACAAACAGCAAGATGGGGTATACCTATTTGTTGTACCTTAAAATTTTGAAGCACGAACTAGAAACACTGCCTCTATTTTTATGAATCAATCTCATACTCATTAGCTGGTCTGTCAGAAAACACTGAGGAGAGAAATCTAAAATTTAATCAAATCACAGATTCCTTAGAAGCAGTTCAGCCACACAGGGATCCAAGCCCATAAAGATCCTGCAATTGATTTAATGCTTTGCTGCTGCCATCTTGAAATTCTTAGTAACCTTTGAAAAAGGACCCTGCATTTTCATTTTGCAATATGCTCTGTGAATTATGTAGCCAGTCCTTCCCATAAGTTTCATGTTTGTTTTTCTCACATGAAAAGTCAGGCACTACTTTTGAAATCACATCTACCATTGTAACCATACGACCTTATGTCTGCCAAGACATCCTCAAGAAGACATAGCCATACTTAGGAAAATAGATTTATCCTAATTCCTCACATGAAATGTTCCAAATCAAGTGGGTGAAGTAACAGGACTCTATTCCTATCTTTCTATCTCTCTGTCACCTGTGTGCAAATACAGAATACAAGACCCTGCACTTTGTACAGGTATTGGCCCTGGAGTGAGATTTTCATCATGGATACAAACAAACTAGAAGAAAGTTATCAGCAAATTGCCATTTTCCTTTCTGGCCTGGCCTAGAAATTGGATACCCACATGGTTGACCCATAATTACAAGGCATAATTTGGGAACTGAGAACCATTCAAGAAAAGGATCTTAGGAAATCATTTAGTAAAAGCATTTTAAGGCCTTTTATTGCCACTAACTTTTGTTCACCTGGGCCAAGCAATCTCTGCTCTACAAATTTTCAAACTGATGAAAAGAAATTCCCTTTATTAAGCAGAAGTTACAGACAAACACTGGCCAAGGACTATTGAATGGAACTACATGCAGCTTTTCCACATGCTAAGGAAGCCCCGATACTAATGTTTTTACTTTAACCAGGAAAAATTCTTATTCTATCAATGAATGGGATATTTTATTTCTTTTTGTCTCCTGCTGAAAATATTAAACCCTAAACAGAAAAGGCTATTTGTACCAGTCTGATTGCAACTACCACTCATTGAGTCCTGAGAGAAGAGTAGAGAAATTAACTGAGCAGGCCAACGAAGTGAAACCACTTCTGTAAAAATACAGGTGTTTTCAGAGTACTGTGGAATGGAGAGCTTTGACTGTGACAGCAACACTATGAATTGGACAGGAAAGCAAACATTTTTCAGGCTCTGACTTTTCAGGAACCTCTCATGCTTGTTCCTTTCTTCAAATGCTCCTGCCACCTTCTTGGGTCTTCTGCCCTCCTTCCCGTAATGTGCTTCTGATGTCCCTGCCTTTCCACCGGAGCTTGTGTCCTAGTCTTTGCTTGGGGAGCTGAAGGCCCCTAATGAGTGTGACAGTGACTTTCCATCCTCTCAGAGATGGCCCTGGCCACCCACAGCATGTTTGCTAAGGGTATCTTCTCACCCCTGTCAAGGTCTTTTTATTGAGTTCAAAACCTTATTACAATTAGACTGGAAAAGGATCTCTGGGTTATTTACGTTATCTCTTCCAGCAGAGAAATTTTCTGCAAAGACAACCAGAAACATTTCTTCTAAACTAAAGTTAATTTTTGAGCTTTCAGTGGAATAATTAGATCATTCTCTTTTCCTCTCTTTTTTCTTTCTCATCCCTCTTTATTTAGTTTGATCCCACTTTTAGGATATTTTTCAAATACACTAATATAGAATTGAGACCAATTTCTTTCACTTGTGAAAAATATCTAAAATAGTTCTGTGTATCACATGTGTCAATTTGTCTGCCCAGCTCAGATTTTGCTTCTGGTTTAAACTGCCACCTCTATCCCTGGACAGTATCTGCTCTGGGCTGGTCTCTATGAAGGGATGACTACTAGTTGGATTCCCTAACCCAATGGGAGCCAATTAATAAGCTGGTAATGGGCTCATTATATGAGGAATTTCTCCCTAAAGGTCAAGAACTATGTCATTCAGTGTACATAGAGATTGGAGGGGGGCATCAAATGGCAAATGATTTCAGTAAATTTATGGAGTCTGAAAGTGATGGAAGAGTGTTGATGCAAAAACATTGGAGGAATCCACAGCTTTGATTATGCCCAGGGGGACCTGTAACAAACAAGAAGTCAATTTACCTAGCAGAACCCCCAAGATGCTTCTGATGTAGAGATGGCAGATGCAACATAGCTTCATGTAAGATTTGCTCATTACTTCTACTGATATATTTCCTCAGGTTTTCTGGAACATGGACACATGTATTTGTATAATCAAATACTCTTTTGATGGTAGGTCTGTTTCCATTCACGAACAAAAGTTATAATGGCCATATTGATATATGTTGGATATTCTTTATGTGCTGAACTCTAAAAAATTCATTTTAATTTATTCTCATTATAATTATCAAAATTGTTGGTATTTTCACTATTTTTTTAGAAGAGAAAACTGAGGTTCATAGGGGCTAACAAACTTCTCCAAAACTACATATCTCTTAAGTCTAGAGTTAGGATTCCAGCACAGTTAGATCTGACTCCCAAGCCAGGGCTTTTTCCACTATTACTCATCTTTTCTTGGGCTACTAAGCACTAGCCAGATGATGAAAGTTTCTAACCTTGAATGTGCAACATTTAAGCCATGTCATGGCACTACAGAGTCTGTTTAGAAGTTTTGCATTTCTGGGTTTTTAATGAACCTAGGAAATAATAGTGCCATTCTAAAATAACTAGATAAAGGAGTAAGTAAAAGTGTGTGCACATATATGCATATGTGTATGAAAACAAAATAAATTCAGCTGCTTGCACAGCACCTAACACATATGAACATAGTAGGTTCATAATAATTAGATGCTGAGAAAATGCTTGGACAATTCAGAGAACTCTTGATTGAAGCCTTCTTTTCTTTAACTTGTCTATTCACATAATCAGGCAGATTTGGAGCCAATTATTAATATTAGGCATGGAAATGTGTTCGAGAGAACAATGCATAGGAAAACAAATAACCAAGTAACTTTGGTGTTTCATGGCAGAGCTTTTTCTCCTTCTGTAGCCAGTTTATTGTTGAGCTTACTGATTAGCAAATCAGTAATTAATTTAATTATCAATGCTATTTACATACAGTATTTGGATTTCTGTCATCATTAAACAACCCTGCTATCTTCTTTCCTCCTTTGCATTTGAAAATAAAATAAGAGGGTTAAGAAGTAAGAGGATAAGTGGCAAATTACGCTATGGGATGTACAAGGCAAGCAAGACAGAATGACTTGTAAGGAGAGATTACACATAAGGAAGAAATGAGTTACATGGAAGCTGAGTGAAGAATGGGCTATTTCTCTGCAGGGAACTTCTAAACTACGAGGGAGAGGCTATGTATAAATGCACATCTGTATGCAATTTATAACAAAACATGGGAGCTTGGAAACCCGAGCACATATTCAGCAGATGCAGTTGCTGGTTGACCCACATGTAACCATAATTCCCATGGTAGCTGGTGGCGGTAGGGGAGGGGTGGCAGAAGAATTTTTTTAGCATCTTTGGTCTCAGATGTGTTTAACCTGAAATTAGACTGAAAATTCTATGCTTCAACTAAAAATTAGCATGGACACTCTGGAAAGAACAAAACAGGTATAAATTATGTCTGATTGAACCAACACAACTCCACCCTTGAACAGCCAGTCAATGGAGAGGGCAGGGAAAGCCAATGGAGCAAGGTAATGTGTAATCTCACCAGTCAATGGACTGTGGGCAGGCTGGGGCAGCCCAACGCTGGAGGTGTCAGGGAGATAAATAGCAGAGTGTCCTCCTCAAAAATATGATTAATACCCTCCTCGGTCCACTGCTGAAGATATAGTGGGTGCAGCTGGTCTGGACAGCAGTCACATAGAGGGAAAATCCAGGACGACTGCAATGGAGCAGAGAGGGCAAAGAGGAGGACAAAGAGTCCCCAGAGTGGGGTTGCTGAGGCCTGATGGGCGGGGAGGGGTCCGCCCTGGCCAGAGGTCTTCTTCAGTTGCTGCTTAAGTAATGCTTAGCACCCTCTCGTTCATGTGCACCTGAGTCCCAGAGGCCAAGACCTTGAGGGGAAAAGACAAGCTGGGGTTGAATCTTTGTGGAATATACATGCCACTCTGGAAACAGTGAGTAATCTTGAAGAATTGTGGTATTTGTGATAGGACTAGTTCATGCCCTTCCAGACTTTATTTTAAATTTTCACAGATCGGTATGAGGTAATGGGACTTAATTCCCTTTTCTTCAGATGGGGAAACTGAGGTCCAGGGAAGTTAAGTGGTCTGTTAAAAATTACAAAGTGAAGAGGTGGTACAGACTGCAATTTGGGGTCCAAGGCTCTCAAACATCTACTCTTCTCACCAAACCCACTGACTTCGCAGATATTTTAATAAAACCCCTTTGATAAGAGCTCCTCTTTGGCTCTCTGCTCTACTTTTCCTTCATTACCTCTTCTGTCTTTTTTTTAATGGGCTTTGGCCAGATTTTTATTTTTTTTTTCTTTTCATATATAGAAGGATGCCAACAAAGTATTCCCCCAAATCCCCTGAGCTATATTCTTTTACATACTCACACACATGTGCACATGCACACACACATGCGTATGCACACAGGCTGCTTATAGTGAAAGGCAGATTGATGAGTTAGTAGATGAAGACAGTGGAATGTTCTGCCCTTGGGCAAGTATTACTGTCACTCACATTTCCTTTATCAAATAATTCACCCCCACATGATCAAGATCCTATATTCAAAAGGCCAATAAAAAAAAGTGCTACCACGCTATAGTACTGAAATTTTCTTAGATTACAAAGGGAGATCTACATAATCCTAGAGTTGTTGGTTTATTGGATATTGTTTTTATTATTAGTGAACAGAAAGCAGATTTCTACAAAATTGACTTAACATTGAAAATACGGAGCTGAAAATAAAAGTGAGGAAAAAAAATTAAAGTCCAAATTAACTCTACTCATGACTATGTCCCATGGTAGGCTTTGTGAGGAATCCTAAGAAAATATGAGCAAAGTCAGAAGATGAGAAGGAGCAGCAGAAATGATGATGGATAAAGTTGAAAATAGGGTCTAGTAGATGGTGAGCACAATTCTCTTTTTCTAAGCAACTGGAAAGATTTTGGAGTGATAATGCTAATAATCCAAGGCACCTCAATTGTTTGATATCAGTAATAACAATCATTGTAACTGCATTTTTTATACATCACAGTTTATACTTTTCATGCCTCTTCTTGAATTTCTTCATAATTATCATCTCTGCTAGGGCTTTAGCAACTATAATGTGCACACATATCACCTGCAATCTTGTTAAAATGCAGATTCTGGCTTAGTAGGTCTGGGATAGGGCTTAAGATTCTGCATTTTTAACAAGCTCCCAAGATGAGCCCATGTCGCTGATCTAAGGACCACACTTTGAATGCCAGGCTCTATTATATACATTAGATGGCAAAATTGACCAAAAATTCAAGAAGTCAATGGCAGAGCCAGGATTTGAACTCAGGGATGCTTGACCACAAAGCCTATTC
Organism: Tolypeutes matacus; assembly: GCA_026826555.1. Classification (NCBI taxonomy): domain Eukaryota; kingdom Metazoa; phylum Chordata; class Mammalia; order Cingulata; family Chlamyphoridae; genus Tolypeutes; species Tolypeutes matacus. Next base: position 12,018,306 of record JAKSZT010054540.1, on the reverse strand, counting down.
TTCCTCTGTACAGCAGTGCCCCTTACATGACCATTTGCCACTCAGTCCCCAAAGAGCCATAGTTTCGGTTGCAGATGTAGGAAAAATAAAGTAGGAAAATAAGCTTCCCTAGTAGCAACCTACATTTCAGGTTAGATTTATAATTTAATAAGGTCTCCGATGTCTCTGAATTAAAGAAACATTGTGCCTCTGGAAAGACTCCAGAGTATGTCAAGGCAGGAGGAAGAAATCCTTGAAGTATCCATGGACATCATTTGTTTAAATGAAATATTTTGGCTGTGGGTAGAACCAGCCAGGAAGGACCAACCACCCAAAGAGCAGGGTGGTTTCTCCTGGCCATAGTCATATAGATGTTAAGAGTTGAAATTGTTTACTGATATTATCTAAAGGGTAAGGATGGGTTCAAGGCCACTTTGGCCCCAGTAGAACAAGAAAAGAATTCAGCACTCCATATTCCACCCATCGAAAGTTGTTTCCATAACACTCACCCCTGACACACACACACATAGATATCTTCTAAAACTCTTCCAAATCATGAAACTTAGCCTGCATTGACATGGCACCAAAACTGTCAGATGAAAGCTACCACTCCCTTCACTCAAGGTAACTGAGATATGCTCGTTGTCTATACTAGAGCAAATGTCTCAAATCCCACATGATTTTCTCACCCTGGACCCAGTCAAAAATGTCTGTATACAGTATTCAGCCAAAATGTAAAGCTATAAGTAGTGCATAATTCTACCAATCCTAAATTATTTCTATATTTCGGTATTTGCATCACAACCATTCTTGTTGGCTTTTAGATCTTTCATTGAGTCATTGATTCCTTCATGATTATAACAAATATTTTCTGATTTACCAGGCTAAGCCCAAATCTTTAAACATTTTAAATAGTTATCTATTACTCTATATAGAGATAAATAAACTGAAATTTAGTAATATGTATACCCATTTATGCATATTTGCATAACTATAATTATTTTCCATTCAGCTCTAGTCCAATATGTGCTCTGCTTCAAATAAGTAAAGATTAAAAGATTCCATTGTCAAATTAGTTTGTGAGGTATTATGAATGCAATTTCCTTTTTGAAAATTCACAAACTCTTGTGGTAAAGAAGTCTACTTAACTTCATTTAGTTTGGCTTTCTAACACATATTTGATGTTTTTATAGTCATGGTTTGAAAAGACCCAAGGAATATTATTTTGTAAACTATTGTTTAGGAAATGAGACTTATGTCTTTGAATCTTCTTTCAGCTTATGGTGGGGATAGTGCAGTATAGTAGACAGTTGAGTTTGGTTTTTATAATCCATAATCTTTTGGCTCATTGCAATGACAAAACATTTTATTTGTAGACATGTGAGATAAATTGTTCCCTAATATTGTTCTTTTTAGGAACTTCTCTGAAATAAATATGATTCTAATCATTTGGTCTCTTTCAGCAAAAGTTACAAAATGTTGAGACACTTTAATTAAAAGCTAAGTCAACTTAGTTTCTGGAAATGAGGCTTTATGATACGTGCATATCCACATCACAGATATATAAGCAATACATATTTATCATGATGCCAAAAATGAGTTATCACTTTTCCAAAAGAAAGATGAGTTGATTTGTTAAGATATAAGATATTATGAGAACATTACGTAAAAATGATCAAAATTGTTCAGTGACTCTGTCTCAATGTTTTAGGAACTTATTGATTGGTTAGCCTAAACATTCAGTTAGCAGATGTACAAAGAGTTTTTAAGTAACACCCTCAAAGTCACCCAGCAACATTGACTTAAACCGTTTAGGGGCTGAGAATATGGTTCTTTCCACACTGACAGATTCTGGAGGAGCCTCAAAATCTTCCTACTAAGGGCATTTCTCCATATGCTTTCATGCATGCATTCTTAGGACAATAAAAGTACTAGTTGAAAAGTAAAATCTTAAATCTATATTGTCTGGAATGGAGCAAGATGGAGATTGCTCCTGAAGACAAAGATCAATTTGAGAGTTTTCCAGAATTCTTGCAGAGTCAAAATGAAGTGAGGTGTTGAAGCCGAATCAGATAGAAATACTTTGAGTCAATGTAAGGTGATCTGTTATTTGACTTGTCAAGTATTTTTCCCGATTCTTTATGTAAATAAGCCACATATATTTAAATGGTTTCCAGTACAGTTTTAATGTTATATTTTTGAGACACTGGGAAGGGGGAGGTCAGGTTTTGTGTTAAGAGCTACCATCACTATGTTAATGAGATATTTCATTCTATGTTGGAGAAGAAGAGAACACAGAAAATCTGACATCGTTGTACTTCTCCTGAATACGTAATCTCTCTTTAAATAAAACAATAAATAAATTCATGGACTCAGGACCCACACAAAAACTAGATGCTTTCAAAGGCCCTAGTTAACGAGGAATCTTTTAAATGTCACATCTACAGTGCAAATTAACCAATATTGCATATCAAAACTCCCTTGCAAGAAATCTGGTCAATGGTTTATGACAAAAAAATTAATGCTTTCTGTCAAGAATAAGGGTTAAGTTTAGTATTAATCATAAAATGACCTTTAATTGCCAAACAAAAGCACTTTGTTATTTCACTACAATCCCAAACTCACCCTGAGCATTGAAAAAAAGTCATAATTTGCTTAGTATAAATATATTAAAGTATTAAGCCTGCTCTGCTACTCAATTAGTAAACATGTCAAGGGGTGGGTGAGTTATTCATGGTTCAGAAGGCCGGCCCCTTTTCACAGGGAACTTTTTTCACTCTAATGAAATGATGGATAATCTGGAAGTAGGTGCTTTAAGAAGATATTAATCATTCTCTGTGGTAATGTTAATCATGCGTTCCATCATCTCCAGATGCCGTGGATCACCTTCCTTCGAGACAAAGGGCATATAAGCCAGGAGAGTCCTTTTGATCACCTTTCTCAGAGACCCTCACTTACAGCTGGCATTATAGATAGCTTTAGGTTTTAGGGCATCCTTAAAATAAAATGGCAAGAATAGCAGAATACTCTGTCAACACATTTCTGAGCAACATGGCTGGGGTCTCTTTCAAGCCCTAATTATTTACATTTTTCATGTTGTGAATATAACAGTAGGAGAGGACTTGAACTAAAGAAGTAAGGCTATCAAGTAAAAGCTATAAATGCATATTCTGGCAAATTTCTTTTACAGTCTAGTCTTCTAATCTTATAAAACGTTAGTGTTCATCAGATCAGATTTATCTCTTAAGATCTCTCAGATGTCTCCTTGAGTTAATGAAACACCATGCCTCCAGAGAGACTTCTGGCCAATTAAACACTTTTATGGCTAGTGTTTTTTAAAGGGTAAAACAAAATGTTGAGTATAATCTCAGGGCATATCTTAAGAGGCTAAAATAGCTCCCATCATGGACTAATTTTGAATGCTTCATGGACCCCAGCGCCTGAAAAAGAAGGCTGGAAGTATTCCTAATGCTAAGAGGCTGTTTCATATAAATTGCCTCAGAAAGAAAAGGGAACAAGTAATGCTCTTGTCATTGTGCAAAAATATTAAAGACTCTAGGGGTTAGATAATATCTTCATATAAAAAGGCACCATTTTCTTAAATCTACATTTGCCATGTAGCACGATCTATAAATGGACATGAGGGTTACTAATGAGGTTACATGATATTCTGGGGACAATTCTACTTAAGTGCAAGCACTCTCCAGATGATGTCTTACAATACTCAGACCCAACTGCTAAATATTACTATCCAATGTGTGGTAGCAAAGAGCCATAGACTTGCCTATGGACTCCTGGAGAAAATTAGTTATTTTGTTCTCCCCTCAAATCTAGTCAATACCCCAATTGCAGGCTACCAATTTGTTTAATGTGTTCCAATAATCCACCAAATTAGCAAAATATATCTATGTAGATTCATTTGTTCTTTGTCTAATGATTCATTATTTATTGTGTTTCTTAACTTCAAGTGCCTTCATCACTATTTTATTTTAGCATCCCCTTTCCTCCCATAGCTTGGGGTCCAGTCTAAATTTTGTCATCTCCTGGAGCTGCTGCATCTTGGACCTTTAAATTTTAATACCCAATTCCATGACAAGAGATGGATGTCATTGTTCTCCTAACTTCACTTCCACTAAATATCTCCATTGGCCTCAGCATGTATTGCCTCGACTCTTTCCCTTCCATGCCTGGTCTGACCCTCAATGTCTATCTCAGAGAGTTTTCACTCTTCTCAAGCATTGTCCTTGATGTTGTTCCCCTGTTTCTCAGCAGATGTTTTTGCTGCCCTCTACATTGAAGAGTGAAGCCCTCAGAAGAACTCTCAATGCACTAATGCCATCTTCCACCAACAAATTTGCTTTCGCCATGTCCTTCCCCTTTGTTTCTTCTCATATGATGAAGTGTGATTCCCTCCCTGTGAAAAATTCACTTGCTTGAGCTTTTGGTTTTATCTTCTGTCCTTTCCTCTGGGATTTTGCTCCTGTACTCATGTTCTCTTTCTCCAGAATCTTTGATTTATTTGAGCCTGTAATTCCAAGGTTTTGTCTCCCTAAAATAAAAACCCTTAGTTATTGAAAGACTCCCCAACATCTTACCCTTCCACTTACCATCCAAAATTATTTGAAAAGGGTCCTATGTCTTTAGTGTTTCTTCATATATTTTCTCCAATGAGATCTGGCATTTGATCTCATTGCCATATTGACAATGCTATCAGTATTCCTAATGCCAGGCATTTTTCTAGGTACTTGGGACATAGCAACAAACAAAACAATTAAGAAGAGACTTTATTTCTCAACCCTTTAGGACCTTACATTATAGTAACTTGCCAAATGTAAAGAATATTTGTGTCATCATCTTTCTGGACCTCTTGAACTTCTCCTTGTTCTCCTTGCATCACGTTGCCAATTTTTAATCTATTCCTTCCTTGCTCAGTAGCCTGAAATATTATGATTCTCCAGAGTTATCAGTTTAGTCTGCTATTCGTCTCATCTGTTCACTCATCCTGTTAATTGTTATCCACTCTTGTGGGTTCAATTATCTCCTATATGTTGATTCCTTCCAAATCTATCACTGTAGCCGAAACTGTTTCCCAATAATCAGACCTATACATCTCCCTACTTCCTGGGTTCCTCTATTTAGATAGACCACAGACACTCAAATGTAGCATCCCTGAAGGTAACATGTACCTTTTCTTCAAAATCAGCTCTTCCATTTTCCTTACTTTAGTAATGGCATCAACAACATTGACCAACATTCAAGTTTAAATACTGAGAATCAAAGATGATTCTTCTCTGTCCCTTTCTACTTTTCTAGCTAATCAAATAATGAATCCTCAAACATTTATTTTCTGAATATTTCTCTTCCAAATTGTAATTCCTAATTCTACTCTACTTTAGACCAAATTTGTCCTAAGATCTGTTGTAACTATTTCCTTCCCTGTCCCTCAAGTTAACCCTTCATATAGCAAAACCAATTTTACTGTTATCTGCTTAGAAGTTACTGAATGAGAGAATCAAATCCAGTCTTCAAAATGGTATACAGTATCCTTCATAATCTTGTACCAGCCAACCTTGCCAGCATTACTATATTTTATCACTCCATAACTCACAAATTATATTCCGGCACAATAAACTACTCTTATTTTTCTCTGCACATAACATGTTTTCTTTGTTTTTCACTTTTAAGTTTGCTTTCTCTTTCCTATCTGCCTGATTGTTTTTCTTCCACCTTTCATTCTCATACAGGCTTATTCATCTTTTAAGAAACAGTAGACATGTTGTCTCTACCATGGAAGTATTTTCTAACTATCCCTACCCCTGCACAATGTGCTTCAGTAGGTGACCATACTTTGTGTACATCTATCTTCCACGTATTACAATAATAGCATTTTATAATCATCATTTATATCTTGGGCCAACTCTCCTAGACTGTGTTTGCTCTAGAGACTACTTCTAAATCATCCTTTTATTCTTACTGCCTAATGCAGTACCTGACATAGAATAAATATTCCATGAGGGATTGGAAAACAAATTATTAGAAGGAAAGAAGGAAGTCTATCATAGTCAACTTAAGAAAAGTAAGTGCATGCAGACTGTATTTTCCAAAATGGCAACAATAACGTAACCCATTGCGCATGTTCTTCCTAAACTGTGATGGTGACTGTCTCCATTTAGGGGTATGTGCGTGGGTGATGGTCTATGTTCTCTGCTCTAGAGTCTGGGCAGGGCTATACCTATGGGAAGAGTAACAATATGTCACACTTGAGAGTAAGCTCGAAAAGGCAATAGGAAGACATTTGGAATACGTTAAGGTTTTTTTTGTTTTTGTTTTTGTTTGTTTGTTTGTTTAGGTACTGGGGGCCGAGGATTGAAACCCTGCACCTCGTTAAGTGGGAAGCTGGTGCTCAACCACTAAGCCACATTGGCTTCCCTGAGTTGGTTTTTTTCATTTGTTTTGCTTTTTTTTTTTGTTTTTTTTGTTTTTTTGTCACAAAATTGTGCTGGGCAGAGTGTAAACTATGATGTAAACTATAGTGCATCGTTGGTAGCAATACTAAAATATGTGTTCATCAATTGTGGCAAATGTACCACACTAATTAGAGATGCTGTTGGTGTGGGAGGTGCTGAGAGGGAGAGGGGGTGGGGCATATAAGAATCCCCTATATATTTTTTGTAACATTTATGTAATCTAAGGCTTATTTCAAAAGAAAAATAAAAAAGCAATAGAGCTTCAATCTAGTCCTTTAGGATACTTGCCCATGAAACCCAACTACACTGTTCTTAGGAAGCTTGAACCACGTGGCTAGGCCATGGGTAGGTGTTCCATCCAACATCTCCAACTAAATTCTCAGCCAAGAGCTACCATCAACTGACAGAAAAATGATAGAAAATCTTCAGATGATCCCAGCCCTCAGTATTCACGTGTTCCCCAGATGATACTGAGTGGAGCTATAAACTCTCCTCCTAAGCCCTGTCCAAGCTGCAGCTTCACAAGCAAAATAAATGCGGTCATTTTAAGTCAGTAAGTTTGGGGCAATTTATTATACAGCCATGGCAACTGGCAAAAAAGTGATTGCTAATGCTGATAAAGTATTTAGCTCAATTTATATTTATTCTGAAGGCTTTTTTGGTTTGTTTGGTTTTTTCTTCACAAATTCATTTTCTGAATGTGATCTTTTTAGGGGCAGCATATTGCCTCATTAAATCCTGTTTGCACAGTAGCTAGCAAAGTACCTGGTACATAGTAGGAGCTTGGAAAATGCTAAGTAAATTAAAATCATATACTGATAGCACTACTTAGCTGGGGACAATCTCATTTTTTTCTGAGTTTACTAGCAGAGAATTCGATCATAGAGAGAACAGATCTATCTTTGCAAATGGTTTAGAGTATATGTGCCATTGAAAGGAAAATGTCAAATTTAATTAAGAAATTAAAATATTTTTCATCACTTAAGAGGTTCATCTATAGAAAGAGATTAATAGGAAATTCTTGTGGACACCATAAGTGATACTTTGTAAGAAAATATAACTAAAACTTGGCATGGTAACCTTTCATTACCCTTTATTGGTTTTCACCAATTTAATCCTTTCATCCAATTAGTCAGAATAGCTCATGATATCTTATCTGAGAAGCTGACTATACCCTAGAAATCATCTGGTCCCAAGCCCAAGTTGGAAACTTTGTTTTATTCTTATGTTTCTTTGAGATCATTTTATCCTCACCAAGCAGATATAATTCCAATCAGTCTTAAAAAATTAGGGAACCATCAAATAAATACACTTAAAGATGGCTCCCTTTAACTCAAATAAAAGACTTTACTGACTTCTCTCTTCTCTTATACTTAGCTACCTGGATTTCTTATTTATTTACTCATAAACATTTACTGAATGGCAACTATGAACATAGACTCTAAGGATGCAAAAGATCATTACCATATGGTTTGTCTATCCATATCACGAGAGGTCATACCTATAAAGAAATAATTACTTTATAGTTAGATAAGAGATGACAGAGGTGTTTTGGGAGGAGGATGGAGGAAATCGTTTCTTTTTCAGGAAGTTTGGGAAAGGGTCACAGAGAAAGTGATATTTGAGCAAAACCTTGAAGGATTTTTTAAAGAGTTGACAAGACAAAAACTAGGGATAAGATATTCTGAATGGGAAGCAGCTGTGGCTCAATCAGTAGGGCTCCCGTTTACCATATGGGAGGCCCCGGGTTCGGTTCCCGGGGCCTCCTGGTGAAGGCAGGCCTGCCCGCACGGCGTGGTTAGCTGACCCAGCGAGCACAAGCAGCAAGGGGGGGATAAATGAATAAATAAATAAAATCTTAAAAAAATATATATATATATATTCTGAAGAACATTATGTGTGAAGATAAATCAAAGAGATATATAATCAGAAATTCACAAAACCAGAAGCAGTTTGGTAAGACTTATATGCAAGGTATCTTTCTGGAGGATTGATAGGAGATAAATGCTGCTCTTTCTATTTTGACAAAAACGGAGCAAAATATTTTTTAAAAAGTGTCAGACAAATAATGTGCAGACACGTTATTTCCTAAGGTCATCCCTTTCTTAACAAGTAATAGAGATATTTGACCATTGGACCTTTCTGGAAAGCCACCTTCCCTCAATATCCTTTGTCTAAAATAGTCACTCTTAAAAATTGCATCTCCCCAGAGGCTGTAATGTATTACTGAAAACTCAATAGTTGCCTTCTTCTTGTGTTGCAAGGGTTTGGTTTTAAGGACCAAAACTGCCTATTCTGGGGCCATTTAAACTCATTTGATTGTTTAGAAGCCAAAAGCCAGGATGTGTTCCTGGCTAACTTTCCTTTTAAATAATTCCTACATGTAGCATAAGCATAAGCTATCACCATCCTGCCTCTAAATATTACTAGGATATTCCCTTCCCCAGATGGGGTCTTTCTGAGAATTCACTGCACAAACACAAACAGTACATTTCCCCCGTCTGATAATGTCCCATTGTGGTGGGTTCCAATCATATCTCCTTCAAGGTCTTCTCAGAAGAAAGGGCTGAACATACACCTCATCATTCTTACAAGGCACAGTCCGTCAGGAACCATTAGAAGCATGCCTTTGTGATAAGGAGAAATATTAATTTTTCAGATATGGTTTAAATTTATAAGAGGAAAAAATTTTTGAACTGCCTCATAATTTGCAAAGTTCACAATGGAGTAAGTAATTCTGTTCTTCAGTTAAGCCATGTCACCACAGTTTCAAGATATAGAGATGTCTCTACGAATTAAAACAAGAAAGAAACATTTCCACAATAAAAATCCATATATCAATTAAGATATGATTCCAGATATTAGAAATATTAAAGTATAAAATAAGAGAACATGTTTACCTTAGAACTATGTTTTCTTTTGTCACTAACAGATTGCAAATTATACAAAAGAATCATACACAGCTTAGCCAAAGTTCGAACTCTCAAGTTTCCCTAGTTAATGGCTTAGTACAAAAAACTCACCATATTGATCAGGTGTTATTATTCAAATTGACAATTCAAGTGACTAAAGAAATTATGCTAATAACTTGAATTGTCTAAAATTCACTTGAAATTGAGTTTTGTGTCAGTGATGGTAGCTGGCAGGAATATTGGAATCCCAGATACAATACAAGGTCACATTATCCAATAACTCAATTTCCCCCTGCTATAATCAATTATATTAGTGTTCTTAGGTCAAAATAAGTCAGTGGAAACAATTATGTTTCCAACAAATATTCATCAAAACAAAATAGGCTACAACAACAAATTTGTACAGTATTGAGGATAAGGGAAATAGAGTTTTCTGAAATTGCAAATGGAAGTTGTAAAACTGAACTCAAAGATTTGCTAGTTTGTATTGGTGCTTATGTGCCAGTAAATCAGAAAAATGCTTAATGGCTGAGTAGAGTACATCATAGCAAAACTCATTACTTTACAGATTTGGATAGGCCACAGATCAAAGGATGTTTTCCAAAATGTCTCAAACAAGCATGTTCCATAAAATATTCATGCAATTTGCTTTAAACACTGGTGATTCCTCTGCTCCTTCATGCCAATGCTAAAACTATCTTCTATTTAAAAATTTTTCTTAACATATTAACAAAGATGTTACTTTATATCACTATTGAATAATGAAAGTGTTATCTTCTTATATGCTGACAAAAAATTCTGAGGTCAAATTTACAAGAATAGAATGAATTGTGGTTCGCAAAATATTGAAGGATCACAAGTCTATTCTGAATTATACTAGTCTTGTCAAGTCACTACTTAGTATCGTTGTGGTATAAGGAAAATATCCTGAGACAATTGCCCACATCTTCTAGTTATTTGGGAAATTAAAATAAAAATGCCTTAGTTACTTAATTAATAAGAGTACACACCCTATTGACCCTTTTTCTCTCACAACCTCCCAACTCAATCTGTTCAAGCCTAATGCTTTTCTTGATGTAACCATGTTCTGAATAGCATTAATCTAATTTTAATTTGCTAAGATTATTTACCTTCTAGGACTATTTACAAATATAAGCTGGAGTTAAAAGACAAACTAGATTAATAGATCTTTGATTATTCTATTGTGTTTGTAGTCAAATAATGTATTCTTAGATGTGTCTACACTCATTTCACAGAGACTTGCAGATGTCACTTAACAAGTAAAGGAAAGGTGTCATGGGATAATGAAAAGAGGTCATTCTCAAAGTGAGGCTGGCCTAAATTTATTTTTTTGACCCTATCACTTGCTATGAGGATGAGTATAGACCAGTTGTATGGCCTCTCTGACATTCAGCTTCCTCATTTATTAAACATTGAGAGTCCTGCATGTAAATGACTGATTCTAGGCCTGTCCCAGGGCATCAGTTCAATAATTTATAGCTGTTGAATTCTTAGAGAAATATGGTCTTCTAGGGGGTTGAAATACTAATAATCTTCAATCTTGTTTCATCAGGTCACACTTTGATTTTTTTCTTCTTTATTTCTAGAGCCCACCATCCAAAAAAAAAAAAAAAAAGGAATTTGATGGATGAGCAAATGCACCATAAGAGTGCAGGAAATCAAGATTATGTCCTGAGAACAAAGAATTGGAGGAGGGAGAAAATATGTCAAAGGGATAGGCAGTTGTTTTGTGAAACGACTTTAAATCTATAATGTGTGAGAAAATTTAGAACTGTTCATGTGACCCCGGGGTAAGGAAAGTCGAGGCAGACAGATTTGGCTCAACCTTAGAGAGATCTTGGTCACAATCCAACAGCTGAACCAAGGTGTTCTCTGAGGTACATCCTGCTTTTGTTCAGATGGGGGCTGGCTAACTAATTGTTCAGGATACTGCAGAGGATCTCTCTGGGCAATAGTAAAGTACACTGGATTATTTGCTATCTAAGGAGCCACATGACCCTAAGAGTTTATTATATACCATGTGAATTACATAGCTTAAAATGATGACTGAGTTCTCACTTTCAAGAAATAGCAACATGATCCACCAAGCCCAATGAGGTAGAAGCCACAGAGGTGTAATCCCCTCATTACTTCTACTCACATAACCCCATTTGTCACTTTGCCCTCTCTCCTCCATCAACAAATCACTCTGGGATCTACTCAATCTAGGCACAACCTACTTTTCCAATCTCCTATGGTGTTTCTCCATAACTGGCACCCCTGCTTGTAACCACATCAAGCTTCTTGTCCACACACACAGAGTGCCATGACTTCTCTAGCCTCCACAGCTCTGCCAAGTAGCGTCTTATAGAAAACCTCTTGTCTTCCCTCAGCCCTCTGAACTTCTCGTCAAAATCTAGCAGTATTTGGGGAGGACATGACTGTCTCTTTAGCAACAACTATTATTCCTTGAGACGAAGAATCCACTGACCATGTCTTCACACTTATTATTGTTTCAATTGGATCTTGGTTATATGAAGTTTTTTGATTATTACAAGGGGTTGATTATCACAAACATTTTTATTAAAAGTAAATTAAAACTTAAAAAAAAAGGAAAACAACATAGTTCTTTGGTGTCCCTGTAAATATCTTCTACCATAGTCAGTTGGCTCCTCATATGCTAGATCTTGTTACATCAAAGTTTAAAGACAGAAAAGCAATTGAAGACACGGACCAAAATTCTCAATAAAATATAGATGATAGGAAGATATTTCAGGCAGCAGATTTTCTGTAGATGATTATTTTCCACATTTCCCAGAAAATTGTGACCACAGGTCACTGTGATTGACAAGGTCAGGTTCCCACAGAGAATCCTCTTGGACCTTCTCCAGGCTTTTGACAGGGATGCCTGCACTCTTCTAAATTAGATGGGGTGTCTGCTCTCTGTCAGGCACAACCCAAGCCCATATTGCTTGCTTAAAGAAACAGTTACTTTAGTTAAGATCCAGCGCACAGGTGTTGAGGGCATGAACAAATAACTCCAGCTTACCACCCTATCTAGGGAAACCAAGATTCTGAAAGAATGAAACAGGCATTCAAAGCAGCCATTACTTTCTGAGGATCTTTTAGTTGATGATGACACGAATACTCAACAGTCTGCATCAATTGTTGCCAGGTTATCCCACAAAGTGGACCATTTCTAAGTTATCTTTTCCAGTGAGGTGAAGGCATAATTTTTGAAGGTCATAGTTGCCATTTATAAATACTACTTAAATGTTCATGATGATTTCTTCCCCAGCTGATCTGAGTTTTATTCAGTAATTGAACATGGGAATTCAAACCTGCTGTCACCTCCAGTCAATCCCATACATTAGATGCCATCATGCAGGGAAGGGGTAAATTTTATCTTGCTACCTACTGCTTTCTGAGAAATCATCTTCCCTTCCCTTCTTTGTGTTGTTGCCAGCAACCCCACTGAACTTTCGTTTCTTCTTTGGCATTTGGCTCTATAATGAAGCCAGAACCCAGGCCCATTTGGCTGCTGTTCTAATTTGGAAATCCCTTCCCCTTGGGCTCCACCCCCAGGTATTGGCTGACTTTCCCTTGTGAATGGACCCACCAACTGGAATGGTTTATCTCCTCTTAGAGCTGCCACTCACCAGCCAGACTTCTGGAAATCCCTGGGCTGCTTCCTCCCCAAGAAATTGCCTCACAGGGATCCAATGATGGACACCAATAATTCTAAGGTCTTACCATTCTCCTCCTTACCCAATCACTAAAGTGTAAGGCTGGGTGGCCATTAAGTAATTGAACCAGGACATCAATGATATAATCATTAATTTATTAATGAAAACACTGGTTTCAAATCTACTATATGACAGCTACCATGCTGAACACTGGGAATATAGCAATTGGCAATCAGTTCCTTAAAGAAGAAGATAAAATTGCATTACCCCTCGAATATAATAAGATGTTAATAAGATAAGCTCCAAAAAACAGATCAAAGCCCTGGGGTTCCAGGGGAAAAAAATTGGAAAGCAAAAGAGTAAATATCAGATCCAGCCCCCATCCTAAGCATCTAAATTCTATCCTTACCTCTATCCTTGAGGTACGTCAGAGGCACCACCATAAGTAGTTTCTGACATACTGAAAGTTATGTCTGCAGAGTCATATTACTATTTTAACAAGATCAACCAAGCAAGATTAAAACATGTTTGTGTGCCCTTGAAAGGAAAATAGGGCTTCTTTTTTTAAATAAAATGTGTTAGAACAAGAAAAATTAACTCATTTATTTGATTATTGGGTATTGTGGTAGGCAGAATAAAGGCTCCCCAAAGAAGTCCACATTTGAATACTTGGCACATGGCAAAAGGGACTTTCCAGATGTAATTAATTTAAGGATCTTGAAACTGGGCAAGATTCCACTGCATATGTGAGCAGATCCCATGTAATCATAAGAGTTATAATAAATTATAGCATGAAACGAGAGTCAGTGTGAGCAAAGGTGATGTGATGACAGCAGTAGCGTTCCCAGAGTTGCAGGGCCATAGTCAAAGAAATGTAGGCAGCCTCTAGAAGCTGGAAAAGGCAAGAAAATATTCTCCCCTGGAGCTTCCAGAAGTAACGCAGACCTGCTGACTCATTTTAGACCTCTGACCTCCAGAGCTGTAAAAGAATAACTGTGTTGTGTTAAGTCACTAAGTTTGTGGTAATTTCTTACAGCAGCCATAGAAACTAAGACAGGCATCAAAAGTATTTGACCAATAAATACTTAATTTCCATTAGACTTCCAAGAAGGAATTATCAGGATTAGTTAAATTGGAAAACATTACTGATAATTCAAGGGAAGAGGAAAATCTACAGCTCATCTGGATTTGAAATATCCATTGTTCACAAACAATATGAGTAAAATAAATAGAAAGGGCAGAATGACTTGGTGACCTTAGTCTTTAAACTTGGCTCCTAAAAAGGACAATCAGGAGGAAGACCAAAGGATTGTTAGGAACAGTCACACATTACTATGCTAGTTACCAAGCATTTTATAATCCTTTATAAACGTAGGCATATCAACAATATAGATACATCACCTCAACCCCTCCATTTTCCAGCTCAATACAAGGGAACATTATAGTATTTTGTAAACCAGTGATTGTCAATGGAATAACATTTATAGATGCAAGCTCATCTCTCAGTCTTAATATCTGTGTCTCTAAAGTATCGCTTGGTCCATAAGTAATAATCTGAAACTGTTCATTAAGCCAATTTAAAGTAACTTAAATGTGTAAAGCAATACGTCAATGGTCAGCATAAATACCAAAAAGTAAAACCAATTCCATTCTGGGTAGGAGAAAGAAAGTGATGGTGGGCTACAATAAAACCAGAGACATTTCCAACTGCCCAAGGATGCACTTTCGTTTAATGCAAATAATTAACGAACTGAAAAGTCATTATCTTGTCTTAGCTGCAGTTTCTGAAATTTGTAACATTGTGGTGAAAATGTTGGTACCATTGCTTAAATTTGTACTTTTCTTTAGGGAAAAAAAATAGTGATGACTGCTCATGGCATTACTTTCTCCACTTTGATATGCCTTGCATACCTGCTCCACTGCACTGGTTCAAGACAATTAATCCTAATATCCAACCCCTCCTGTGGTAATTTCTCATCTTGGCAGGTTTCTTTCTGTAATGACTAAAGGGGAGTGGCCGAGTTCCCAAAGCTTGGACTGAGCCAGATGTACTTTTCCTCACAGGCATGCACAGTCTGTTCTGGCCTCTCCTTTTCTTTCCTCTTTCTCCTTCCTATCCTTCCTTCTTTCCTCACTTCCTTTCATCTTTCCTTTGTTTCCTCCTCTTCTCCTTCCTTCCCTGTCTCCCTCCCTCCCTCCTTCCCTTCCTTCCTTCCCTCTCTCCCTCCCTCCCTTCCTCCCTGTTCTTCCATAGTTCCCTAAAAAGCAAACTTTACTTCACAAAATAAAGATAAAACAAAGCAAGTTGATCTCTGCAGAAGCCTCACCCAGGCTTTCAGCACAATGGAGAACTTTAGCTACAGCTCACTCTACAAAGCGTACTTAGGTGATTGATAAATGGCAGGTTGCAGTGGAGATGAAAATAACCTCTATTACCATGCCTTCGTTATTCAGAGAAAGAGCTCCAGTGTCCTAATTTTTTCAACCCAATTTCAATTTCATATTTATAAAAAGCCAGTCTCTGTCACTGCCTAGCAATCTGCTTATTGAATGTACTTTTCTGCAAGCATAATTATATTCCCTACCCCTTGATATTGCATCCTTTTATTTCATTTTCTTCTCTTTCGCCTGCTGTGTTGACTGCCATCACAACACTTCATCCTCTGACCAAGAGAATAGGTCGTTGATTTTTTTTTTTTTTCCCAAAGCCAGTACCACTCTGTGAATTGGTCTTGGTCCCCAGAGACAGTGAGTGTAAGAGAGAGAAAGAAATGGAGAGAGTATGATAGCCCGGCCCTAGGACACTGGGTCAAAGGTCCCCATCCACTCCAATGTGGCTATTTTCTTTCTTCCCTCTCCTTACGCTATCCCCTCTAATGACAGACACCACGATGTGAGTGCTTATGCTGGAAATTGGATGTTATTTCTGCCTGGACATATGATTATCATATGATCACATGAGTTTTGGCCAAAATCTGCATTTGGAAATCAAGTGAGCAAAAAATTAGTCTATAATTTTGAGTTTTTTTTTTTTTTTTTACCAGCTTAGACAGACTGCACATCATTTATCCATAATTTAGGTAGCCTGGGCAGACTGAATGTTTACCAATAACTTTGCAAACCAACATTCTGGGAAGCTATAGGGTATTCCTAATTTGAAGGTAGTAATGAGGATATGCTGCTGGATAGCGAATAGTCTCATATATTTAATAAGCCACAGTTTGGTAGATAATTCTTCTCTCCTCTCTTTCCGTGATTCTGAGATTTGGCTTATAATTCCCTCTGAATATATATGTTTCATTGTACTAGCAGAGAAATGACCAATAGTTTAATTATCAAGTGAAATTTTATTGCATGCAAAGTTGTTATCTGAGCACTGGGAATATAATGATGAGAAAAACAGAGTTCAACTTTTTTCCAATGAAGGGTAGTGGGTACAAATAGGATAATTTTACTTCTCAGTTTTACTCTAATTGTATGTGAATTTTGGGGGGCTGATATGTTGAAATAATCACTGGTATGACCTCTATATGAGGGAAATACTTCTGACTATAAGACTTGGTTTAATATTTTTAATCTTCTGACTCTATTTGGGGGTCCTTACTTGTAAAAACATTGGAAACTACTTCTTTCTACTGTGTAAAATAGATTCCCAAAGGAAAACATGTCCATAAATTTTGTGAATAACTTGCTATCATTATATAAAGATCATTACTTTCTCCTTCTTCCCCGATGTGTTTGTATGTCTGTCTGCAGGTTTTTGTTTCAATGGTTGCGTTTGGATTTTGATCATCATAAAAGTCAGTATCACCAGAAAGGTATATTCCCTGGGGAAAATCATGTATCTCCTCTATGTGCCAGCTTATCCTTAATTAATATGCTGACATGAAATCTTTCTGTCTTAAAAGAGGTGCAGTTTGTGTAGTGCCTAAGTTTCCAATACATTAAAGATGCCACACACAAAGAAACACCACTGTTGGAATCATTCTGGCATTCTAAACAGATACTTGTCTTTGATACAAAACATGCTTTACTTCTATCTCAACTTTCCTCATCTTTTCCTAAATATGTCAAACTAAATCTCCATTTATAATCTATATATTCCTTGGAAAAAAGATGACTGTTTCCTTAATTCTTTTTTTCTAAATATGAATTTTCATGACTAGAATAAAATAAATCTCTTTTCCTTTGGTTTACATTATTGCTATAAGTTTTCATCATTATCAAAAGATAATTCTCCAGGTACCTTTAACTTGTATACTTTTTGGAAAACATAGGAATTAGTTTAATACTTTTGTTGGTCCTCTAATTTTCTGTCCATGTGGGTCTAATTCCTTATGTCTTAGGTTAAAAAATTATTGAATACTGAAAGCCATACTATACCTTCTGAAATTAGGTATTTAATAGATATGATGGTTTTATATGTATACATATACACACATTATTCAATATGATATTATAAAAATCTAATAATATAGACCACAGGTTAAATAGATTAAAACCAATCTTAATATCTTATAGAAGAAAGCACTTGTACATTAAGTATTAGGATTATAGCATTGTACTTGCTATTTGTAAAACTTGGACAAATTTCACATTTCACATATATAAAATGAGAATAAGAAACAATTCACAGAGTTGCTACAACAACTGAATGACATTATCAGTGAGAACTGCTTAGCCCAGTACCTGGGCTAGAGTAAAATCTCAATAAAAATTATTTATTCCTATCTTTGAAATTCAAACATGCACACAAGTAACATTAAAAACAGATTTCCTCCAATAGATTATTCTTACTAAGTATACAAAAACTCTTTTGAAGTGTTGAAGCTTTTACATCTGATTGCATTAAAAAAGCATAGCACATGCATCATCTTTAAAAGAGGAGACAGAATACAACTTTATTTCTTTGAATTTAATTCAAAAAGCTACTTAGACACAGTCCTACTATCCTTTAGCACTAGTGTTTGAAAAAATATCCGCTTTTCTTTTGTGTCACAGAATCTATTGACACCTCATGTTTTAGTTTGCTAAGGGTTTCCAAAGCAGTATACCTGAAATGGGCTGACTTTTACAATGGGAATATGTTAATTTATAAACTTACAGTTCTGAGGCTGTGGAAGTGTCCAAATCAAGGCATCATCAGAAGATCCTCCCCCCACCCCACCCCCCACACACACTGCAGCTTTAGGTGATCAGGCACATGGCTGTGTCGGCTCCTCTCTCCCTTCTCCTCTGGGCCTAGCTGCTTTCAGCTTCTGGCTCCAGGGGCCTTCTCTCTCAACTTCTGGGGATTTCTCTCTGTCTTGGAAGCCTCCATCAATTCCAGTTTATAAAGGACTCCAGTAAGAGGACTAAGACTTAGCCCAGGCTATGCCTTATTGCATTAATCTAATCAAATGGCCCTTAACTGATTCTAATTTAATCAAAGATTCACAATACTTTCACACCCACAGGAATAGACCAATTTAAGAACATAATTTTCTGGGGACCACAAAAGACTCAAATGACCACACTTTAATATGTTATCTTAACTCCAATCCCACCACCTCCATTAATGTCAAGTTCTGTTGAGATGCCTAAAAGCAATATGAAGCAACATGCCATCTACTATGATTCATCTTCTATAACTTACACATTCTACTTCAGTACAGGTAAAATGAGCAATACAAAAGCCATAAGGAAACCATTCTTAACTGACCCCTTTATGTTGAAGAAGTTTGAGGTAGGTGATTTTGTTATATAGGAAGTACAAGCTAAATGACTTTGGTCAGCTTTTTTAGTGGTTTTTCAAATGCATCCTGATTTCCCATGAAACAATAGTGGGTGCACAAGGCAATTGCTCAGCATCACGTCCTTCTTCCCACTCTATTCTCGATCACTATACTTCACCTAATTCCTTCCATCTCTGATCCCACCCTTCTGTTTTCAATTCTGATATTTCCTTCTGTCTGATATTTCCATGTCTCAATGACCTTTTTGAACATCCCTGGGGTACTAAACTAGGTATCCAACTCAACTGTCAGTCCAATTCAGCTTCTTTCAGCACCCAAGACTTGTCTGAGATTAATGCACTAATCTACTTGTACCTCCTTTCTTCCTGTTTATATTGGTCCTGAGGGATATTACTCACCTGGTTCCTTGTTCCAGAGAGGGATTTTTTTCTTCTCTTATTTTATAAACTTTTATTTTAATTAATTAATAATTACGTAAATTGTGGGTTTTCGGAACAATCATGTATCGAATACTGTTCAAGATTTCCATATACCACCCTATTATTAACATCTTGCTTTAGTGTGGTACATTTGTTACAATTGATGAAAGCCCATTTTTATAATTGTACTATTAACCATAGTCTATCATTTAACTTAGGGTTCACTGTGTGTGTAATGCAGTTCCTTAGATTTTAAGAAAAGGCTATTCTATTACCATATATGCAATCTAATATTTCCTATTTTAACTACATTCAGATATATAGTTGAGTGCGAATTCCATGCACAATGTTATGCTACCATCACGACCATCCATTAGTAAAATTTTTCCATTGTCCCAAATAGAAATCTGTACATTTTAAGCTCAACTCTCTCTTTCCTACTTCATGCCCTGGTAAACTTTATTCTAGATTCTGACTCTATGAGTTTGCTGGTTCTAATTATTTCATATCAGTGAAATTATACAATATTTGCTCTTTTGTTCCTTGTTTATTCAACCCAACATGATGTCTTCAAGGTTAATCCATGTTGTCACATGCATCAGAACTTCATTCCTTTTTAAGATTGGGCAATATTCCATTGTGTGCTTGTCCATATTGTTTATCCATTCATCAGTTGATGAACATTTGAGTAGCTTCCATCTTTTGACAATTGTGAATAATTCCACTATGAGCATTGGTGTGCAAATATCTGTTCAAATTCTGTGCTTTCAATTCTTTTGAGGATATACCTCAAAAGTCATGGGTCATGTGGTAATTCTATACTTAACTTTCTGAGAAATTGCCAGAAAGTCTTCCACAGTGGCTCCATTTTACATTCCTACCACCAATGAATGAGTGTTCCTATATCACCACATTCTTTCCAATACTTTAATTATCTATTTTTAAATAGTAGCCATTCTAATTCTCTATTTCTCTGGCAGCCTAGCTAAATACTTTTCAATTGTATTGATTTTTTTAAAGAACCAATTTTCGGTTTTGTTGATTTGCTCTATTTTTAATTTAATACTGTACTCTATTTCACTTATCTCCACCCTAATCTTTATTTCCTTCTTTCTGCTCACTTTGGGTTCAGTTTGTTCTTCTTTCTTAGTTCTTTCAGTTTGAGGTTAGGTCTCTGACTTGTAATCTTTCTTTTCTTTTTTTTAATGAACATTCAGTGCTATAAATTTTCCTCTTAGCACTGCCTTTGATACATCCCATAAATTTGAGTATGTTGTATTTTCATTTCCATTCACCTCAAGATATTTCCTAATTTTCCTTGTGATTTCCTCTTTAACCCATTAGTTGTTTAAGAGTATGTTAATTTATTTCCACATATTTGGGAATTTTCCAATTCTACCTCTATTTTTAATTTCTAGCTTTATTCTGTTGTGGTAAAAAAGATACATTGTATGATTTCAATATTTTTTAATTTATTGAGACTTTTTTATGACCTAAGATATGGCATATCCTGGATAATTATCCATGCACATTTGAGAAAAATGTGCATTCTGTTGTTGTTCAGTAAGTTTTATATAAGTTTTATAAACTCTTTTGGTTTAGAGTGTTGTTCAAGTCTTGTATTTCCTTATTGATCTTCCATCTAGATATTCTATCCAATATTGAAAGTGATGTATGTAAGTCTCCTACTGGTAATGTAGAACTGTTATTTCTCCCTTCAAATCTGTCAGTAATTTCTTCATATATTTTGGGGTTCTGATGTTAGGTGCATATATATTTGTAATTACTATGTCTTTAAGCTGAATTCACCCCTTTAACGGTTTATAATGGCTGTCTTTGTCCTTCATAACTGTTTTAGACCTAAGGTCAATTTTATGTGATATTAGTATGGTTACCCCAGTTCTATTTTGGTTACTATTTGCCTGGTATATATTTTTTCCATCCTTTTGTTTTCAAGCTACATATGTCTTTGAATATAAAGTGAGTCTCTTGTAGACAACATGTAGTTGGGTCTTGGTATTTTATCCATTCTGCCACTTACATTTAAATAACTACTGATAATGCAGGACTTTCTTCTGCCATTTTACTATTTAGCCTTTGTAAGTCTAATACATTTTTTATTCCTCAATTATTCTGTTAATGTCTACTTTCATATTTATTTGATTTTTTTTTTTTTTTTTTTTTTTTTTTTTGGGATTGCACCATTTTGAGTTCCTTTTCATTTCTGTCTGGAAATATTTTTAATATATTTTCCTTGTGATCACCATGAAGTTAAAATTTAACATCCTAAATATATAACAATCATATTTTGTTTGATACTAACTTGACTTCAACAGCATACACATACACTGTTCCTATATCCCTCCACCCCCCACCTTTTTTGTACTTGTTTCAAATTATATCTTTGCCCATTCTATGTCAAAAACAATAGATTTATATCACTTTTTATGCATTTGCATTTAGCCCTTGTAAGAAGTTAGAAGTGCAGTTACATACCAAAAATACAATACAATACAATACAATAGTATTGGCATTTATAGTTACCCAAATGGTTACTTTTACCAGATATACTTTTTTCCCTTTATGCTTTTTTGAAACACTATCTAGTGTCCTTTCCATTTAGTCTGAAGTGCTCCCTTTAGCTTTACTTGTAGGGCAAGTCTAGTGGTGATGAACTCCCTCAGCTTTTGTTTATTTGGGAATGTATTAACCTCTCTGTCATTTTTTAAAGAAAGTCCCACCAGATACACAATTTGTGGGTGGCAATGGTTTTCTTTCAACAACCTACTGCCTTCTTGCCTCCATGGGTTCTGATGAGAAATCGGCACTTAATTGAATTGAGCTTTCCTTGTAGGTAACACTACTCTTTTCTCTTGCTGCTTTCAGAACTCTTCCTTGTCCTTTGCATTAACAGTTTGATGAATATGTGATAAAGCATATTTTTCATCAAGTTTTTCCTGTTTTGTGCTCTCTGCCTTTTTTGGATGTCCCTATTCATGTTTTCTGCTAGGTTTGGGAAGTTTTCTGTCATTATTTCTTTAAGAATATTCTTTCTGTCTTTTTCTCTCTTTCTTCTCCTTCTGGAACTCCCATATTGCATATATTGGTATGCTTTGTGGTGTCTGAGAGGTCTCTTAGGCTATTTTCACTTTTTGTAATTCTTTTCTCATTCTGCTTCTCAGCCCGACTCATTTCAATATTCTTGTCTTTGAACTCATTAATTCTTTCTTCTACAAACTTTAATCTGCTGTTGAAACCCTTTTGAAAAATTTTCAATTCAGTTATTGTGGTCTCCAACTCCAGTAGTTCTGTTTGGTCCCTTTTTAAAATTTCTGTCTCTTTATTGAGATTCTCATGTCGTTCATTCATTCACAGTTTCCCTTATATCTTTTAGTTATTGCTCTGCATTTTCCTTCCTCTCCTTGAGCATACTGAAGATCATTTTTAAAATTTCTTTGTCCTGTGTGCCCACAGTCTGGTCTTCCTTGTTGATAGCTTCTGGATTTTTATCCTCTCCCTTTTGATAGACTATTGTTTCCTGTTTCTTTGCTTGTTTTGTAATCTTTTGTTGCACACTATACATTTTAATATATTAAAATATTATCGGTGGCATTAATTCCCTGAAACATGTGTTTCTTGAGTTTATTACCAGATGGTGATATGGCAGAGATTTCCTTTATTGTCGTCCCTCTTATCAGGAAGGCCAGCTGAAGGTAAATGTAAAGTGCAGGGCTCTCCCTGTCTTTTCTGGGCCTGTGTCTTGTCTGGGGTTTGTGCTTGCTAGAGGCTTTAGGAGTTCCTCTGTTTACATGAATTTGAATGCCCCCTCTTCTTCCCAGGAGATGGATTTTCTCCCTCTCCCAAGTGTCTCACTATTGGACTTCAAGCAGGTAAGCCTTTGCCCTAAGCCATCTGCCTTAACTTTTGCTTATACTGCTTTCCTTGTCTCAGGCTGCTTTTGCCTAAAGGGTAAATTCTTGGAGAGAGTTTCCCAAGTCAGCATTTCCCAGCTGGAATGAATCTAGGGACCCAAAAAAGGAAACATTGGCTGGCTCCAATCTGCCCTGGAGATGGGATCAAGGAGGAACCAGAAAGGGTGTCAGGAGCTTCTTCCAAGAGTTCCCAGAACTGTGCTTTTTTCACCTACCTGGGAAATGCATCCCTCCAACACTGACAGGAAGCCTCCAGTCTTTCAGAATCCTTCACCATCTTTGTCTGGGTGGGTTGGAACAATAGCTGCCCTCAGAACTGGACCCCCAGTGATCTAAAGTTGCTAATCAAAAGTCATGATCAGTGATAAGCCTGTGCCCACCCTGGACCTCGGGGAGTGAATCTTTATGTCCCTTGTGGCCACCAGGGCTACTCCAGGGGCCCGACCTCACTGCTTCTTACCACATAAGTAGGGAATGTGTGCCAGTAACCACTGCACAGAGAGAGAAATTGACTTATTTTCCATAATTTACTAGCCTCTTTCTCTGCTTTTCCCTGGATGATACACTGTGTTCTACTGGACTCTGGAGCTTCAAAATAGTTGATTCAGACAGTTCCTGCTTGTTTAATTGTTGTTCTGGTGGGAGAACTGATTCCTGGAGCTTACTACTTCACCATCTTCCCATAATCTAAATGTTTTTTGAAATGTCATTAAAAAAAAAATGGTCCTTGAAACCAGTGGTCTAACACACACAATGATAATAATTCTAGGGCCTGTCATGTTTCAGTAGTTAGGGTCTGAAGATAGAGGCACAAGCATTTAGTTCTTAGTATATCCAGTATGTCTATTGAGGCAATCCTTTCTTGTGTAATTTTGACAACTTCATTTTCATTTCAAGGAACACTTGTGCAATAACAGACTTTCCAAAATGTACTGTGCTGTTCTGCTCAGTTGGATTATTTCATAAAAGTTATTTTTCAATCTAAGTTTATACCTGGTGAAAGCTTCATAGCAACATCTCTTCTTGCTCATTTAGACTATCTGAAGCTCCTGAAAGCAACAGCTGCTTTTTCTTTTCCCCCTTCATTTTTATGGACCTTTAAGGAATTCCTTTTCCCTTTTTAAATTCAATTTCGATTGGCTTGAGTCTCACCCTAGGTAATCCTTCAGGAATGATTCATGTCCATTTTGGCAGATATCTTTTTTTGTCAGTGTTAATTACAGTTATTTTTTTCTTTTTCTGAAAATTCCTGATACTGGATAATATCAAGAACAAACAATAAACAGAGTTGCTTCAAAGTGAAAGGTGACTTCATCATCAAAGAGGAGATTAACAGTGATCTCTTTTCTTTGAAAAAAGTGAGCCCTTGGGGAATTTCACAAATACAGTCCATAGGCCTAGAACTAAGGCAATACATTGCTGATTATAAACATTCCTTTCTAGTGAGACTTTTGAGTACTACCATTTAACATCAAAACTTAAGCAGGCTAGATTTTGCAAAGAGGAAAACCAACAATAACTCTAATAGAGGAGAATCAATTCTGTGGTGTCCCACATACTGAAACATGAAATTTGAAATGAGTTTCTAGGACCTCATTATGGTTATTCCAGAAAACCTTTTAACTGCTATGGTCAAAAGAGTTATGTAGGCTTAAGAGACTAAAAATCAAAGACTTTTACATCCTGATTCTGCCCCAGGTTTGCCGATCTCTTTTGAGGGGAACCATGATGTATGGCTTTCAAACATTTCAGTAGCATTGCCATCATCTTTCCAGCACTGAGAAGAAGTTATTCATTTCTAAGGGTTATAAAAGTCCTACAAATAGAGCCATTCGTGTTGCACAGGCTAGTTCTCAGGAGCCATCATTGGCAAAGCAAAGTCCTAAGAAATTCAATGAAGAGCTGAATGCCAAATAAAATTAGGCATAATTAGTAGAGTTATGTGATTTAATTTGTAAAAAACAGATCTCAGTAAAAAATAGAATCCATGAAAATAACTGCCAGACCTACCACTTGTTGCACAGTAGAGATGATTCTTATTGAGTGGAGGGGACTGAATTGTAATCAATTAAAATGTATCTACATATAATTTTTGTTATGTATCCCCATGGTTCAGCAGGGTGTGGTTTTCTTAGTTTCCCAACATTCATTTATACATGTTTTTGCAAGTTAGCTCCATTCAATAAACATCATCCAGTCAAAAAAAAAAAAAAAAAAAAAAAAGAAAGAAAGCCAAAGACTAACCTTTAGAGTAATATATGGAAGCATTTTTAAAAACCATGCTAATGATAACATAAAAAGTGAATAGATGCCATTATTAAGAGTCTACTGATGTCAAACACTGAACTTCTTTCTTCAGAAAAAATAACATACATGTCATTATTTTATCTATTTTACAGATGAGGAAACTGAAGTTCTAATTATCAAATGACATGCCCACAGTCACACAGCTTCTCAGGGGTAGAACACCAATGAAAATCTGGCTAAAGCCAAAAGGTAACCAAATCCTGGGCTCCTTCCCAGGGACTCTCACTGCCCAAATTGCCAAAGCAGGGATAGCAGTGGTGTCAGACCTTGGCAGCCTGAGGGGAGATGAGAAGGAGCCCGCAGGACTAGGCTCTTTTCCCTTTTCTTGTTTTTGGGGAACCCGAGTTAAAGTGATGGAGAGATTTTGATCAGGTACATGGCAGAGTCATATTTCCTGTGCTGAGAGTGGCTCCTTTAAGGTCTAAGTTGCCTGGAGGAGACAAATTGCTGAAGCAATGGAGTTCTGAGTCCAAGAAGACATCGGTAAGAATTTCTTTCCCATCTCCAGCTTCATGTCCTTCATGCAGGCCAAACAAAGCCTATAATTCTACATCCAGTTTCAAGAGGAGATGTTAGAGAAATAGATAGCCAATACTATAATAAGCCAAGACACACAGACCATGCCAGACAGGCCAGCCTAGACTGAAATGGACTTGCAGACTGTCTTGGACAATCGAACTAATCCTCCACTTCCACTTCCACCCAGATTCTCTTGACTTGCATGTCTGGACCACCCATGTTGATTGGGAAGGTTGGGGTCACGTTAAGATTACTTGGAGTTCCCTACAGACTACCTTCTATCTTCTACTCCTATGCTTATTAAACCACTGAGAAATATTTCCCCAAGGTTTCCATGATAGCTATAGCATAGGAATGCATCTGTATCCTGTGATCACATGGGAATCAAGAATTTTAATTTATATGGATACTGATTGATAATAACTATGTGTTAAGTAGTTACTGATTTTTGGACTCATATACATTTATTACCCTGAATTTATAAAAACTTTTGAAAATATATCATTGAGTTTCTATGACTTGAAGCATTAAACATATGTCAACTATTTTGAACTCAATAAAGTCCATAAATGTGTTCATAAGCATTGAGTGTGTACCTGAGTTTGCTGCAGGGGTGATTTTTGACAGAATCAGCTTATGTCAGTACTTAATAAACACCACTCGCATTTAGCTTGCTGTAGAGTTTGATCTGATCTTAGAGTTAAGAAAGGTTGGATCTGACAAGAATGAGGATTTTAATTGTGTTTACAAAGAAATACACACAAAAAATGAGTAATGTGTATTAATGTTTTATTAATTACAAGCCATGTCTGCAATAAAAGGGATTTTAGCCCAGGCACAACAAGTGAATACTAAATCTCCATCAGTTAAATGAGTATGATCTTCATCTATAAGATATTAACATAGTAAGTTGTAAGGTTAAGCTTATATAATTAACACCTTACTTGCCCCATCATGTAACCATCCAGAGTGTAAATCCCAAATTCCAGATCACTCCCATTATCTGCTGGGCAAAGGAGTCCTCTATTTTTCTCCATTCCTTCCCTCAGACTTCAATATCTTATGTGGGGAAAGGGAGGAGAAAAAAAGCATTGGCAGAGAAATGACTTGGCTCATTAAAGCTAGGTATTTACAGTTTTTACTTCTTCCTTCTTGATTTTGTAACATGTTCACCCATCATTACCAATACAAATCTCTGCAATCTCTCCAGTGTTCCTCTCTTTCCATATTCAAAAGTAATCTGTCTCTCTTACCGAGATTATAAGCCACCCTCTATGAGCTCTCAAAACTTTTCTCCTCATAATTCCGTTTGGTGGAGATTTTTCTCCATTATTTTGTCCACTTTTGTCTTGTTTCCTGGTTCTCACTTTCCATCTTTGAAAAATATGCAAGCCCTAATTATGTTGGTAAACCTTCTCTTGATATGATCAACCCAATTGTATTAATTAGGACACTATTGGAGCAATCATTTATAAAAGAAAATTTATTTAAAGAATTTTGAGATATATCCTAAGACCTGAGGGTAGCTAGGCCTTGGGAAAATCTAAAACCAAGGATTAGAAGATGGGATTCTCTTTCTGAGTCTTATCTTTATTCTTCTTTATTTATCTGCCTCATTCTCCTCCCCATCCAAAGGCCACCTTCCTTTGCTAAATTAGTCCACAAGGCAAAAAAAAAAAAAATGGCCACAAATGTTTTTTGCTGGCTGGTTATAATCTAGCACCCAGTTAGCTCCCAACCCAGAATTTCCAGGAAAAGAGTTCATTAATACTCATGTCCACTTCACCACCATACCAACTGACTGCCAAACTCAGGGAGCTTTTCTCCACTCTCTTCCACCTTCATCATTCTGTGGTAATTTTGTTAAGATCTTTTCTTCTTGAAACTCCTTCCTTGAGGGGCTTTGCTCTTTTTATCTCGTTCTCTTCCTTACACTTTGAACAGCTCCACTTCCTACTTCTAGATTTGAAAGTTTTCCAAAGCCTATCCTTCTATTTTCTGATCTTCTTTCACTATGCTTGCATCAAGTCTCACAGAATTAACTTGTTCCTAAGCTAGTCCATAGGTCCAGTCTTAACTTCTTTTCTGTATTCATATATTTCCAATCACCTACCACATATTTCCAACAAGAGGCTCCTCTTTCTCCTTAAACTCAACGTGATTTAAAAAGACTTCTTTAACTTCTATCCCAAATCAGCACTCCATATCTTCCTCCCTAACAACCCCCCACCATCCCAAATCTCCTTGTCCCTTGAAAAACACTATTCTACCAAAATTTCTTTGTCTGCCCAACTCTCTAACCTAACATATCAAATCAGTCACTAAGCCCATTATTGTGCCTTCAAAATGATTTTTCTTCCTGCCCCTTATTTCCTTTCCCAATTCTGGCCAAAAAAAAAACCCCAAACCAAACCAAAACAAAACAAAATAAAACAAAAAAAACAAACAAAACCTCATCCTTCAAACCCAGGCTGACCCTGTATATCTCTTATTTCTTTTCTTATTGCACATTGCTGGTCACCAAATATTCATAAAAAGTTATTTCTGTCACATAGATGGCACCAAGGAGAGTGAAAACGTGCTGCTTTTGGAATCTTAGTGTTTGTTTTTCTGTGACAGCTCTAATACTTTCTATAAGGGCCACCCTCCCTCACTAACCCTCATCACCCCTTTCTTGAGTGAGCATTTAGTCTGCAATCACCTGTCCTGGGGCTTCAAAAAGGTCCATGACAAGGTCTGTCTTCTCGTAAAAGTAAATACTTAACCTTGCCTGTTTCTTCTACTTAACAATTGTAACAATGGCACACGTGTTTTGAAAAGTGATCTCGAATGAAATCATAGATGCAGCATTATTGACACTGTAAAGTGTCAGTACAATATAAATTGCCATTGCTAAATTATCCTAACTGCAACTAAAAATTAGAAATAGCTAAACATAGTAAAAGAATAATCATTTATATGATGAAACGATTCCATAATGTCTGCTTAGAATCAACTGTTCTGGATCAAGAGGGTAATATTTCTTGTAGGCAGAGTATAATATCTAGAACAAATAAATAATCAGTTAGCATCTAGAGGACAGTCATTACAAATGATAATGTCGTCACTGAAGATTTTGTTCTACAAGACTCCACTCCCCATGAGAAGCAATTTTGTTGAGATAGTACTGACATTTTTCAAGATAATATAGAAAAAGCTGCAATGATCATACAAGACAATTATCAGTTCCAGACCTTGCAGGTACCTGCTACTTTGCATCCTTGCAAAGTAGCAAGCTTTGTGCTGTCAGTACTTCTGGATAGGCTATCAACAAAAACAGTTGTCTTTGATTTTACAAGTATACATTCCAATATCTGAAGCTCATAGAGATGGACAGGGGTACATTTTAACCTTTTTAAGTCTCCTGATACTAGCTTAAGCAGAAACATAACTCTCAGATACTAACTCTTAATATATGACACAGTCTCACCCAACTTTTCAAATGTTTCCTCTTTCCCATCATACAGTTTTATTGTATTTTAATGGTGATGAGAGACATACTGTCATAGAAGAGTATATTTTCATTTTGTGTCATATAAAACCCTGGCTTTAGTATCTAAATGTTAGGCACATCTGTGACTAGACCAACTATTGACCCTCTCTCTTTTTCTCCTCTTTTTTTTTTTTTTTTTTCCTTTTTGAACATGACACTTAAATTTTAAAACAAAAATATACTTAATAGCAAATGTGTCATCATTTTGATTTTTTCCTTTATCCTTATAGATAACAGTGTGTGTATATATATATATACACACACACACACATGTATATAACATTTGTACATATATGATGCTACTTTATAAACGTTGCCATGGAAGGAGGGGAAGAATTCAGACATGTTCATTGTGAAGAAGACTGACTAAGAAGGAAAAGGCCTTTCTGTTTAGTGGGACCTTCCATCTTCCTTTGATCTATACAGCTACAGCTGGCGAACTGACTCTCGTACTCCCAGTGCTTCCTTTGTACCATTTCCCCCACCCCCAGAAGCATCCCTAACAGATTTTAGCAGCATCACCTCCATTCAATTTTAGTGGTGCCATTCCCACTCTGTCAGAAACAGAGCAGCCTTATTAATCACACTCAGGATCACTAATACCAACAATCTGTCATGGCAGCAACTGAATGCATCATCCATGGAAACTAGAAAATTCACCCTGAGACCTGATGACTTGTTCTGGCACTGCTTCCCGTAGCACAGAGAAAGCAGAAACTACCGGTTTGGCCTGCTCATTCCAAACCGTTACTCAGCTTTCTTCTTCTTCTTTTTATATATCTTGTTTGCAATAGCTCAGGACTTATCCAGTACAAAAGACGTTTTCCTCTTTAAAAAAATGTGTACTCAATGGTTTCTCAGGGTTGAACTCATCTGATGAGTTTCCTCCTTTTGTGATAATGTCAGCGAGTCAATATAGTGAATTGGAGAGTCCAGCTTCTAGCTGAATTTGACAAGTCTTTTGACCTTTCTATTTTACCAGAAAACATGGATAACACAGTAGGTGAAAGCTATGACTGTGACCTCCACTAATTTAAATATTACTTGATACATATTGTCTTTTTCATTTTTAATTGAATATTCTGATGCCATGTAAATTGGCAAAATTTGTGTAATAGAATTTCTTTAAAAGTTTTTTGCATTGAAATAAACACAAATATAGGTCCACATTTCCTTAACAGAAATCTTTAGAGCCACATGTGTATTGAATTTATAATATTTCTAATTTTGGAAAGGTAATATGGTCCATTCAGCTGGATTTAGGGCTGACTCCTATATTAAAATGCATTAATTTTTCAGGGTGTGGAAAATAATGTCTGAGATGGAATAAGTAAAGTCGCCAAGTTGCCTCGATTAAATTCACAGTTTTATAATAAACAAAACAAACTAACAACAAAAAAAAATCTCATGAACATTAGCTTTCAGAACTTTTTAGATTTTAAAGTTGTAGATAAAGAACTGTGGACTTGCAAATCCATTTGAATTTAAGAAATTTCCAAGCAAGTTAATAAAAACAATCTAATATTAGTTCTTTTAAGATGATCTTTTCAGTTCATAGAACTATTAAAAACTAGATTGCATATGCTTCCAGTTGCCAGTGACACCTCTAGATTACACTGTTATACAGAATAAGTATAAATAGTGACCCATTCGTTTTCATATCTCTCCAGGCATGTGTGATATATTATCTGGCCCCCCTAATAATGATTAGCTTTTAGTCAGTGCTAATCCTTGCCGGGCAGTGTTTTCAGGCCCTTTGCATGTACTTACTAATTTATTTATTTATTTATTTATTTATTTTTATTTTTATTTTTAAAGATTTTATTTATTTATTCATTTATCCCCCCCTTGCTGCTTGTGCTCGCTGGGTCAGCTAACCACGCCGTGCGGGCAGGCTTGCCTTCACCAGGAGGCCCCGGGAACCGAACCCGGGGCCTCCCATATGGTAAACGGGAGCCCTACTGATTGAGCCACAACCGCTTCCCTGTACTTACTAATTTAATCCTCACAATAGCCCAAATAAACAGGTACTGTTTCAATATTTACCATACCGGGAATCGAGGCACAGAGAATTAATTTGTCCAAGTTCTCACAGTAAAAAATGATGGACCATGGATTTCAATTCAGATAGACGGGGTCTACAGTCCCGAGAGTGCCCCAGTCTTAACAGTTTCATAGTATAGAAATGTCCTCAATTGAATTTCTTAATTGTTTCAAGATAGACTTAGAGTTATAGTATTGAATATTTTATTTTCAGTCCCAGTGCTTTTATGAAATATCATTTCACACGTATAGATCTATGCTTGAATTGATTACCCGATAATTTCCAAATTCTTGTGAGATATGTAGGCTTAGAAAATGGAAATAAAGTTTGTCTAAATGCACAAGTTACTCATTAAATAGATTTAATAAAAGAAATACTACCTATGTTCAAACACATTTTTCCAGATGACCATATGCAGTCCCTGGATTTTAAAATTGGATATAACTCCAAGTGATGCACACACAGTATGTACTTAATCAGAATTCTTATTTTTTAAAACAATTCTTGAACTTGGAACTGAATTCTTTTCAGAATCTATGGACCTGAAAAAGGGACGTAGTCTTCAAATAGGCAAGGATTCACCGAAATACTTTTTATCGCTGAAATAAGTTCCCTTGAGTTAAATGAAGGGATGCTCAAGAAATACAACAACACAAACCTTACACACATGCACACACAGCTGCGCACACATATATTGTCAAGGCGATAATAAAAATACCGTATTTAACAACCACAACATTATGCACAGCACCCTGTTAGAACTGTCACACAATTTAATCTGTGGCTGTTCACCAATTCTCAATCCTAGATTTGGAGATTGTGAGTGGGTTTTGCATAGGTTTTGATGCTGGAGTTGGTAACAAAACGAATTAATTGTGCCGTCACAATGGTACAATCTGCCAATATTGATTTAATGAACCTATTTTTACATGTTTTCCCTTGACTTTTTCTTTAATAGATTATTTCAAATTCCCGAAAAGCATGTTCTACAGGGAGTAGCAAATAGAAAAGTCCTGGCTCCCCCTGCTTTGCTCAAATGGAGGTCACTTATGCATGGCTCGAATAACACTACTGTTTTTATTTCTTGGAACTGTATTTAATGGGCATACCGTTGGGAGGATTAGCTCTTAAATAAATACATAGGTTTTATTTTATTACTATTCCCTAAGGCTTACCTCCTTCATATATTTCTTTTAATGTGACATTGGAAGTAGGTCACTGCAATGTGAGATGTGTAGCAACAGTACTTAGATGTTTAAAATTCATTGATTAAAAAATAATAAATGGTGAGATCAGAAGTAAGTCTCACGTTTGCACCAAAACATTTCTTCAGCTACCACTAGAATGTTACTTAACCCTATAGAAATATTAACTGTCATTTATCTTTCTCAATTTCTCCAAATTCATGAGTGCATCCTCTTCCACTACACCCTCAGTGAAAGAATCTGAATTCATCTTGGAGTCCTTTACATGGCCAATTTCATTCAGGACTTGTCTAAGACTATTTAGCTGAGGTCTTAGAAACAACTTGTTCCCTGCCTTTTTACGAGTGGAAAGTTATATTCCTTTTGTGGATGGAGAAAACAAACTAATGGGCAGGTGAATGATTGGCTAAAGGGCATAGAAGGACATGGCATCATATCTGGGATTTACAATTCCAATTCCAATGCTTGATATGAGACAGTTTGCAATGCCTTTAAAATGGATTATTTCTTCCAATAATGGAAAGATTTTTGGTTTGCAAAGAAGGGATGAATTTTTAAATATAATCTCCTAAATTTCATAAACTTATAATTTTGAAACATAATCTCTATCCTTTAGAATTCTTCACATTCAACTGGTAGGAAAGTCAATCTTACTGGTGACTGGTTCTTCTCCAAATTCCAGGTCTTAGAGTAAACCCTTTTCTGACACCTACTGAAATCATCACGTCTCCTTTTAAAGCCTTCACCTGATTAGATGAGACATCTCCTATTGCTGATGGCAATCTCCTCAGTTTATTGAAGATATCATCATCCAAAGATGCAATCAACTTACTGATGATTTAAGTCCGTGAAATGTCCTTACAGTAACAATCAGGCCAGTGCTTGTTTGACCAAAGAACTTGGCACCATCATCTGGCCAAGATGACATATGAGCCTATCCATCACACCAAGGAATTTTAAATTTATATCAGATTTATGCAACATAGATATATTCATTAGCTAAATTCTATTAATATAAAATTTCACATGTAATACATATTAAGTATGAAAAGACATGCTAGACCTTGAAGAATTTTGAAGTTAGAAGCTCTTTTAGTATACAAAGCAAAAACAGTACTAGATTACACGGAATGGAGTCCTTGCCAATTACTGCTTGTAATTTTTTCTGAATTATAGTTCTCTTATCTGGAAAATGAGGACAGTACTATCTAACTGATGCTACAGAGTTATTGCATCGTTTAAAATTATAAACTGATTTTGTGGCATACTTTGCAAATTGTCAAGTACATAAAATATTTCTTTAATTCCTACATTTTAATGTAAGTTAAAAGAATAAAATCTGTGTAACAGGATACTAAACTGGCATTAAAAATCATCTTTCAAAGACTATTCAAATGAGAATTGTTAAATTACAAAGCATAAGCCTTCAGTTTCATCCTTATTTTGTTAAAAAATTTTATAGATACTGTATATTAATTTTAATGCACCCACCAAAGCCTATCAGAAGTACACCTGTAGTCAGGTTAGGTTTATTGCTGAAACAAAGGACATCTTAGTAAGAGAATAATGGGGTTGGCTTATGCTGGATAGTTTTGAGGAAAGTTTAAGGAGTGAGAGGTTGATCTTTATTGGGTGCTCTCTGATAACAGGAGCATTTTGGGATTCAGGATGCTAATGGTATTATGTAGGAGGCAGAAGAAATGAAGCAGGGTTAGTGTAGTAAAGACATACTACTCACCCACGATAACCAACAGAGGAGGATGTTTGGTTATTTTTGCTTGCTTGCATGCAATATAATCATTCCTTATATTCAGGCATGATTATACAGTGGTCTTGTCTGATTATTGATGACATTCTGTGAAATCATCAACCCAGCTGCCATTTTCAGGGCCATTTTGTTGGTTGGTTGGTTTGGGTTGGTTTATCAATATATAGTGAAAAGATCAGGTAATTGAGAATTTAGATATTTTCTAGCTTTTGTGGCTTTCAAATTTTTCTACTAATAGGTATTATTGTATAATGTATCAATATATTGCATATAAAATATGTAGACTGGCAGAGAGAGAAGTTATGGACTTCTTTTGTGCACTGGAAAACATGTGGGTCTTCAGTGGTAGATGATTAGAACTTGCATCTAATTTAATGAGCTTTTTATACCTCGGATGACTTTAAGAAGTCTGGACTTTTGTTGACCCCATCTTTTTTCAACAGATTTTAGCTTTCTTGCTACCTGTGTGAGAAGTAACTGGCCATGTTGCAAGAAATAGCCATAAGTTTTTTTGTTGTTTTTGTTTTTTTAATCTCTAATGAAATTGTCTTTCTAAATTTGGAGAAATACATCGCTCATTGCCTTGCAACCAAGACTATAGCCTGTAGGTGGGAGTACTAGTTACAAACTAATTATAAACTCTTAGAATTCAAGAACCATGTTTTAGAGATCCATATAAGAGCTTATATATGTGCTTTGTCAAAATAATAAATGTTCAATAAATATCTAATGAGGAGTAAATCACACACTGTTTTTTTTTTTTTTTTCAAAATTAGTAAACTTTATTTCAATGTCAAAAAATAAAAGAGCAGACAAAAAACAGTTTAACAAATTATGAAACTATTACCTTAAACAATCTTGGGATATTTTCCAGTGAACAACAGAAGTCCATAACCTCTCACACACACACACTGAGTTTTACTTGGTTTACATTGACATTTATATGGATTTCCTGACAGCTTCTTATAAACATTCCAATTCCTCATGTGTCGACTCATACTAATGAACTTAATTAGGGTCAAAGATTATTAGAGAAGAGAGGGAAACCCCCTCACTCCTTATCTCCAAATACACATGCCTCCAAATACGCAATGCTTTCTACAAACTGGACTGTGAAACTCTGAATAGACCATGAGAAAGCAGCAGGTGGAAGTTCTCTGCTCAGACAGCAGAATGATGTTCCTCTGTTTTGGCTCAGCAGAAGAAACAGTCGGTAGAAACCAGGAATACCCTGACTCTAAAAGCTGGGCTCCAGCTGAGTACTTGGAGGGAATTGGCAGCAATGTGTGTTACCACTTCTGAAGGCTAGACATTTGTCAGTGACTGGAAGACTAATGCAGGTGTGCCGTTTCTAGAAAACAGAGGAGACAGAAAACTTTTGCATTCTTAAGAAAAAAAAGTAAAAACTCATGGTCTCTGGAGAGTGACTGGAACTACAAAAGTCTGTTCATTTATTGAAATATGAGAAACTGAAAACATGGAAAAATGGTCCATTAGCTAGCTAATCAGCCCTGCAAGTTGAAGTGGAGGCATAGAGCTCCTTATTTTAAAATCAGGGGGGGAAGGGGGTAAGTTTAAATGATGACATAAAGAGGTGTCCTGAAGGGAGAGTCTGTCCCACTTCTATTGCAAATGTCAATGTATTTTTCTGAATGTTAATGCCCTTGAAAATATCCTGGGCTCAATTTCATAATTTTAATTGACCTAGTGTATAAAGAATTCTCACTGCTGTCCATTTAAATTGTGCAGTTAGGACTCCAGGATTGGGTTTTCTGTCTGCCAAGAGTGTATTCTTTTAATACATTTTTAGTTACATAAAAGCACATTGTAAACTCAAAGGAAGAATTTGGGTAGAGCCTGTGAAATCAAGTCTTGCGCCTCTATTAAATCATTTTCTGCATTTGGAAATGTCAACCACTCTGAATATTGCTTCCTTTGAGTGTAAAATAAGAGAATGATACTGATTTCAAAGTGATCATGTTAGAGAATTAAAGTCTGCAGAGTTCAGAGGGTCCTGAAGTGAACGTTTACAAAGAAGGACAACAATGGAGGCTGAATACTGGTCAATGAATGCAGTTTACATTGAATTAAGAAACGGACACTATCACCTCAATTAAGAAGTAAAGGATTAACTCCTGAGATGGAGTACGTTCTCTCTCACCTCCCTTCAGGAATTCCAGTGGAGACTTTCTCCCTGTTAAAAAGACTCAAACCCATTTGTTGATATCATAGTGTTGGCAAATGTCACCGTGACAGTCACATCATATTAACTTATAGCTGGGCTCTTCCTTCCAGTGCTGAGTCCTGAACATGCGTACATACTGATTCCAGTAATTTGTCGCAAGGTAATAATGTCATTTTCTGTCCCTTAACAGGCACTAATTATTGCACTTCAAATAATGTAAAATATAGCAGCCGTGTGCACCGTCAGGTCAGCACGGGTTGTTGAGGTGTCTGAGTGTGCATATGTGTGTGCATCTGATAGTGGGTGGTTTGGGCTTTGGTTTATAAGTACATCTGAATAAAGAGCTTTTGAGTAAAGCGGTTGAAATTTAACAATTTAACTGGATTGGCGGATGAATTCACAGGAAGGGGCTGGCTCTTTGCAAGGCAGTTGTGTGTTTGTTATAGCAATGTCTGAGGATTTGGTCTGACCCAGAAGGACAGAGGGGCTCAGGCAGGAAGAGAAGAGAGACCGGGATGAGAGCAGTAGAACTGGAAAT
This sequence comes from Tolypeutes matacus, assembly GCA_026826555.1. NCBI lineage: Eukaryota > Metazoa > Chordata > Mammalia > Cingulata > Chlamyphoridae > Tolypeutes > Tolypeutes matacus. The sequence continues at coordinate 11,981,078 of JAKSZT010054540.1, read as the reverse complement.
GATAAATAATCTGCAACAACACAAACCTGACCCAATCTCATTTCTCTCAAAGATCTATGCAATAATGTTCAGATATTCAATCAGGTTTTTAAAGAATAATTACAAAGGAATGTATTCTTTAAAAATATACTGTGAAAATTACGGAAATTGTTCACCTGGAAGGTCTGAATTGGCCACGGTTTTGTGTGGGGGCTGGGTAGACAGGTTGAAGCCCATTTTCTTTTAATCAGTATAAAGCTATTAGACATATATGCCTTCTTACTGACCCAGGGACGATAACCTCAGGGGAAAAAAAAAAAACACCAAAAAATGTTCATCCCCTGCTTTACGGCTAGGTCAGGTTCTTAATCAGTTGCAGGATGTTTCTCTTGAAATGGCCATGAAAGCCTTTTTTTCAAGAATAGTTCACTATTCTAGGGTTATGGTGAAGCAAAATATGTAAAGTGTGATGGTCCTTGAGTTCAGGAGCAGGTCTTTTAACTTCCCCCTTGTTAAGAAGGAAAGATGTCATGAATAGAAACATTCTTTTCAATTCAAAAGTTCTCCATGAAGGCCCAGCTCTTTGTGGGACTGGTACTATGCGCCTTGGCTGCTGGTGACCTTTACAAGGATCCCATGGTGGTTTTATCTTGATTAAAATGGTTCTATTCACAGGACAGGAAGGGCTGTGACATCAGCCTGCAAAGAAGCATCTAAAGAAGAAGGTGGGAATGTGAAAGGTGGAAAAAAATGCCACTTTCTTTTGGAAAGGGCGAGTAAGAGAGAGAGAAAGAAGAAGAGGAGAAGGAAAACAAGGCAGAGAGACCCCAGAGAGAAAGAGAGAAATACTACGAGAAGAGAATGAAGGAGAAATGCAAGAGACACAGGAATGTGCAGGGAATGTGATTTAATAGTCACTGAAGGGACACTGTCCATTTCTTCTCACTGCTTTCCCAGAAAGGTGCCACTATTAGTTTTGTTTTACATAAAAGGAAACTGAGTCTCCAAATTACTGAATGTGCCCAGCCTCCTGCAGTTTGCAGGTAACCTAACCAAGATTTAGCCTCCTGTCTGCCTGACATTCAGCTCTATCCTTTCCCCAAGACCCTGGAAAACCTGTGTTTCATTTTGATTAATTCTCAACAATGTCTTTTAAAGCAAATACCTACTGTGCCCCTCCCTGACACAGGAGAGAGAATATTTTGTACTTTAGCCCTCTGGTTGCCCAAAGAAATAGCACTACTGTTCCATCTCCACTATCCGAACCCATTCATCTGGTTTCTCAGAGACAACATCGAGATTCTTTTCATTTTGAGAGGGAGGATAAAGGCCGAAAAGAATGATGGTGGAAATAAAACTGCTGTAACTTGATGCTGCCTCTGGGATTTATTTTCTGTCCATCATCCTGGGGAAATTTTGTACCTTACATATGTGCAGGGTTGCCAGGGTCACGTTGCATATGCCAAAAGAAGGGTAGACAGGGGGAAGCCCGAAAAATAAGGAAGAGAATTCCAGACAACAGAATCCATGGGGAGGTGAGGGGAACAGAGCATCATCACAAAGGAACTGAAAGCTCCTGGGGAAATTTATAATTCTGTGGTCTGCACCTCAGGGGAAGTCTAGACAAGAACACCCCCTATCCATGAAAATGTATTAAGTGGTAATGTTGCTGTGTTCTCTGACCAAGCAGGACACATCATATTTTGATGGAGGCAGGAGACAGAAGGGGAGAAGCATGTTCTCTGCAGCCAGTGGTCCCTGGACAGTTGTGCAGGGTGTTCACTGCATTAGGACACCCAGCTAAAGGGGCATGCTTTGGCTGGGATCCAGCCCAAGTTCCACTCAGTAAACCAGTAGCCGTGAAGGCGACTGGGCTCTTCCAGGGTATCGGGAGGCTTTAGCTAAGAGTTTGGTTCTGCAGAGAGGGTACATATTTTTTATAATTTGCATAAAAGTGCAATGTGAACCAGGATTCGCCCTGTGTATAGCCCAAGGAATCCAGAAGTGTCAAGAAAATAGTGTTTGAAGATAAGGTTTTTCTTCTTGATCATCTTTCTTTCAATCTGATTTCCACCTCCCCTTTGAGATGTTTGGGCCCTTTATTTTCTCTCCCTAGAGTTCACCAGTGAATCTGCCGATTTATAAGAACTGGAAGCACTAGTGCTCTTTAAAATGTTGTGTTGTACAGGAAAAATGTAATGTTCAAAGTTTGGATAAACCCCAAGAGAGAAAAATAATCCCTAATAGTGGCCCTGTGGTGCATGTTTCTATTTTAATCTTATAGATTATTATATTTATATGGCACACTCCATGTGTAAAACTAGGCTTGGTCTTTGCCACTAATTTGGTGAACACTTCAGTTGATGCTCCAGCATCAAAGGAAGCTGCTGCCAAATTGAAGATACTTTGCTAAGCCCTTTCTGACGCAGACAGCGCTCAGTTTCAATTACCGGCTGGATAAAGATGCTGAGTGAGAAACTCCATTTTTTTGTTTTTCTTTCTATTTTTTCTTTTTATTATTTACAGACACTTAGATTATACAAATGTCAAATAAAAAATATAGAGGATTCCCATATGCTCTTTATGACCTCCTTACCTCCCAAGCAGTGTTGGCATCATGGTGTTTTGACCAAAGTTCACAGACTTTGTATGTTATGGAAAGCAGAGAGACAACGTGACATGCTGGCATGGGCCCTGTAAGCTGAAAACCCAGAGGCCCAGACAGTGGTCATGGGATAGTCACTATTTAACTTCATGAGTTTGAGTAAGTCACGCAATCCTTCCAGGATTATTTAAGTTAGGCAAACTCTGCATACTCTATCTGCCTCTTGGAGTTTTAGAGCACATGTTAACATATAAAAGGCCCAGAGAAATCCTGCAAAAAAACAGCACTGTCTGAACATCTGAATATGTTGCCCTATTCTTCCCCATAGCACACATTCTGGGATACTGAAGAGAAATTTCCAAGCAGAGAGAAGAATGTCAGAAAAGGTTCAGAGAAGGAAGAAACAAACAAATTTGACATAGTAAATTTCAGTTAGCCAGAACATTAGTCACACATAGCTTGAACAGAGGAAAAAGGAAGCTAACCTAGACATGTAGCCTTGCAGAGCTTAGCAAACCACATTAATGAATGAATTTGGTCTATCTCCAAAAACAGGGTGCTCTTTGTAATTTATGTAGCACTGTTCTATGGAGTATAAGACCTGGCTACTAGCCTCTGTTATACACCAACTCTGCTGACCTAGACAAACAATTTCAATTTCATCTCTTTAATCACCAGCTTCAACATCTGTTAAACAGGAATACTCTGTGTTCCTTACCTGGTTTTGAGCATCAACCAAATAAAAGCTTGTGGTAGTTTTCAGTAAAGTAAGAGGTTACCAAAAAAAAAAAAAAAAAAAAAGAAAGAAGGAAAAAGGTAAAAAATCTCAAGGACATAATTTCATCAATGGTATTTGTTTCATATTTTCATTTTAACAAACATCAAAGAATGATGCATTTAATTGTTTTGAATGCAATCAAATTGAAAATAATGAATAGGTGAAATAATTGAATTGGTACTATTAAATAGCACACTTGAGCATTGCTTATTGACAGAATCAACTCAATTTCAGGATCTCTGGCTGATGGCTTTCAGATTATTTTTCTTGACAGATGAATAAATTTGAAAATAATCTAAAACATGGAAGCTGACTTACATATTTATTGGGTAGTTTTAACTTAAATCAAAAGAAGTCAAACTTAAAAACATTTTGCAGAAGTCACTATGGAAGTTTCATTGTGCATTTAAGTCGGAGAATGAAAAAATTTATCAGAGCCAAGGGGACACAGAACTTGAACTTGAACAGACACAAGTTTTATAAGATCATTTGGAAACCTCAAGTTTTCTGCTGCAGCTGGAGCAAGAAGATACTTTTCTTCCAACGGAAATAAGAAACATCTGAGAAGTGTCTGAAATGTTTTAGTGTGTCTTGCACATCGACTGCCCCCTTTTTGAAAAAATAAAGACTCACTAGCTACCCATTAGACATGCCAAGGGCATCTCGTTAGATGTCCTGGCTTTAGAAACGAATTTGCAAGCCAGAATGTTCCAACCCTGCAGTTGGATTGTGGGTTTTTAACCTTCACAAGTTTGGCCTTTGAGCACAACTTGAGAAAGGAAGAAAGAAAAGAGGTAAAGAATGAAGAAGAAAAGCAAAATAAATCAAAAGCAGCTTTCTTGGTAACACTGACATCTCCAAGGCCACGTGCAAAAGGACTGGGGCTCTAATGATATCAATTAGGCCTGACCTGCTGGGACACTGGAGGTATATTCTACCCACAGAGTCTTCTCAAGTTCATATGTAAAAGGTCATTAACTTGATATAGAACATTACAAATTATCGGCCAAGGATGCCTCTCTACCCCTGATACTTTCAACATTCTGAAACAAATTATAAGCAGTTATAGTTTCATGTGGACAAGATAATTCTACTTAAGTTTTGCTTCCTAAATCAAGGAGATTGTTATTTAAAAAAAAAATCATTGTGTGTTCCGTGTAGATTAAAACATGCCTACTTGCACACACTAGAAAGGCAACCACCTGCTTTTCTCAGCTCACTTTCCCAGTTGGGATGGGGGATAGGTGGCTCCGCCACTGGTGTGAGGATTCCCCAAAACGGTCTCTTCCTTGGCTCATCTCCCTGCATCTCTCTCAAGGCACGGTGGGTGTCTTCACAGCAGTGGGGCTGCTTTTACTGAAGCACAAACTGTAAGCTACTTAATAAAGACTCTGACTCCAGCATTCGTGTGGGAATGTTTTGGCAGCCTTTCAGAAAGATGCCAGCCCTCCCAGAGCTGTGCCGAGGATGCCGAGGCCACCGGAAAGCACTCTCACAGCTGACGACAAGCGGCTCCTTCTTGCCACTCGTTCTTTGACAACAGGCCTCATGTGGAAGCTACAGAGATCTCCAATCTTTAGAGAGAAACTTTGCCAACTCAGGCAAACAAAACACAATCCTGTTACATAAATCAATTTGATTTGTGGTCCAACTATGTCTTCAGTGTTTGGCAAAATGCTAAATTATCCACAAAAAGGACTCCCTCTGATAAGACTGTATCCCACCGCAGTACTTCCATCAAACCTAGCTCAGAAGCCTGTGCTGTTAACCAGTTGTCTGATTTAAAGCAACTTATTCCTGCTTTCTGGGCTTCAGTTTCCTGGATATTAAAAGGAAGTGAGAAAGAAGACTAAATGGATCCAAAACAGCACTTGGCACGAATTTTAAGTGACCAGTTGAGTCTCATCTCAATTTTTTTTTTCTTTTTTTCTTTGAAAATTTTTCTTTTGTTTATGTTACGCTTCATAATTCTAAACATTTTCTCAGGGCATGTGAAGGGATTAATAAAAATCATGCTTTAAAAAAAAGCAGGTTTCTGCAAATAGGAATATAAGAGGAGAAAATTCAACCATATTATTTATTCAACTTTCAGCACTATGTTGCCATTTGAGTGTAGAACTGTTCACTGTCCAGATATGCTTTTATACTCATGGGGCAAGGTATCGCAGTAACAGCGTGCACATTCTTTGACCTTTGTTTTCTCTCTTACACACATCTGGGCTGACCAAGTCACCCTAGATTTCTTAGGACTATCCTTGTTATAGCACTGAAAGTCCCATGTCCCAGGCAAACCAGGTTGGTTAGTTACTCTACACACAGGCGCTCATACCTTGCTCTAGGCCTCAGCAAGTTATGCCCCATCCCAGGAATTTTCTGATGGATATTCCATAACAGCACATTTTAATAAAGTTAAACTTTTCACAATTGATCAAAATCTCTAACTGTGAGAGATACCAAGAACAGCATAGAACCACTAATCCCTCTCACAAAGTTTCTCAGAACTAGAATGCGGAGCTGAAGAAGCGGCCACTTAGTTCCTTGTCTGAAAACTGCAGAACCCAGGGCCCTTCCCGGACGGGGGATCCAATGTCCAGACAATGTTCAATGGTTCCATTAATCCAGAAAAAGAGCTTTTATAGTATCTGAAATTATCAGGTTTCTAAAAAGATTTATTTTAATAACATGTACAGCCTAAAATTTCCCTCTTTTAACAGTATTCAGATATCTAATTCAGCAGTGTTAATTGCATTCGTAATATTTTGCCATCATCACCATCATCCATTACAACTTTCTCATCACCTCCAACAGGAATTCTGTACCAATTAAGCTTTAAAACTCCCATCCCTAGCCCTCACCAGCCCCTGGTAACTTGTATTCCAGTTTCTGACTCAGAATTTGCTCATTTTAATTATTTCAGATCAGTGAGATCATACAATATCTGAACTTTTGTGCCTGGCTTATTTCACTCAACATTATGTCTATCATGGTTTATCCATGTTTTCACATATATCAGAAACTTGTTCCTTTTCACTGCTGCATTATATTCTCTTGTACATATATACCACTATTGTTTACAAATCAGTTGATATCAGTTGATGGACACCTGGGTTTTTCCATCTTTTGGCAGTTGTGATTAATGCTGCTATGAACACTGTATAAAAATATCAGTTTGATTCTGTGCTTTCAATTGTTTTGAGTACATATCTAAAAGTGAATTGCTGGGTTGAGTCATATAGTAATTCTATATTTAACTTTCTGAGTAACTGCCAAACTGTTTTCTACAGCGGCTGCACTATTTTACATTTCCACCAATAGCATATGAATTATCCTGGTTTCTCCACATTTTTTCATTTTGTTAATAGTAGCCACTTTAATGGGTGTGAAGCAGTATCTCATGGTGTTGATTTGAATTTCACAGATGGCTAATGATGTTGAGCATTTTTCCATGTGCTTTTTGGCTATTTGTATATCTTTGAAGAAACATCTATGCAAGTCTTTTGATCATTTTTTGTTAGAGTTGACTTTTTGTTGTTGAGTTGCAAGATTTCTTTATAAACTTTTGAAATCAAACCTTTATCAGATATGTGGTTTTACTTCCATGATGAAGTCCTTTGATGTACAAAAGTATGTTTTCCAAGGACCTTTTGTATGCATGTGCTTGCCAGCTGCTTGGGTTCTGCCCTGGGTCTATGTGGCCTTGGGTCCCTGTGCCTGGATGTGTGTGGGGTTCTAACTCGCTGTGTGGGTCATGCTGAATCTGTGTGGCTCTTAAGCTGCAGAGGACCAAGTAAGGCAGAGAGGTCAGGACCAGCAGTTCTGAGTCATAGATCATCTACCATTTCTGGTATTTTTTTGTTTTTTGTTTTTTTTTCCTTTTCTTTGATTCAGCATTTGGAATCCTCCTGTCTCTATTGTCCTCTAGAGTTGCAAGCAAGTGGCATTTGTCCTTTTATTAGTTGTTTCTGAGGGGAGACTTGGTCTTAAGTTGCCATCTTGATGACATCATTCTTCTGTTATCAGGTATTTGGCTATAGCCAGAGTTCACTTCCTCTTATCTTTCTGTGGTGTTGACTTGTCAGACTCAAACTTTCTTCTCATATAGAAAAGAGACACAATCTGGGATTCAGAGGACCTGGGTTTGAGTTGGCTCAATCGGCTTACTTTGGTCCTTAGAACAAGATTCTGACCTGGCTATGACCACCATCTCCTCATCACTGAAAGTGCCCACAAGATTGATGTCACTAGGTTGCTGTCAATGTTTAGTAAGAAAATATGCACGAATCATAAACCACAGCATCTGAGAAATTGTAAGTGGTCCAGACATATTCACAGAGATGGTATATCCCTTTATTGTCCTCACTTCCTAGTTAGCCAAATTCCTGCAGAGGAATGTTGTGTTGAGGATTCCTGAGATTTTTGAAGACAAAGAGAATTCTTCCCTGTGTGATGAGAATAACAAATTTCCATCCTTTTGGACTGAGACAGTCATTGTACAGCAGTGTGCACCCTTTCCTTTGGAGGCTGTATGGGGGGTGGTGAAGGCAGTGCACTCAGAGCACAGGCTGCCTGCATTTGGATCCCAGCTCTGCAACTTCTTAGCTGCATGTCTTGGGCTTAGTACTTAATTTAACTCTCTGTGCCTTGGTTTCCTCATCTGCAAGAAGGTAAGGGTAACCATGTCTAACTCCTGGAGGCGCTGTAATGTAACACATATTACATAAATGCATTTATACAGGTAGAATATTGACACATAGTAAACTCAGAGAACTCATTAAGTGCAGCTATTGTTACTGCTTGAACCTTCTAATGACGCCAGGCAGTCACCCTTAATGTGCCCACAGTCCACCCTCCTAGAGCATCTATGCCTTCAGCTCTCATGGGAGTAGGATGGTTTACTTAATTATGATTGGAATGCGTTAAAATATAATATGCTTGCATTTTGTTGATTATTTAATTAAACTGGGCTCTAACTTCTTACTATTTACCATTTAAAAACCTAGTAAATGGAATAATTAAAACAGTTTCAATTCTTTTATTGTTTTTGTTTTTTTTTTTGGCATCTAAGTATAGCTCTTTCTCAATCAATAAGACGTGATTTCTTTGGTTATTCTGAAATTTATAGTCTGTCGGCTGAATGTGTTTATTTGTAAACCCCCCCACCCCCAATAATATGTTTATCACTATTATTAGTTACCTGGAGACCGCTAGCTAATTTTGGATGAACTGTCTAGAGTGGGACCTTAAAATGTGGCTACTACTTTGGATTTGGGGGATTAACTCTACTGGTTATCCAGGGAAATTCACAGAATACAAAGGTTAATGGATGTTCTAATCCATCCTTGTCATATGTAGAATTTCTACCATTCACCCACTATAGGTGATTTCTTTTGCCTTAGATTATTTGTAGTGTTCCTTTGTAGCCTCATTACATTCATGTTTAGAACTGAGGTTCTTTACTTTTCCACTATTTAAATGTAAGGTATAGGATAACTTGTCATTCTCTTGGCGGCTGCATGTTGGGAATGCAAGGCACACGTGACTGACTATAGCAGATCCAGCCAGGTTGTTTGGAGTACTCACTGCACAGGAGCCCCAACTGAGGGGTGCACTGATGCTATGGGGAGGGTCCCTTATGCTAGGTCTGTGACTTGTGGACTCACCAGTCCACTTTATCCTGTCTCTTTCCCATTCATCACCCAGCCCTGGCTTAATTTTATTGCTTTAACTTGTGCTCTAAAGCCAATTAACTGCAACCAGGAGTTCCTTTTAGAAATTGTGGCATTGGCTCAAATTCAGTGTGTACACAAGTGACATTTTTGTGTGCTCCTTCCCCATTTCCCATTTCTGTTGGTGTTTTCATAGATTATATAGCTTTTCAGTCTCTGTCCTTGAAGTCTTTGATTCTTCTGACTCCATTTGCTAATCTCTTATCAACTTCTAAAATGTCTTCCTTCAACCTGTCCCAGATTGCCTCAGAAAATGCTGATAATGATAAAAATTGTTACAGAAATGAAAAATGTATTCAAAGAAGCAAGTAGAGTAGATACTGCTGCAAATATAGCCATTATTATGGAAGATAATAACAAATACGTTAATTATTTGTTATTTCAGATACTATCGAAGACTAACTTGTCAGACAGACTGCAGTGAAGGCGGTGAAGCCAGAATTTCCTTACTTCTGAACTTCAGTGAGTCTTTCGTAAAATTTGTTGTTTTTCATACCTATAGGATAAAAAATCAAAGCACACACACACACTAGCAAAGCTCTTTGGTCACCCACGTAAAGCCTTCTGCAATGCATTAGTAACTTGCCCAGCTTTATCTTTCCCAACATGCATACAGAAATTTAACATGAGTCTAAACATTACCCCTCCATCCTGTCCTGCACATGTTTAGAGGACAAAGGCCACACTCCCTGTTTCTACATCAAGGGTTCTCACCTTGGGGGCAGTTGAGGATTTCACCCTCTGGGGGACATTTGTCCACGTCTGGAAACATTTTTGGTTTTCACAGCTAAGTGTCGGGGTGATGCCATTAACCTTTTGTGGCTAGAGGCCAGGGATGCCACTAAACATCCTCCAATGTGCAGGACAGCCCCCAATACCAAAGCATTATCTAGTCAAAACACCAATAGTGTTGAGATTGAGAACCCTGCCCAAATTCCTCTCCAAGCCCTCAGCACGATGACTTGCATGTGGTCAGAGGGCTGTGCAACTTATTTTTAATAGATTGACAGAGGCAGAACCAAAATATCAAAGTTTCCTTTTTCTTTCTCTTTTATTTAAGAATTAACACTTTAAGGTGCATATGTGGCTAAAGCCTTAGATCTTCAAAACACTTTCACACCTGTTGCCATTTGATGATCACAATTCACTGCATCAAAGAGGAGTCAGGACTTATTAGTAGAAATAACACTGGATTTCAGCCTAGGTTCAATATGACTTCACTTAGATGAATATTCCAGGGAAAGACAGGCAGATTCTCTGGGTCTTAGTAACTTGTGATTGATTAAATGATGGTATAAAATTCTACTTTTTCTTACTTCAGTCTTACAACTAGTATGTGGGCTCAAACAGTGTAGCAGCGTCCCCATGTTACCCATCAGGAAATTGAGACGCACATAAAGTAGTTCAATGTCCTACTGTAATGTGATATATAAAATCCACAGAAGGAGACTCGGCCCTCTCAATTGCATCAAATAAACCTCAATCTATCAAAGGCGTTTTTGCCTCTTTATTAATATTATTGATTTTATGGACATCTCAATGTGACCACAAATACCTGGCTGGGATAGCTTACACTCAAATGCATCAATCCCTTCCCCCCTTTTCAAGCTGACAAATGACCATCTCCAGGTGTGGAGGTGAGCCCATGCACACAGCATGACCTTAATCGGAAAATATAGTTTTTTCATTTTCTTGGCTGCAAAATATGATTTTTCCTTCCTTACACTTTCACTTTCTGACCAGCTTCAGAAACACATCTGTTTTCTATATGCTGAGGAAGAAAAACATGAATGCTTTATTGTGCCCCACAGAATCTAATATGTTACTTTGCTTATGGTGTATTTTACATAAACAAAATACTCAGAAACCTCTAGAGGTATAGAGACACAGTCAGAGTTAGAAGAGAAGGCTCCTTTGGACAAGGAGTTGCCAGGGCTCCCCTCAGATCTTCAAGCAGTCAGGCTCAAGGGTCCTATTGACTCCTTTCAAGACTGACAGGTGATCGCTTAATCCCCTAATAAATATTATTGATGGAGGAGCGCCTGAGGTTGCCAGCCACCTGTGCACATCTGGTTGGAAGAGCCAGTAGGGTCTGGACAGCAGCCTTGTTCTGTAGTCAGCGAGATAACTCAGAGTGAGTCAGAGTTGACTTGCGCCCTTCACAGTATATTCCCTGGATACCTCTGGACATTCTTGCCTCGCCATATCTAGTTCTTCTTTAGACCAGAAGACCACAGCTTATCAAGAAAACCCTTCTTGTGTAATTTCTGGCAGGAGAGATGTGTTTCTCTGTGCTCAGTTTGTAATTTAATGAGATTCCAAGTACTATTAGCATCTACAGATGAACTTTATCTTAGTCTTTCTGTTTTTTATCTTTTCAAAGAATAATAACTAGCTGGGAGCCAAGCTCAAGTTTATATTGTATATTCTCAGTTTTATTCATTGAAGGGGAATATTTTAAGCTGTTTTTCTTTTGGAATGATATTTGGAAAAAAATAATATAAGGGGGAAGACAAAAATATAATAGAAAAATAAGCAGATGATGTAAGCAAGCAATTCAGAGGAGGAAACTCAAATGGACAATACTATATGAAAATAATTTCACCCACATTAATAATAAGGGAAATAAAATAAAAATATAATGAGATATATTTGTAACTACCCATCAGACTGGAAAGAATGAAGAATTCTGACAATATCAAGTGTTAGCAAGGATGTGGAACAAAGGAATTCTTACACATTGCTTGTAGATAAATTGAGTCAAGATATTTGAAGAACAATTTGTCTATCAGTAAAGTTGAAGATTCTTGTATCATATTACCTAACAAATTTATTCCTCAGTATATATCCTAGAGAAACTCTTGCACAAATATACCAGGAGACATACAAAAGAATATTCAGAGCAACATTGCTTGTAAAATCATAAAATTGAAAATAATACACATCTACTAGCAGAAGGATGGGAAAGAATTGTGGCATGGTTGCGTCTCAGAAATAAAATACTGAAACACACAAAGCAAGTTGTCCAAGAGTACATTCAATAGAATATCATAAAACCTTTTAAAACATGTGAAATATCTCTATATATTATGTATTAATATACTCGGACATAGTGAAAGGATAGAGACATGAGCAGGAATGATAAAAACCAAATTTAAGATGAAGTTAGTCCAGATGGGAGAAGAAAAATATTTGAATTTGAATGGGAGGCTATAGCCACTATACTCTTTTCGTATTTTATTTATTATGCTGCATAGGAAATAGACAGACACTTATTCTTTTGTGTTTGTATATTTCTACATGCTTTATTAAATTAATAATATTGGGAATTGTGTCAAAATATTTTTGTGAAAGTCACATTGCCAATGAAGCAGATAAACCAACTTGCATTTTTTTGGATGATGGTAACCATACTTCTTTATAAGGATTAGAGAGATTAGGAAACCAGTAATATTGGAAGAAGGCCTGTAGTCTCCAATTCATTTTTGTGACCAATGAGTGGCTTATTCTCCATGATTCCACAGTGCCCATCTTCTTTTAACTAATCTTAATGACAGGCTGTCATCAATAGAACTCTTAGTGTCCAAACCCGAGGGAGCCATGAAGCTGGATCCACCTGATCCCATGTCCTGAAGTCTGTACTAATAGTTATGAGAAGACACTGGGTCATGTCGAACTGAAAAATGTGATCTGATTGACGATTTAAAGATCGCTCTGGTTACTGGAAGGAAATGACTATTGCAGGGGCAAGAGAGGAAGCAGTGAGACTCAGTTTAGAGCTGTTTTTATAGTTCAGGTAAAGGATGATGGTATCTTCACTCTTGAAGTGATGAGATATGATCTGATTTGAAATACCTTTTAAAGATAGAACTGAGTGAATTTTAAGAATTGAATGCGGCTGAGAAAGAAAGCAGCATCACAGGTGACCCTAAATTTTTGCCTGAGCAAGAACTCTGACATAGGAAAACAGAAATCAAGAGGAGAAATCAAATGATTGGTTGTGCTATGGTTGAGACACCTACAGCCATCCAAGCTGAGATATTGAGGTAAATATTTGATATATGAGTCAGGAGCCCAAAGACACACTAGGTGGCAAAAATATGGGTATCAGCAGCATGTTAACAGTATTTAAAGATATGGTAAGCATAAATGGATAAAAGAGGATCACACCCAGATTTCCAGAGAAGGTTTCTAAGGAGATAGGTGGGGCCAGGATCTGGAGGCTCTTTGGAGAGACCAGCCCCCAATAGAGAAGGCACACATTTCCCATCACAATAGGAGGAAGGAGAAGAGAATGCATAGAGAATACTTGCAGGGATTGATGAAAGATGTTTTAGTTTGCTAAAAGATGCTGGCAAAAATATACCAGAAATGTGTTGGCTTTTATAATGGGAGTTTATTAGGATAAAAGCTTACAGTTCTTGGGCCGTGAAAATGTCCAAATCAAGGCATCATCAGAGATGCTGTCTCACTGTAGTTCGATTGCTGGTGATCCTGGACTCCTGCCATGTGGCGAGGCACAATGACAGCTCTGCCAAGGTCTCTGCCTTCCTCTCCAGGCTCGCTTTCTCCCCGAGCTCAGCTGTGGGCCATCAGACACATGGCAAGTTTTGTTCATCTCTCTTCTCTCCTCCAGTCCTCCTTGCCTCAGCTTCTTGCTCTCTGTAGGCTTTCTCTCTCAGCTGCTCAGGATCCTCTTTCCATGCCTCTGTGCTCCACTGATCCCAGCATCTGGCCTTTGGAACCTTTCTCGGCCTATTTTTCTTTATGTGTCTCTGTAGTTTTCTCCTGCCTATAAAGGACTCCAGCAAGAGAACCAAGACCCACCCTGGGCCACACCTCACTGAAGTAACCCAAAACCCTTCCTCTAACTTGAAGAGCATGATCTTTTCTGGGATCCACAAGCTTCAAATTGTCACAAAGATCTAAACTGCTGTCTTCTAGTTTGTCAATAATTTATAGAATGAGTTGAGGAAGGGGGAGTTGGAGGCTTGAAAAAAAAGGGAAACATTTGATATGATCTAGTCCTAGTCGAGAGTAAGAACGTCTGTTTGCTAGAAGAACAATGTAGTAAAATTGTGAGGCAGTACTGTTGGACTGAGTCCAGAGGCCACAGAGCTTATAGACTGGTGAACTGAGATTCAAACTACATTCTGTCTGAATCTAAAGTTAATTCTACGTGTTTTTCTATCTTCCTCTCGTATATGATGGTTTCAAGTTGACACTTGAAAGCTGATGCTGCTTGCTTGTGGTTCCATTTTCTCTTCTCATTAAATCAACAGTCTCTGTCCCCACCCACATTTCAGTACACAATCCACCATCCTGGATAAATGACTCAGAGCCAAGTCACAGTTGTGAAGTTAGGCACAGGGGATTTAAGTTCTGCAGAATTACATCTACAAGTGTGATGGGCTTTTGTTATTGTTATTTTATATTGGTGCACATAATATCAAGATAAGTGTTTTATTTTAGAGAGATAATATTCCTTGGGAGGAGGAGAACACACTGCAAAAGTGAAGTAAGGAAATATATTTTAGGATAACTCAGTACTTTTCTTCTATATTTTGTATAGTGAGATGATATAATATATGACATATATATGATATATATATGTGTGTGTGTCAGCCCTGCCTGTGTGTCCCCAGCACTACACAATTTGCACAAAATAAGATACAGATTTGTTATCAAGAAATTAAAAATCCACTTAATAATAGCCACCACATTAAAATGAATGATTTTTTGCATACTTTTTTTTTTTTTTTTTAGGACATTTCTGATTCTATCTATTTCTCAGTTCTGTTAGTCACCAGGCTATTCTGAAATTCTTGCTTCTCATTGTGTAACCTATACTTTACAGGTATTATTTTACTCTAACTACTAGTACAGAAAACTCAGCATTCTGATCTGTGACTTAAGAGATCAATTCCCATAGGATGGGTAACAGTTGGTCTGGCTTTTATCTGAACATGCACATGCATGTGTGTGTCTTTTAAGAAGGGTACTAGTGCTAATCAATAAATTCTAAGTAAAGACTTATGATTTCAAGTATCAAAAACTGTTCTCTGGACCCCTATTGGACTTGAACCACTCTAGTTGATATGAATAGTTTCCATCACACTAACCACTCAGACAAGTGTTGGCTGGCAGATGGGGGGGGGACACATAAATTGGTGAATGCAAATAGAAAAAATAAAGGGGATGTGTTCTGTAGGACTTTCAGATTATCTTGATATACTCTTGCATCGAAAGAACATGAATGTCACTGTAAAAGCATTTCAAATATCACCATGATACAGGGAACCAAACAAACTAATTAACAGAGAAATAGAAATATAGAATCTATGCTCTTTACATGCTGATGATTCAGATCTGTACAGAAAGAATGCAAGTAAACTATTTTCAATACATGAAAAGGACATGAGAGTTACTGTGAAGTCTAATTTTCATTTGAAGATGGTCTTTGACATAATCCCTTTCTCCATCAGCAATTAACTTGCAAATTCACTAAATGTGATTAGAAATTAGAAATCAAGTAATGAACTAGTAAATATAATTAATTCACTCCATAAGTTTTTCTCCACACTTGTAGTAGAACACTGTGACACAAAGAAAGTACACAGAATCCCTGGCTTTCTTTCTTTAGTTTCCCGAATAAGAGATAAGCCACTTAGGAAAGAAAATTTTTCTATAAACTTTAAACTTCACTGGGGGAAGAGGCTTAAATAATATCATTCACTGTGAGATCCTTAACATCCACTGCCAAAGAGGTTAAAAGAAGGCATTCTGAACTCTGAAATGGAAAGCAGTTCTCACGGGCTGCTGTTGGGCAGAGGGATGAACCAACTGTCACCAGATCTATGAGTTCTACAAAGCAAGGACACACCCGTAGCTCAGGAGAACAGCCAGATCTGATACAAATGACAATGAAATACAGGATTGATAGCTGGCAGAGATTTCAGAGACATTCTGGTTGAAACTTCTATTTAAATAAGGAAAGATATTTTACAATATCTCAAATACCACAAAAATATCTCCTATCAGAAATGCGGTAAAAACTCAGAGAAAAGAATACAACTTGGTGATTCATTAATTATTATAGGTCATATAAAGGAAGAGAAGTAATTTATTTGCCTAGATGAACAGAGATTTGGTAGCAATATATCATACTATGGTAGATTGACTTATGTACTCTAATTTAAACATGTTCTTTTTTTTTTTTTTTTTTATTATGGGTAAAAATCAAAATTCTCACAATACATACAAACATTTGTAAAATGATATATAAATATATATGCATATATGTGTATTTGCTTACAAAAATGTTATTTTTTATATATATATATATACAAATATTTTAAGAGGTGCTTAAATTACCTAAAATATTATACGGAACCCA